>CM043882.1:12003641-12557562 GCA_024034495.1 Camelina laxa | reverse complement strand
GATATCTTGTTTAATGTGTGCGGATTTTGTGTGATCAAAGAAAGAAAAAATCATTATTTATACGTGTTCATGATCTCGTTTAATAATATTTATTTTCAACGACAATTATTGCCTTAGCCATGCTTGCAGAAAACGACCTCGCTCTTACTCGATCTCGTTACTAAATTGTCTTTGAAATAAAATGTCAGCTACTGTGGAGATTGTGTAGCCGCCTAACCGGAAGTCACAAATTGATCAAGTTTCTTTCGGTTACGTACTCACATAGCCACAAATAGGTAAATAGGAGGAATTACTAGCTTCAATTCGATAAATCAAAACCAAACTTTGAAGTTTGAACCAGGAACATTTGATAAATTAAATCGGATAGTTTAGTTTGGAGACTATTATATATGTCACCTTTTGGAGAGTTTTTACTATAAAATTATACATTAAGACATATTTTCCAACAATCAAATCAATTTGGTTTGTTTGTGGTTTTTAGTTCGTCGATTTGTCGGTTTGAAATTAGTTTCATTGAATTAAGTTTTGGTTCAGATGAGGTATCATTTAGTTTGGTACAGACTTGAAGAGCGAAAACTATTGCCATATGAAAAATTAAAATTCCGAAGTGTTCAAGACACCCAAAGGTTCATAAAACATTACAACAAAAGGCATTCCTCAATGTCATAAAAGATAGATAAGGTTCATCGATTTTGAATCCATAATACCTTTTAAGACAATGGCTTGGAAGCGCAATGAAACATGTGAGATCATTGTGAATCGAGAGATCATACTCGAAGGATTCAAAAGATAACATATTGGTCATGGTCAATAGACATTGTGATGTTAAAGAAAACATCAATGTTATGTTTCTCATTAGAGCAAGCTAAACTACCAAAAGTAGCGTGATAACAAGGATTCCAGAGACTGATGCTATAGTCGGTTGAGAGTAGCTTTGAAACCCAAAGCAAAAGGTTTAGATCTCCTTGATAAATTGTGACACAACATTTGTAGCATTGCATTTCATGGACAATTGTTTTTGGGTTGCAACTAAAGTTGTAATAGTATGACTAGAATTTAATATTCGGTATTGACAAAAAATATATTAAATTTTAAAATTTAATTATATTCAGAAATATATTTTGGAATTTTTATATTTTTATTGTACATAGCTTAATTAAAAGTTTTTAATATTCATTATTATTTAATATATATTTTTAGTTTCTATGTAATATAATTATTTATTGTATAATATATAAATAAGTATTGTACTATGCGTTTATTCATATTTTCAATCTCTAGTATTTCAATCTCTAAATTGATATTCTTTTTTTTAATGTGTTAGTTCAGTTGTAAATTCAATGTATTAAACACATATATTTAGATATATATATATATATATATACATATATATATATATATAGTTATATACTTATATTAGAGATAAATTACTTCACTTCTTCTAATTTTAATTAAAAAAATAAACTCCAAAATATGATAATAAATATTCATCATAACGTTATTGATTTATTTCTAGTAATACAAAAATTGATTAAATACCCTCATTATAAATTTCACCAACCTGCATATTTTTATGATACAAATTCAAGTTTTAATTTTCTTTTTAAGTGCTTATTTACCATTATTAATATATTACTCCCTTCGTTTCAAAATATAGGATGTTTTAGTGAAAATACGCATATTAAGAAATAATTACTTTTAAAAAGTTTAACCAATCATAAACAAATCTGCATAATATAAAATATAAATTTAATCTAAAAGTTGCATTGAAAGTTGGAAACATCCTATATAATGAAACAAAAATATTTTTCCAAACATCCTATATTATGAAACGGAGGGAGTATTTTTTCGTTCTAAAATAGATATAGAACTTGATATCTATTTTTTGGAGGGTTTGCCAAACAAATCTGAATAAAATCATAGATTTGGTCTATTCAAAAACATATTTCTGAATATTTATTATATTCGATAAATTATACAGTTCAGCAAAAGAATCCAATTAAACCAAACTTAATCATTTTAGTTTATTTTATGATGTTTTTGAGTTACCACCCAAAATGTTTAGCCATGCACAACGTTCATTTTATTTTATTTTTCTGCTCATTGACAATATTATGTCTGTTTAAAAAATTGAATCAGAATATATGTGGATAAAAATCTAGAATTTTATTTATTATATGATATATGTATTGATTTACCTAATGTTTTTAAAATATGATCAAATAAAGATGAGAAGAAATCTTTTTAACAAAATTTTCAGATGCTCCATTAATTAATAGTTTTATAAACAAATGATTTTGATTTCAATAGTTTAATTCCACAACAATCATTAATAATTGCAATTAAACACAATCTCTCACATAATTTCAGTTGTAATTGAAGTAAATAATTGATTAATTTTAGACATTTTTAATTTGTAATCCTTTTTTAGTTATGTTCAGATGAGTAGTACTTGGATGATGTTAGTGCTGCTTTTATTTAAGATTATAACAGAGACAATAGTTTCGAAAGTTAAAACTGAAAATATCTGATTATTAATATATGATATTATCAAGACCATATTTTACAAAATAAATTTCAAAAAGAATATTATTTGAATTTTGCTATTTTTTTTACACTGGCCCAACTTGAGACCAGCAATTTTGCTATTTTGTAAAAGGCTTGAGCGCGTAAAAGACTTTCACTGTTCTTCAAGGTAAACTCGTGTTTGGGAGGCCCCTCCATCCTAAATCAATCATAATCGTTGGACCACCTCATTAGTTAAATTCAGTTTAAAGAAACAAAATATGTAGCAAACGAACACAAACTAATTAATTATGTGGCAAGGAAAACCCTTAAATGTTCTCAAAAAATGCCAAATCAGTATTATTACTCTTTTCTAAAATAAAGAAAAATTACACCCAAACAACAACATTTTATAAACAAACCATCAGAAGAACAAAAAATCAGATTCTCCGTTTCTCTAAATAAATCACGTCCCAAAGAGAAAATAACTACGGAAATTGGTTGATTAAAGGGGTAAAAAAACCACGAATTTACTTTTTACTATGAGAGAAAGAGATTCGATAGGGAAATTTAAAAAGACAGACACCGCACGTACCTCTCAGCCGGTAAAAAACTTCTGGAAAACGACCCACAAGAACACTAGGTTCGCTTTTTATCAAATTGCCATTTTTCAACCTAGGTTTATTGTATAGCAAACATCTCACCAATTTGAATTGATTGAAAATATATTTTGACAATGTTTTTCTAAACAAGACGTCAACTCTAACAATTTCGTCTTTGTCTCTTTCTACCAAAACAAAATAGATTTTTAGAAAATAAGCATATTTTGTACAAAATAAACCTTTAATCCGAAGTTTCAAAATTGTGGATTTACAAGAGCTTGAATATCAAATAGGACTATAAGGAGGAGTCCTTAGAATATTGGTAACAAATTAACCCTTAGAATATTGACCATTCCAAAAAGGAATTTGGTAGTTGGACTAAGAAAATTTCCATAAAATGTGTGTGACCTATGGTGTAAATAAACCTTTGCATTTAGTCATATAACATAACTTTGTTATCGAGGTCTTTTTAATCCTCAAAATCGTTATAGTTATTAATTGCAGTTTATTAATTTATAGCGATTATTTATGTAAAATTTGGGTTTGGGTTTGAGTTTTGTTGAAATTTATAAATTTATAGCAATTATTAATTTATCAAGTATTTAATTTATAGATGTTTTACCGTAAAGGTACATCCATGTTAATAAATAGAAAACATCAAATTAAATATAAAACTTGTTACTGTCGAACGTCACAAACTATCAATCTAAATGTCCAGAAAAAAAAAAAAAAAAAAAAAAAAGAGATTTATATTTGGTTCCAAACGATAGGCAATTTTGCAGCCTTTTTCTTCCTGCCAACAGAAGCGTCTTACATACATCACTCTCTGTTATTGTACCAGTCTTTTCCCCTCAGAAGCGTATCTGAAGTTCCAGGACTTTGAGCCCTTCTTCCTCATTTCCTGTAAACTGTGCCTTCGAAAAGACATTGTCTCAAACACAAGGTGAGGCAAAAAGAGGAGTGGTTGTGACTTGTGGTGACTTCTCACAGCACTCAACCACTTCAGAGACATCTAAGACATGTAGTTTGTTCCTCTGGACAAGCAAACAAGACATCACTGCCACACCTAAAGAGCCAAATTATCAAACACAGGACCAGAAAGCGACCGTAGGTTATCCAGTGATTCATTTGAACAAGGCCACCGATGCTTCCTGAGAATGTATGTGGAGAGATTGAACTTTCACTTGTCTGAGGTCGGAGAACACAATATGTTGCCAAACTCGAAGCTGGTTTATCATGTGATTCATTGAAGAAGACATCACCTCCTCAATCGAATCTCTGGTAAAACGAAAGATGTGGTTTCAGTCGATGCCGGATAACAAAAAAAAAAAAACGGACATGTGTAGATCGATCAGTCTTTTATTACCTACAGTCGTGCCGGAGATTGCAAACCAGTAGACTAGTTGGTGGATCTCTAGTAGCCCACAAGGACTTGGGCTTCTGTACCTTCTACCGTAACTCCTTGGTGGTGTAGGACTGTAACTATAGCTCCTCCTCATTACCACCACTGAAAACTTAAAACCTGTCAAAATCCATAAAAAGGGAGCTAAGCCTAATTTGATTTCAAATTGGAGACAATAACCAAATTTAAGTTCAGGAGAGAAACATTCATAGCAGAGAAATTCACCAAAACTGAATGTATCTTCGTAAAATCCTACAAAATTTTTGTTGCCAGAAGCTCAAGATCAACACAATAGTGACAATTTCCAGAACATTTTCTTTTTATCAGATTACATCCTCATAATTCTAACAAAAGTTTTTCATCAGAAAGAAGAGAAGAGATCCTTTGCATCAGAAACACAAGTTCATAGCAAAAACAAACAAGTTTATGAAAACGGTTTTCAGAAAACCTTTGAAGCATAAAAACACATAAAAAAAACTAAAAGATCGTCAAGATGATTGATGAATGCCACAAGAGAAACGCAGTCCTGTCGCCGGTGGTCTCTCTCATGAGTCATGACATTGTTCTACAAGAAGATGGTCGTGTATATTAGAGAACGTTCTAAAAGGAACCAGACTCATAGTACCAATAGAGTGCATCCCCATCCAAACCCAATGTATGGAGAAAGCCTAAATATTCAGAATCTAAAATATCTGAGCAAAACTTCAGAATAATCGATCTTTGACTGGTTCCAGGGTTCATAGACGAAGTATCTATCATAAAACTCTATATAAACGAGAAACATCCGCTTCGGGCTAAGTTTAACATTGACAGTTGACAAGAAACATACTGCATCAATACCACAATCGAAGTATCTAACTTAGTAATCTATATATAATCAAGAAACATCCCCTTCGCACTAAATTCAACATTCAAAGTTGACAAGATACATATTGCATTATAAACAAAAGATAATTGTTGCTATTCAAAATAAGAATGATTCTAGTTGCTATTGATATATAAAAAAAGAAACTAGAATCTAAACATCTTGATTAAACCAAAACTAATTTATCTATTTAAATGACGGAGCAAAGTCAATTTATCAGTGTACCCATCAATATGGTTTAGACGTTGAGGCTGAAAACCGCGGTGAGACGCATAATGAAAGCAGCTTCTTCCTTCCTCTGTTCTCGGTACACCTATAATACAAGGCATTCATTCCTCCTTCCTTCATGAACGATACTCTGCAAGTAGTACAAAGCATTTATTCAGCTAGTATCAAAGAAAAATGAAAAGAGGACAATACATCAATAGCATAAATTCAGCTCTTATCAGAGATAATTAATTTGAGATAATCTATATATAACATAGAACGATATGATCACATGGACAACGCTATACTCAGCAGACAGCTTCTCTTGTATGATCTAGAAGTTATGGCATTTCTCTATACTAACAACTGTTCCCAACATAGTGCTATCACGATTGATTCATCTTGCCCCCAGTAACATGTGGATCAAACCAACAACAGGATCGGTGCAACTATAACCAGAGATACTTAAGAGTGGTATATACGCTAGCAAGTGATTGCGTTAAAGCACACATTGATACAAATTACGTGAAATAGTGTATATATATAAAAAAAAAAGAGGAGATGGCTTCAGCTGCATCTTTTGCTGCTCTAAACCGCCTAGCTCTCTGTTGATTCATTTTAGCCCTTGGAGCAACACCATCTGAAAATTACACAACACCAAGCACAATGAAACAAATTTCACAAACACAGATAAAAACACACACACACACACACACACACTCACCAATAGCCATGAATAAGAGCTTCCGAGGTCGAACCATCACAAAAAGCCTATCAATGTAATCGAACATACATTAAAAAATTTCCTGAAGAACTAGGTAGAGATTGTGACCTTAAACCCCAACGTTGTAGCCACAAGACTTAGTGGTGCTGCGGCTGGAGTGAACGGGAACGACGCTCCTTTAGGTCAGGGGAGGAATTAAACAACTTGCTATTTATGTTATTCTTTTCCCTTTTCTTTATGTTATTCGATGTCCTCTTTTCATTTTTCACTGCGCAGCTTGACAGCATCAAATCTCCTTCTGACTTGTTCACTTCGGTTTATGCTGCTTTGTTGGGAATAATAGTTTTCTAATTTGCTCTTCTGCCTTGTGTTCTGATATTGCCTGCATGATTTTTGATTGGCATGAAGTGTTATAACAACATATTACTCTGTTAAACACACAGTTTCTCAGATATCATAGATCAGGAACAAGATTTTAGAATATCAAAGAAGAGAATCGATTCTAGAGTTAAGTTGCAGGTCATTTACCTCTGCTTGAACACCGTTATGCCTCCAACACAGAGATTTGAGGGCTTCAGTTAGTTTATCACCAGATTCTTCTAAACGGCTTATGATTCCAGCTGAGAGCAATAGCATCAGGTTGTGCTTTTCTGATCTTACAAATCACACCACGTTTTATAAAGAATTTAATGCTAAAAGTCAACCTCAGTCATTCTCTTCGCAAAAAACATGGGATGACAACTCCTCATTGTTTCCAAATTTGCCCAGTCTCCAAGTGATTCATCGGAATCGGAATCATCATCATCGTCGTCATCATCTTCATCCTCTAGAACAGCAACCCATTCCTGAAGTCAAGAATATGGTTCCTAGTGAAGCATGCTAATACATGGCAAAAATATTCCTCTCATAGAATTCCTTGGTGACTTAATATAAAAGATGAAATAAAATTTGTTAAACCTCCTCACCTTCGTCATCTCCTGTATCCTCACTGTCGTCTTCTCTCTTCATTTTCATCATCATCAGTTTCAAAGTCACTATCAGATAGACCCATCAGCTCCATTTTCTTGATCATCTCCATTGTATCAAAACCTATTATTACTTGCTGCAATGCATCCACAACATCTTAAAGGTTAGTACAGATTAAGGCAGTAAAAAACCTACACAGAACAGTATAGTCAGCTATAACCAATAGAAACATATTGAAGCTAGAAGGTGCTTACTGATACATGTGTGTGCGTTTTGGTTTAAAATAATGTTGAAATTAACAAAAAAAAAATGGAAAACGTCACAAGATAGCCTTCTAGCTTTAGCTAATCTAACAGAAAAAAAGAACAGATCTCTCATCCGACAACGCTTGGATTCGAAACACATACCTCATTTCGCTATACAAATTACACAACACCAAACACAATGAAACAAATTTCACAAACACAGATAAAACTAAACTAAGTTTGACAGTGTTAGGTAGATTAAGAGAGAATATTCTCATGAACTCCATCACCAATTGAACCGGTAAGCATCAGGGTTCCTTTATTGTTTACCTGAACAAGACAATTAATTTGTTTTTACCACAAATATGAATATGAGAAGAAAGCCTAAAGAATTAATCTCTGAGACTTTGACTGGTTCCAAGGTTCACAGACAAAGTATCTAATGTAGTACTACATTTGACAAGAAACATAACTGCATTTACTACCAAGTATCTATAAACTTAAAGATAAGCTATTTAAAAACTAGAGTCTAACATGTTGATGAAACCAAAACTCACAACCCGGGAAACTAATATCTAATTCAATGACGGAACAAAGTCAATTTATCAGTACTCATCAATATGGTTTAGACGTTGAGGCTGAAAAATGCGGCGAGAAGCATAATGGAAGCAACAGAGAGAGAGGGAAATAGAGATTACGGAGTAACGCCGTCGAGGAGCAAAATCCGGTGGAGAGACGTACGGCCATAACCGACTCAATCATCGGTAATACTACTGCTGTTATCTCTATCTCTGAGTCCCCTGAGCTCAGAAGCTGACGAAGAAGAAGGATCTGCAGATTAGCCTATCTATTTGGTGAATTTTTCATTACCAGTGATAACGTGTCATAGTCTCATTGGCCCGAACCAAAGAAGTATATTGTCTTAAAAAGTGTAACTTTCACCATCATCAAAACGCTACGTTTTAAATCTGTAATGTTTTTTTTTGTTTAATCTGTAATGAAGACTTTCCTATTTATTAGTAAAGAAAAAGAAAATTAACAATTCCTAGAATTGGGAATTAGCATGTCGTATGGCTTAGTCCAATTAGTATAAATAGGGTGTTAGGGGTTTCTGAAAGCTTCTTAGATCAAAGTTGTGATTTAGATCAAAATTGTGATCTAAGAAATTAAGAGAGATAGAGTTAAGGAGAAACCTTGTAAAATAAGTTTTTGAATTGAATTCATGTTTGTGCTTTGAGTGATTCGTAGAAGAAAAACGAAAAAAAGAAGATGTCGGCGGGTGTAATAATCACTGAGCAGCCTCCAGAAATCTCTGGATGGTGGATAGAGAAAACGGCACGTATGGTTGCAGTAAAGGGGCGGAGCTTGAGAAGTTGATCATGGACCTTAATATGGACAATACAATATTCAGTTTTTTGAGGAACTCAGACCACCCTTGTCACGCATTGTACCAGCAAAAGCTTGCTGAATACCGTTCTCAGCAGAATCAAGGAGGTGGATCTCAGGAGCCTGTATGCGATGAAAAATCCTACCTTGAGCCTGATCTTCCCTAAAGGAGGCTCCGGGTTGTGCATCTCCGTTTCCCAAGGAGATTGATCTTGGTGTTATTAAGTTCACTGCTCTGTTTGTGGCTCGTTATGGGGATATTTTTCGTAAGTCTTTGATGGATACAGTGGTTATGAGCCCTCGGTTTGACTTTATGAAGCCAACTAATAGCAACTTCACTCTTTATGATGCGCTTGTCGTTTCGTATTCACGAGTATTAAAACCTTCCAATATTGGTGCTATGGTAGACTCCCTTCTTGATTGTTATTTCAACAGTCTCCAATTAGAGAAGCTGGAAGGGTGTGGAGACTGCTGTGATTGATTTGCATGCTTTTGTGGGTGGTCTTGACTGTTTTGTTCACGTGGAAGATGCTGTGCCACCACCTGAACGTCTTTAATGATGATGCACTGGCCAATGCAGCCTCAACTTTTTTGATGCTTCAGCTACTAGTGTCTAGGCGATGCAGAAACTGCTCTTGCCCTCATCCTATAAAGGATTACACTCAAGGAGCTTGTATTATTAAGCTCCACAGCGCAGTTTGTGCGCGGTATAGCTCTGAATTTTCGTGTGCTTTAGAGAAGGTACCATCGTTTGAGTTCTTGGATCCTTCCGATAGCCGTTTCGATTTTTACTTCGGGCTGTTTACTGCGTATAGAAACGTGTTAAAGTCTTCTATCAAGCTAAAGAAGCCTGATGTTTGTATGTTGTCGACCGTGCTTGAGGGTTTTCACCAACGTCTTCGATTATGCGAGCTGCAGAAGGGAGTAGAGATAGCTATGGTTGATTTGCATGCTTTTGTGAGTGGGGTTGATTGTTTTGCTCACATGGAAGTCAAAGACTATTCTGCTATCATGGATCCACCTGAACGCACGTCGATGATGATTTACCAGCTAACACAAAGGCAGCCACCTACTCATCATGAGTGTGTAGGTGATGCACAACCTGATCAGGAGCTCAATCCTCAAGGGAGCAGCGTTTAAGACGTGAATATGATTTTCCATATGCATTTGGTGCTAAGATTACGCTCAAGGAGCTTGGTATTATGAAGTTCACAGCTCTGTATGTGGCGCGTTATGGGATGCATTTTTGTCACGATTTGATGAAGGAAGTGGTTATGAAACCTCAGTTTAAGTTTATGGAGCCAACTAATAGCATGTTCAGTTTATATAGTGTGATTGTTGATGCGTATTCAAGAGTATTAGAGCCTTCTGATGATGCTTGTACGACGACTGTTCTTGAGGATTTTTTCTGCCGTCTTAGATTGGAGAAGCTGGAGGGAGAAGAAGAAGCTATGATTGATTTGCATGCATTTGTGAGTGGTGTTGACTATTTTGCTGTTCTGGAGGATGCTGACTATTCTGCTTTAGTGCCACCGCCTCATGGTCAGATTGCAGACGCTTCAATGGGGATGATGCCACGACCCGAGGAACCAGACGCAAAGAGACAAAAGCTTGACGACAACACAACAAAAATAGTGTGAAAGAAGATAGAACTTTTAAATTTTTACCTAATTCAATTGCTGTAATTTACATGTTTGTTCTAGACAAAATCTTAAAACGTTACATATTAAGAAATCGAGGGTAGAAAGGGATTTAGGATTGTTTCCACTTTAACCTCTCTTGTGTGTTTCTTTCATATGCTTTGCCATCTTTGATAGAGCTAAAGAAAGCAAATCAGTAACCCGAAAGATCATGATTGATCAGTATATACCAAAATTGAGGTCCTGTTAGAGGGATTTTGGCATGAGCAAGCATTTTCTAAAGAATGGGTTGAAACTTCAATGCTCAACTGAGAAACCCACGAACTTGAAACCAATTTAAAACAAAACTAAAGCGTTCAAAAATCAAATGAAAATAGCTCCATGCCACAGATTTATTCTTGGGCTAGATCTCCAAGAACTTGTTCATGTTTGTTCCATAAACCTACGCATTGCTTTGTTTGGAGTTTGGTTCATGGAATTGTTTTCTCTGGCGCAGCTTGACAGAACTACCACAGCATCAACACTCCTTCTGACTTGTTCACTTCGGTTGCTTAGACGGGTGTGTAGTTGGGAATAATAGTTCTCTAATTTGTCCTTCTGCGTTGTCTTCTGATGTTGCCTGCACGAGTTTCGATTGGCATGTAATGTTATAACATGATCAATTACTCTTAATACACAGTTTCTTTAGATAACATAGATCAGAAACAAGATTTTAGAATATCAAAGTAGAGAACTAATTTACCCTTGTCGAGAATGCAAACCGCAATGATTCAATTTTAGCTCCTGCGCAAAGCCTGAGGTCAAACCCAAGGAATCTATCTCAATCAACTTCACTTCCTGCAAAATAAATAATTTACAGCCTGATCAGATTTTCAAACACAACCTGAACCTACAGAATTTCCTGTTGAATTTCAGTTCGTAACTAGAGCTTCTAGAGTTAAGTTGCAGTTAATTTACCTCTGCTTGAACACCGCTATGTCTCCAACACAGAGATTTGAGGGCTTCAGTTAGTTTATCACCAGATTCTTCTAAACGGCTTATGATTGCAGCTGATGCATGAGCAATAGCATCAGGTTGTGCCTTTCTGACATCTTCCACCTCAACTTCAGTCTGTTTCCACAAAGTTAAAATACGCTAGTAAGCATAAGCTTGCAACAAAATGAAGGTTCTAGATAAGAAGTGAAGCTTGAAAACGAGAACCATGAGACTAGCAGAATATGAAACAAAGTAAGAACAAGCGTGAACACGAATAAATTTACATAGCATAGTTGAGAAGCTTTACTGCAAACCTGATCCCCTTGTGCTGTAATAAGCTGAATTCGTATCATCTCCAGCTTGTAAAATGCCACCACATTTCTTGGTTTTTCACCCTCCGATGAATCTATCTCAGATTCTTCACCACCTGCCTTAGCCTTACTAATGTCTGCAAGCTTCTTTTCTAAGTTTTCTGCATCCTTGTTTCCGTCCGTACTTGTAGAATTGCTGTCAGCAAGTCTCTTTTGGATATCTGAATAATCTTCCACTAAGATATGAGTCAATATTCCCTGGATAGCAAGGCCAGCAGATGGCTGATCCATCCAATCAACAGGATCATTCGAAGCAACCTAAATTATACAAAAACAAATGTGTTAAAAGTTAAACTCAGTCATTCTATTTTAGCCTCAGGAGTTAAATGATCTTCCATATCGTTTTTATATAGAATCACAACACATTTTTTAGAATTTGAGACTATAAGTTAACCTCAGTCATTCTCTTTGCAAAGAACATGGGATGACAACTCCTCATTGTTTCCAAATTTGCCCAGTCTCCAAGTGATTCATCGGAATCGGAATCATCGTCATCATCCTCATCATCATCGTCGTCTTCATCTTCATCCTCTAGAACAGCAACCCATTCCTGAAGTCAAGAATATGGTTCCTAGTGAAGCATGCTAAGACATGGCAAAAGTATTCCTCTCATAGAATTCCTTAGTGACTTAATATAAAAGATGAAATAAAAATTGTTAAACCTCCTCATCGTCGTCTTCTCCTGTATCCTCACTGTCATCTTCTCCTTCATTTTCATCATCATCAGTTTCAAAGTCACTATCAGATAGACCCATCAGCTCCATTTCCTTGATCATCTCCATTGTATCAAAACCTACTATTACTTGCTGCAATGCATCCACAACATCTCAAAGGTTAGTACAGATTAAGGTAGAGAAAAACCTACACAGAACAGTATAGTCAGCTATAACCAATAGAAACATATCGCTAGAAGGCTGCTTGTTGATCCATGTGTGTGCGTTTAGATTCAAAACAATGGTGAATTAACAAAAGATTTGAAAAAACGTCACAAGATAGCTGCTTTAGCTAATCTAACAGAAAAAAAGGAACAGATCTCTCATCTGACAAAGCTTGGAATCAAAACACTTGGAACATACCCCATCTTGCTACACATATAATGTACGTAGGATATGCATAACATACCACATAATTATTTTCAGAAGTAACAGACTGCATGACATCCTCATCTTCCTTTACTTGAAAGTATAAATCTGCAGAGCATTTGGGTAATTCAATTTAATTTGATGGTGTTAGGTAGATTAAATCATGACAGGGAACTAAGGATGAAAAAAAATTTCTTACTTCCATTCTGATCTGTTATATATGGTATATCAGGCCAGAGAATATTCTCATGAACTCCATCACCAATTGAACCGGTAAGCATCAGGGTTCCTTTATTGTTCACCTGAACAAGACACACTACGGGAAATGTTAGTTGCACAAAAAAAGGATCATGAAAAAAAAATAAAGACAGGAAAAATGAAGGAACATATTTCCATAAACACATATATGAAGATGAATTTTGAAGCAACCCATAATAAAAGCAGGCAAAACTACTAAACTAACTAACATGTGACCACAACAACAACGCATGTAACATAAGCCATTGGTCCAAACAACGTTTTCACAAAAAAAAAAAAAAAGATAGCTTATGCTGATTGAAAAGACGCAATATAACAGCTCAATGATAGTTCTAGTAGTTTCTGCAAGCAAAAATACTAAGCACACTAACATGTGACCGCAACAACAATGCATGTAATGCAAGGCATTGGTCCAACAATGTTTTCACCAAAAAGATAGCTTATGCTGATTGAAAAGACACTATATAACACCTCAATGATAGTTCTAGTAGTTTCTGCAGGTGAAAGTCTGGAATCTCCGGCATTCTGTGGCAAAGAGGCTCTGATTTCTTCTGAAGGATGATACCTTGATTTGCCAGTTTGCTTTTCTGGATCTGAAGCTGAATCTACGTACTCTGCTGTGGCTTGAATTCGATTCTTCCTTGGGAGTTTTTTTGTTAAATAGTCACCTTTGTACTTCAGAAGTCCACTCCTAGTAAAGTGCATATAAAGTCAATTAATTTGTTTTAAATATGAATGTGAGAATTTGAAATATCTAAGCAAAAATTCAAAGAATCGATCTTTGACTGGTTCCAAGGTTCAGAGACAAAGTATCTAACGTAGTACTAAATTTAACATTCAAAGTTAACAAGAAACATAACTGCATTACTACCAAGTATCTATAAACTAAAGATAAAGCTATTTAAAAACTAGAGATAAAACCAAAACTCACAACCCGAGAAACTAATATCTAATTCAATGACGGAAGAAAAAGTCAATTTATCAGTGTACCCATCAATATGGTTTAGACGTTGAGGCTGAAAAACGCGGCGAGAAGCATAATGGAAGCAACTTCCGCCTTCTTCCGAGGTCGAATTAGAACGATACTCTGCAAAGTAATACAAAAGCTCTCATAAAGAATGAAAAGAGGACATTCGAATAACATTAGTTGAACAGAGAGAGGGAAATAGAGATTACGGAGTAACGCCGTCGAGGAGCAAAATCCGTTGGAGAGACGTAAGGCCATAACCGACTCAATCATCGGTAATACTACTGCTGTTATCTCTATCTCTGAGTCCCCTGAGCTCAGAAGCTGAAGAAGAAGAAGAAGGATTTGCAGATTAGCCTATCTATTTGGTGAATTTTTCATTACCAATGATAACGTGTCGTAACCTCATTGGTTTAAACCCAAAAAGATATTGTCTTTAAAAGTGTAACTCTCACCATCATCAAAACGCTGCGTTTTGTTCTGTAATGTTTTTTTTGTTTAACATTTAGTTTCTCAGTCACTAATAGTCACCACAAGAGCAAACACCAAATCGGAACACATGAAATCTATTGGTGTCTCTGATGATGATCTCACGAGAAGTTATCTGTGAGATGAGCTTTGCTGCAACATGACAATCTCCACAAATCCTAAGATTCTTCGTTATTCTTACGTTGTGGTTACTGTCTTCCTTAGTGTTCATGAGAGCAAACACAATGGCTAATTTCTCACTGTGAACAGCTAAATGCGTCTCTTTATCTTCTTCTTCTACATCGTGAAGTGCTGATTCTGAATCAGAAACATAACCTAAATCTTTCTTTTTGTGCTCGTTGCCTGACTGCCTGTAAAGTTCTCGTTTTTAGTCTAAATGTTTCAAGATTGTATTTGTGCTCGTTGGCAATGCATGAACCTAAATGTGTGGCTTATGATGCAAGTGCTTTTTTGCTACATACATATTCAGTTTGCTTTTACTATATCCTGTCACCATCATTTTATAATACTGTTTGATCCTGCAGATGCTAGCAATGGCAGAGATGAAGGATCAGGTACCACAACTCTGTTTCTTTAGAAGCCGTTTTACTGCAACATTACAATTCCGTAAATTTCAGACCAATTGAAATATAAGTCACTGACCTGACTTCATGCATATCCTTAAGATATTGTTTACAGTAACAGAAAAAGAGAAAAAGTCTCTGCTCTCAGTACATAGTTCTAAAGAGGCTATAAAAGTCTAAAAGATTCATATGGATATAAAAGTCTTGAGATTCTGGTTGTTATATATGTTCAAGTGAAAGACGATAAGTTGAGCTTTTTGGAAAGAAGTTGAGTTTGTAATGGAGTGTTTCATTGCTGAAACTCTCGAGCATTTTGATCACAGTTTGGGAACTATGGGAAAACAAGAGTGAAAAGAAAGCTAAAAGTACTCTTGGATGTTACGATCTCTCATCTATATATATTATTCAGTATAAACCAACAAGTTCATCATATCCTAAATACATTTTAGAGTAACCCCTAAATCAAATATCATAAAGAACAGATAGAGATTACAGTGGAGTGCAGAGAAATACAGAGAATACAATAGAGATTACAGTGGAGTGCAGAGAAGACAATACAAATTAGTAGCGAGAAGTGTATTTTAGGAATTAAAAGGTTGTAGACGTGTGAGAGACTTATGCATATAGAGCATCAATATCAAAATCATTGAAGAAATCAGAAGAGAAGAACTCGTCGTCGTCGTCCAAATTGATCATGGGCATAGCTTGAGATTGAGTCTCATGAACCTCAGAATCAAATATTTGATCAAAGTCAAGCCCTTGGTTGCTGCATCCTTCACCCACGTAATCAATCATGGGCATAGCCTGAGATTGAGTCTCATCAACCTCACAATCAATTTGATCCATCCCAAGTTGGTTGCTGCATCCTTCACCCACGACGTCGTCGTTTCCACGTAAAGTAAAAGAAGCATTGTTGTTGTTGTCGTTCTCCTTGTCCACGACGTGTTGATGATCTCTTTGCAACTCCTTGAGATCTTGTAACATCCTCTTCATTGAGTCAATCGCGTCAGCCAGTTCCTCCGGATTCTCCGAATTGGCGAGACTCTCGTCTTCCCACCAAAACCCTAGATTTCCGTCATCCCGAGTCGGAGGCTGATCAGCGAGGAAAGCAGCAACCACGCTATCCACAGACGAGTGTCCAAATGTGTAGAAAGAGTTGTGTGAATTAGCAGAAACGGGAGTCGCAATGATTGCAATCTGAGCGTCGGAGAGAAGACAAAGCTCCGACGCTTTGCTGAAAAGGCCCTTTCGACGTTTCGAGAATGTAACAGCTCGTGGTTTCTTCCCCTCTACCTTCTTCTCTGTATCTATTTTCCTCTTCAAGCCCCCCATTGTTATTATTGATCGATGTTTATTTTCGAGAGAGACCAAATTACAAACTGAGTTTAGGGTTTTCTCGTGTTTTTGTCTGTTGCGAGTTGCGAGTTGCGACTGTTGTTGTGTTGAGAAACAATGTATACTACTATAGTATTTATAGAGAGACTTTAGCCTCACTCTCCTTTTTCCTTTTTATCAACCCTAAAAATCACCTGAACTCCTTTTCCTTTTCCTTTTGGAAACATTAATAAGCGTTTAATTAATTAATTGTTTACTTACATTTTTCTTTCTTGCATATAAAGAAAAATCTTTTAAAAGTTAAGCATCTTTTATATTGAATCCATGTAAGTAGCTTATAAAACTTACAAGTAAAGAATTTAAAACAATCAACTATGCTACTGACTTGGGCCAATGATGATCAGATCAGATCATATTAGAGAGTTAACCAGTTAAAATAATCTCATGTACGGAACATGGCCAAGATGCATACATATGTACTAATAAGTATAGAGACATTGCAATGCAGGCCACCATACCAGCGGTCCAAATCCTTGTTCGAAACTGTAACATCACCAGAAGACCGACCTGCTATTGATCCAGTTCATGAACTTGCCAAGAAAACTACAACTTGTCTTTGTAAAGACTAGTGAGAAGCAGAGCAATGGGGGTTTTCAGAGTCAGGTTTCTTATACATAAGCTTCGTGTGAAGAATTGTATCCAACATCGAAACAGCTTCAACGATATTCTTGCCTTTGTTCAACATCACGCAGCTCGCCCTGCAAAATTTTTGAAATCCAAAATTAGACAAAAAGAAGAAACTGTAAGTATTAACCAGGATCATGTTTGGTGCAAATATTTTACCTTTTGGCATTTGCAGCATCTGTGATCTCAGCTCGAGTTGGAACACCGGATTTAACAAGTGATTCCAGAACCTGAGTTGCCATAATTACTGGTACACGAGCAGCTTACAGATACCTATAATCTCCTCCTGTATATTAGCCAATCTCTCCCATCCACATTCCACTGCAAGATCACCTCGAGCTATCATAACCCCAAAGGATTCGAACACTTCATTGCTTCTAACATAATCAATGACAAATTCTTGAATCCACTTCCGTTTCAATCTTTAGAACAACACCAAGATCATCTAGTTTCTTTTCTTGAGTTCTTGCCTTAGAACGGTAATATCATGAACATCGCGTATGAAAGAAATGCCAACCATGTCAGCATGTGAAGCTACATAATCAAGATCTTTGATATCTTTTGACGTGAAGCCTTTAAAACGGATATCGCTTTGTGGAATGTTAATGGACTTCTCTGATCCTAGTTTTGTACCTTTTGGACCAGCATGAGCGATGGAGACAACTACCTCTGAAGGGCTTGTTCCTTTGATCACTCCCCATATTTTGCCATCATCAAATCCAATGGTTTCACCTGGCTTGACTGAGTCAAACAAATAACTGGAAGGACAAGTTAAACTATATGATCCTGGAGCAGTTACTGAAGGTTCATCGAGCGATCCTTCTCGGGTTATGACTAGTAAATCTCCCACTTTGAGCCTTACAAAAGATTCCTTGGGAGGAACATCTACTACTCGTCCAACTTTCTTTCCCTTGATATATAACTCAGTTCCCGACTCAATGTAAGCAGTATCAAAACATTCAGCCACAAAACCGGTACTTGAGAAAACATGAAACTCTTTTGAGATTCTAAGTCTCCTCTTTCTCCCTCTAGCGTCACGTAGTCTAACAGAATCACCAATTTGGAGACCAGCAAGAAAATCCTGGTCTTGGACCGAGATAGTAGCATCAGGGGAAACATGAGCAGGAGGTTCTGTTCCTGTGAGAGAGAGCCATACCACAGCAGGAGAAACAACATATCCATAAGCATCTTTCTTTGGTGACACTTTCATCACACAGGGACCAGGTTTTAAGGTACCAGTTCTCAGTTTTGGTCCTGCTAAATCCATATGAACGCGGCATGGCATCTCTAGCATCTGAGAAGCTCTTCTTACTCTTTTGATGATCTCACCCCAAATGCTCGGATCTCCATGTGCACAGTTTATACGTATAATAGAAGTGCCAGCTTTGATAATATCGGTTATTAACGTTTCACTCAAAGTAGCTTCTTTACCAACAGTTACCATGATATGAGTACTTCTTCCCTCACGAACCTTACCCAGTAATGACTCTTTGTATGATGATATGAGTACTTATTCCCTTGCGAACCTTTGTCATTCTTCTAAGTACTTTTGCTCTTGGGATATGCATTATTCCAAGACTCTGTCACAGCCTTGTGGTCGTTTTATGTAGAGTTCTTCAACAGACTAATAGAGGCGTTAAGGCTGGAAAGAACATCCAGGTTGTTGTTGTCTAAACTAGACAGACCAAGAGATTCTAGATTTGCTGTTGAGCTGCTCAATGTCCAGCGACCTCAGAGCAATATAGTGAACTAAGTTTGTTGCACATTCCAGATATATCCTGCAACAGATGGTATTAGGAAGTTAGGCAATGGCAAAGTCAAAGCAATGCAGATGGATATGCAAGACTATACAAAATATGGTTAAAAAGTTTATAAATGTAGACCTGTCACATAAATGAAGTTGAGAAGCATTCCACTTCTCTGCTGCTAGTAGATGTGACCGGAGAGCATTCAGTTTATCGATAACACTAGCCACATTATTTTCCCCATTGCTTCCTGAGAGGTGTGCTTCTGACTCGAGATGAGGAAGCTCAACATTAGACTCTGGAAAGTTAAAACTCAAGGTACATTCTGTGGAGGCATTATCACCAAAGGTAGCTTCCAATCTGCTGCAACTTCGAGCTTCGCCTTTCCCGCGGGATGAATCAAAAGCTAAGGTTCTCGGAACACGAAATTTCATCTGGTCAAGAGATAATGAACTAGTAGTAGTCCTATGCTGGTTGTTCATGAGAGACCTGGTGGAGAAGCAAAGGTTCTTGCCTCTCAACAAGTGGCTTGAATCGATTCCCACCATATCAACTAATTGGATCACCTGAGAAACAAAACCCAAAAAAACCTCTATGAGAAGAAACAATAACGTAACAAGACTTGCATCTTCATCTCTAAATAAAACATAGAAGCAAACAGACCAAAAGGAAAACAGAGAAATAGAAACCCTAACAGTTTTTTCTATATCAATTAAATAGGAATTTTAAACAAAAAGGAAACGTTCCGAATACGTATCAGAAAACAATTAACACAACCCATAAGGTCCAAACAATAATGAAAAACTAGAGGAGACAAAGACATATACATTGATATATATATATATGTTGCTTGGTAATGTTTAGGGATTTGTGAGTGAAGTAGCAGAACTCGTATACAACAAAGCCATCTGTTCTCATGAGTGAACATCCAAAAGCGTATAAAAAGAGATTGATCAATTTCCATATTATTTTGTAAAACAAAATCAAAAGCTACAATATGTTTAATAGGTTGACACAGAATCAGACATATATACAGTAAATATTAAAATTAACCTAAGCATAACCACTGAGACAAGAAACGAAAAAAAAAAAACCACACACAAATCAAGTTCGTGAACAACAAAGCATACGACAAATCAAAATCCAGGAAAAACAAATCATGGATATGTGTTTATTCAGAATCATATCTAAGCAAAATAAGTTGGAATTGAGACAATTTCTCAACGAAAATATAAAACAAAATCCGCCGAAACTCTTATATCGAGAGGACAAGAAAGAACACGAGTGCAAGAGAAAAATACCTTTAACATTTAGATTCTCAGTCACCAATAGTCACCACAAGAGCAAACACCAAACCGGAACACATGAAATCTATTGGTGTCTCTGACGATGATCTCCCGAGAAGTTATCTGCGAGATAAGCTTTGCTGCAACATGACAATCTCCACAAATCCTAAGATTCTTCGTTATTCTTATGGCGTTGTTACTCTCTTCTTCTACTGAGTTCATAAGAGCAAACACAATGGCTAATTTCTCACTGTGTACAGCTAAATGCGTTTCTTTATCTTCGTCCTCTACATCGTGAAGTGCTGATTCTGAATCCGGAACATAACCTAACTCTTTCATTTTCTTTACAAAAACATCCAGCTCTCTGTATATCTCATCGGACTGCGGGTGTGTCCTGTCGCCTACTAAGAATGTATGAATTTCTCCATTGACCTCAACATTGCTTGATCCGGGATTTTTCTTTAACCCTTTGCTCTTCATTATATGTCTGATGTTTGTCACTTCTTCCCATCTTCCAGCCTTTGCGTATATGTTAGAAAGCAATACGTAGTAACCCGATTGCTCTGGTGCTAACTGGAAAAGTTTATCAGCTGCTAGAAGACCAATGTCTGTATCCGAATGCACCCTGCAAGCTCCTAATAGGGCTCCCCAAACTCTCTCGTTTGGTTCCACTGACATTTCTTGTATGAATTTGTAAGCTTCTTTCACTTTCCCGGCTCGGCCAAGAAGATCCACCATACAAGCCAAATGCTCTAACCTAGGAGTGATCTTGTAATGATCTGTCATGAGTTTGAAATAACTCCGACCTTCTTCTAGTAAACCTGCGTGGCTACAAGCAGCGAGCGTTGTGACAAACGCAATTGAATCAGGGACGAGACCCGAATCTTGCATTCTCGAAAACAATGCCACTGCGTCACAGCCTCTTCCGCTGAATCCATAAGCTGAAATCATAGCTGTCCAAGACACAACATCACGTGACTTCATGTTCTCAAACACATCTCTCGCTCTATCTAAACATCCACACTTCGCATACATATCGATCAGTGCATTCTCTAACAACAGATTTGGTACTAGCTTCTTCCTCTCAATGTATTCATGGATTTTTTTACCAAGAGACAGAGCAGATGTATCTCCACAAGCAGGTAAAATACTTGTGATTGAGACTGCATCAGGTTCAAACCCATCAGCCTCCATTCGGGAATACAACTCCACGGCTTCAACAGGCATCGCGTTTTTCATATACACACCGATCATCACATTCCACGAAATCAAACTCTTTTTCCCCATTTTGAAAAACATATCTTTAACATATTTAACGTTTTCAGGAGTTGTATTGCTCACTGCTGCTAACAGACTAGCCATCGTGCCAGCATCATGGCTTATCTTCACGGATTCCATTTCCTTACAAACTTCCAAAGCATCATCAAATCTCTGATTTTGCGCATAACCAGCAACTAACGAGTTCCAAGAGACCACATCTCTCCTTGACATCTCATCAAGTACAAGCCGTGCTTCAGATAAAAATCCACACTTTCCATACATAGAAACTAAACCATTCCCAACAAACAAAGTCGAAGAGAGCCCAACTCTTGTAGCGGACCCATGAATCTTTTTCCCAATGACAATATTCCCAGAGCAAGAACACGCCTTTAGAACACACGGGAAAGTGTAATGATCGGGTTTAACATTACATCCACACATCTTCCCAAACACTTGAATACCTTCACGATAAAACCCGTTATTCACATAGCTTCTGATCATAACATTAATAATAATTACGTTTCTCTCAGGAATTTCCTCGAACACCTTGCGTGCTGATGCCACATCTTTTAGAGAAGCATAAGCTCTCATAAGTTTAACACCCAAAGACGAATTGTGGCGTAAATCTTTCATAATGATCCTGGAGTGGACTGTTCTAAGTGTTCTGAGATCTGGGTAAGTGTCAAGTACCTGACCAAGCAGGAGAGCTGTCTCATGTGGTGATTCCTGATCGAGTTCCAATTTGGGTAGTGAAGAAGATACTTTTCGTGATTGAAATTCTCTGAGTTTTGGAAAACGGAGAAGACGGAGATCGACATTGATGCGTTTCATGAGCTTTGAAATCGAAACCTCATCACTATCATCAACGGTGTATATATAGCGCGACTAGCGAGATCAAGTAGCAACGGTAACAAAACTAAACCGGTTGTAGAGGTTCAACCATCAATTAATAGTTTAACCAGATCAGACCGATCTCACATGGCCAATTGGGTTTTAAAATTTGATGTTTTAACAAGGTAAGTCATTAAAACTATTTAGATAAAGTCATCTTTGAGCTTTGTAATCAGTCACAAGGTTCCTGATCGTCAAAAAAATCAGTCACAAGTTCATAGCTTATTAATTATTAATTTGTTATAGGTCTCATTTTATATTGTTTTACTTTAAAATATGGTTTTTAATTTAAATCTAAGACTTTTGTTGTGTAGATAGAATTATTGTCTCTCTTCTTTATACTTATTCAAATCAAAGATTCAATCTTTAACAACTATTTCAACAATTTTATTAAACTAGTTTTTCTTTTCCTAGAGATGTCATATGTTCTATGCAAAAAAAAAAAAGATCTTCTGAATATCACCTATAAGGTTAAACTCCCAAACTCGTTTTTATAATAAAGATTTATAGAAGAGTCTTGTGATTTAACTTTATATGCAATATTCAAAAGAAATTATTTTTTACAAAGTTTTGCTGGAAGCCAACTTACTTGTTTTGATCACAAACCGGTCTGTGTTGTTATTTATAGCTAAGTTTGGGAACATTTTTTCTTTTTAACTATCGATGTTGGATACAACTTTTTGGGTTTTTTCTCGCAGTTATTTTTGGTATCTTCCATTACAATAAATCTTGGCCTTATTGGATATGGGTCTATGATAAAAAAAAATTAGAGGTGTAAATATTTGTAAACTAGTAAAGCTAAATAATAACAATTATATTAACAAAATCAATTTTATGTTGTATATATTATTCTTTTCATGAAACTGAGTAATAATAATTTTTAAACCAAAATTTTAGTTATACATGTATTTGGTCATAGCCAAAACTTACTATGTTATACTCCTTCTATTTTAGAAAAATAAACTAATTTCATTTCTATTCTATATTAATACATTAAATACTACACTCTCTCTGATTAAAATATGAACAAAAGGATTTGTAAAACAAAATTAAAACATTAAAAAATGATTTTTTTTTGTTAAAGGGGAAGTAGTAGATAGAATTATTCTCTCTCTTCTTTGTACTTATTGAAATTAAAGATTCAATCTTTAACAACTATTTCAACAATTTTATTAACTAGTTTTACCTTTCCTAGAGATGTCATATGTTTTATGCAAAAAAAAGATCTTCTAAATATCACCTACAAGGTTAAACCCCAAAACTCGTATTTATAATAACGATTCATAGAAGAGTCTTGTGATTTAACTTTATAGACAATATTCAAAAGAATTATTTTTTACAAAGTTTTGCTGGAAGCCAACTTACTTGTTTTGGTCACGAACCGGTCGGTGTTGTTATTTATAGCTAAGTTTATGAACATTTTTTCTTTTTAACTACCGATGTGGGATACAACTTTTTGGATTTTTTTCTCGCTGTTATTCTTAGTGTCTTCCAATACGATAAATCTTGGGCCTTAATTGGATTTGGGTCTATGATAAAAAAAAAATGTATAAAAAGTGTAATTATTTGTAAACTAGTAAAGCTAAATAACAAAAATTGTATTAAAAATATCAGCTTTCTGTTGTATATATCTATTCTTTTCATGAAACTGAGTAATTATTATTTTTAAACCAAAATTTTCGTTATACATGTATTTGGTCATAGCCAAAACTTACTATGTTATACTCCTTCTATTTTAGAAAGAGTGTTATTTTTTTTATTACATAAATTAAGAAAAATAAACTAATTTCATTTCTACTCTATATTAATACACTAAATACTACATTCTCTCTAATTAAAATATGAACAAACAACACTCTTTGTATAACAAAATTAAAATATTAAAACGATGATTCTTTTTATCAAAGGGGAAGTATATAGTATTTTACATCGCCCTACACCATGTAAATTATATGTATTTTCATCTTTCTCTTGCTGCATACATTTTCAGTTTGCTTTTATCATATACAACCACCATTCGTGTTTTGGTTATTATTTTCTGCAAATGGTAGGAAAACACTCTCAAGTGGCGATAGCGAGAGGAGCTAGTAGGGAGGATTAAATAGTGGAGGTGATGATGATACAAGGAGGGGTTTCGGCAAGGGTACATGAGACGCCAGACGAAACACTGGTTTGGCATCTGATTCATAAATATAGAGGAAGGCACTTAACCTGCGATGCAAGTCTTCATCTCCAAATTAGGGTCAGACACTACAGCTTTATGGATATTTAGTTCAAGGTTGAGACTATAATGCCGCCAGGTGGAAAACTTAGTTCGAATAAGATTATAGATCTGTACCTAAAAGTATATGATGATTACGTTGCTTGGGTATGATTATATATGAACCTAATAAATTAAAACGTGTTTGTTGCTTGAATATGATTACGTTTTGTAGATCTCTAACAGATTTTTGTTACTTTCTTGTGCAACCTACACATTCATGAATTTATGTATTTTTTGTTCACTTTTTATCTAACAATCTATTTATAACAATTATATGAACTTACAGATGCTATTGCCTATTGATACTCGAGGAAAACGTATATTTGGATACTAAGTATAAGGTACCATAGAACTTTGCTGCTCTGAAATGCCCTGTTTTGCTAATTGCTACCATGTCTTAATCCAAGAACTTGCCATATTTAATTATTTATCCTCATTTCTCTCCCTTTCATTTTCATTTTTTTTTTTGGCCAGGGAAGAGATGAACTTGAAATAAATAAATATAAGGAAAGAAAAAGTTTGTGTTGACATAAGAATTTATATTATGCGAGGGGCTGAGGCTGATGCTTTTTTGTTACACTATTAGGCAATTAACCTTAATCATGTGTGTTCTATCTGCATGGCTTTTTTTTTTTGCCCGCGCACCGGCATGAATTTGACCCTCTCTGATTATGGTACAGTTTGTTTCATGTACTACTTATATCTCAATAATAACTCCCTAGTCTCCCTGTCCACACCCCAAAACTATGTAGATCCGCCCCTGACTCCCTGTCAATTATTACAATGCATGTAACCTAATCTGTGTCTATTCAGTGGTGTCTGATATGTTGATCTCTATCAGTCTCTCTAGAGCAGTGCTTAAACAGTTAAACGACCGGGAGTGAAGAAGCATTTGGGCATTAATACAGAGATTAATGAATCTATGGATTTACAGTTCAAGTTTGATATCTGCAAACCCCATCTCTTTTTCACCACAACGTGGAAAAAGTATATTATTATTCCTTGTGTTTAAATGTATAGTAAATATTTATCGATACCTTTTCTTTGTCATCACAAGTTGTACACCGTACAATAAAATGAATGTTTAAAGGAATGTACTTCATGCCATTTCACAAGTTGTAGACCATTTAAAAAAAAAAAAAAAAGTAACAATCATGTCTATTCGAAACAAAGTTTTCAATACAACAATGTTGATCACGCATGCAGGATCTTCTGATTCCTCTCTATCTATATTTATACTCTATTCCTCTCATGTTTTTCTTTATCTCTTCACACGTGCCTCTCACATATGCTCTCTTATCAGAATCAAACCCTTTCTCTTTTTCACAAAAAAAATGTCACAAAATATATTATGATTGCTTGTGTTTAATGGTCGTAAACATTTATCTATGTTTTTTCTCTGTCATCTTAGAAATTAACAAATAAAACTGGCAAGGGAGAAAAATTGGCTTAAGTTGCTTGTATTTTTCTAAAACTTCCGGACAATTGTACCTTTGTATACTGTTTGATATTGATATCTACCACTTTAATTTGTGTGTTTATCACTACCCTTAGTATCCATAGTGAGTAACTGTGACTGCTTATGTACTAATCAAGCCTCCTGATCGAACACATAATTTAGCATGCAATCTATAGTCATGACTCCTTAGCTTAAAATTTGTGAAATTCAGTCTAATGAGTACTCACTTCTTTCAGAGTTGGCCATACCATCTAAATGAAAGAACTTTTAAATATATGTAATATAGTGTTAAACACTATATGAAGTTATGAACTAGTTAAGGATTTTCTTTTGTTCAGATAATATGATCATCTCTAGAAGAAAGTAAATTCAATTTAAGAAATTGTCCCCAAGTTTTGAAGCTTTGGTGGAGGCCAACTTGCTTTGATCACCAACCAGTATTATTATTTATAACCAAGTTTGAGATTTTCTCTTTTTCTAATTGTCGATGTGGGATACAATTTTATTTGCATTTTTCTTGGCCGGTAATTTTTAGTGGCTTCTTTACATCATTTAGATTAATTAATGATTATTGGGCTTTTATTAGATATGGGTTTATATATATAATCCCCTAAATATTCTTTTTTTTAAGGGTAAATTACTTTAGTTTTCCATTCAATCAATGAACAAGGGGGTTACATAGTTCAACACGATTTAAAACATTAAACAGAGCATGAGGTAGAATGATAAGATATAAAAGCCATAATTTGGAGACAAAGTGAGTCGAAACCTCATCCACGAGCAAGTCGGGGAGATGGTGAATAGTCTTAGTTGATTGACATTTTGATTTAAAAAAAGAATCCAAGACCTCAAATATTACCGACAATAGACATATTACTTCTTATACATTACATAGTAAAATTGTTAGGATTCGCGGCTGGAAAACTGGAGAACAAGGAACGATTTCCTCCATAAAGGAGGGTAGGAACCATAATGTTCTCTCCATAACGGAGGATGGCTGCAACAACAGTTTCTCCATAATCCTCTATATATTCAAATAGAGTTTTAGTGTTTATGTGGCAAGCCCACAATTTTTCTCAGTTTATTTTTTGTTTATTGAAATCTACTATCACATTTTCCAAATAGATTATAGCTGATCCTTGTTCTTTTTAAACCAATTGTCCAACACATTTAAATATCATCTAAAATCTAGAGTTACCAAATTTTTATAAATTCAATTTCTCCATTATTAAAAATTATGTTTCCAAAACCTTATATATTAATTGCACATTAGATAAGTTGTTAAAATTTAAATCATTCAATTTTATATGAATTAAACATATATATATTCTCTTTTAACATTTTTTATTAGAGAATAAAGTTTTTCATGTTTATGTGACAAGCTCAATTGTTTTATATTTTGCTTGTTTAACTCTACTATCACATTTATCCTTATTTTCTTTTAAACCAATTATCAAACACATTCAAATATCTTCTAATAATCTAGAATTACCAAAAAAAAATATTATATATACTAGAAAACTCATCACTTGACCAAAAGTCCCCAAGGTGCAGATGTATGATGTATGGGATTTGGCTTTGAACTCATCAGTTAACCAACCTCAAAAAAAAAAAAAAAAAAAAAAAAAGAGCATCTTTAGCTACTTAATGAGATGTCCAACGTTTTAATACGTTTTCTTACCATTATTTAAAACTTTCTTGGCTATCAAGAAACCTCAAAAGTCCCTAAGATGTGTATTTCACTATTTTGTAACCAACCATTCGCAATGATTTATTTACCGGGTCATCTTGATCACACCGCACATTTTCAAAAAATAATATTTCCATTTCATGAGTCTCACTGAGTAACTGTAACTGTGAGTACTAATCAAGCCTTCTATCCGAACACATATAATTTAAACATGCAATATTTGCGTGCATTACTCATTAGCCTCGAATTTGTGAACTTCAGTCTCGTGATCATTGTTTTAAACAATTGTTTAGCAGTGCGTGTGGCATTATACACAGTTTGTAAGATATTTTCTTAAACTAAATTCAACTAAATATTTCACTGCTATTGATTCTTTAGTTCATTTCGATGGTTTTCAGCAAATAATTGACAATGTGCATTCGTTCACAGGCTTGAACTGGTAAGAAATCCCAAAAAGCTCTCTTGTTTTGGAGGTTGTGCTGGGATCACTTTCTTGTTACTGGATAATGACGGTCTTGAAATGTTGTGTGACTTGTAATTTTGTCTTAGCCAACCTTGACCATGTGTTATTTTAAATCATCTACGTATATTGTGTTTTCATAAAATTTGTTGTGTAGTTGCAGGTGGGCATACATTGTCCTTACAACCCTTTTGATTCGAGGATTAACGGTCACGCAGACTACTCACGCTCATGATTCACAACGAAAAATGGAGATTAAGGCAAATGGTACTGAAACATCTAGCAATGTGCTTGTGTAAAGACAGCTCAGATTCTTTTTATAGCTATTACGCAATTCATGAGCCTAAATGTGTGGCTTAGGAGCGAGTGCTTTTGTGATACATACATATTTAGTTTTCTTTTATTAGATCCTGTCACCATCATTTTATAGATACTATTTGATCCTGCAGATGCTAGCAATGGCAGAGATGAAGGATTAGGTACCACAACTCTGTTTTTTTAAAGTAGTCTCCATACTACTATGTTTATTAGCATTCGTGCATGTGCAATGAATCTTAACCCAAAAAAATCCCACAATTAGTATCAGCTTTATTTCCTCATTTCAGCCATGGGTTTCCTTTATGGCACAGGGAGGGGATCCAGCTGCTCTTGCTAGACATCAGAGAGAGTTCCAAAACTTGGTGAAGGAGTAAGCTTTATTTTACATAGTGTAAACTTTAGAAGCCGTTTTACTGCAACATTACAATTCCATAAATTTCGTTCAGACCAATTGAAATATATGTCACTGACCTGACTTCATGCATATCCTTAAGATATTGTTTACAGTAACAGAAAAACTGTCTCTACTCTATGTACATAGTTCTAATTAAAGAGGCTATTAGTTCCAAATTCCAATAGTATTACAAGATTCTAAAAGATTCATATCGATATAAAAGTCTTCAGATTCTGGTTGATATGTTCAAGTGAAAGACGATATGGAATGTTTCATTGCTGACACTCTTGATCAGTCTTGAATGCGTTTAACTTAGCCATGGAATGTGGGAGAGTTTGCATTAAAATACAGCATAAATTAATCACCTCTTGCCTATGTTACTTGATGCCTGCTTTGACACTTTTGAATTCGTGACTAGTATTGTGTACAGCTGCGGACAGTAAAACTCCTCGTACTTGTATTCATATCGACATAATTAAGGTATTGTCTGTGATGATGTAGGTTTGGTGGTAAATATTCTCTTTCTTCCCTTTTGACATTTTTACAGCATCCGGCATTGACTTTTGTAGACATTCATTTCTTTAAATTTTATATCGTTGTTATATTATTGTCAAATTAATTTTGAAAATTTGAAATTAATTCAAGCTATTATTTAATACTATAATTCTATGTCGAATTAGTTGTGGTGACTGGTGAAGATATAATTACTTTATATTGAATCCATGTAAGTAGATTATAAAACTTACAAGTAAAGAATTAAAAACAATCAACTATGCTACTGACTTGGGCCAATGATGATCAGATCATATCATATTAGAGAGTTAACCAGTTAAAATCATCTGATGTATGGAACATGGCCAAGATGCATACATATGTACTAATAAGTATAAAGACATTGCAATGCAGGACAGCATACCAGCGGTCCAAATCCTTGTTCGAAACTGTAACTATCACCAGAAGACCGACCTGCTATTGAACCAGGATCATCCGGACGCATCCAGTTCATGAACTTGCCAAGAAAACTACAACTTGTCTTTGTAAAGACTAGTGAGAAGCAGAGCAATTGGGGTTTTCAGAGTCAGGTTTCTTATACATAAGCTTCGTGTGAAGAATAGTATCCAACATAGATACAGCTTCAACGACATTCTTGCCTTTGTTCAACATCACGCAGCTCGCCCTGCAAAATTTTTGAAATCCAAATTTAGACAAAAAGTAGAAACTGTAAGTATTAACCAGGATCCTGTTTGGTGCAAAATATTTTACCTTTTGGCATTTGCAGCATCTGTGATCTCAGCTCGAGTTGGAACACCGGATTTTACAAGTGACTCCAGAACCTGAGTTGCCATAATTACCGGTACACGAGCAGCTTTACAGATACCTATAATCTCCTCCTGTATATTTGCCAATCTCTCCCATCCACATTCCACTGCAAGATCACCTCGAGCTATCATAACTCCCAATGGATTCGAACACTTCATTGCCTCTAACAGAATCAATGACAAGTTCTTGAATCCACTTTCCGTTTCAATCTTTAGCACAATACCAAGATCATCTAGTTTCCTTTTCTTGAGTTCTTGCCTTAGAACGGTAATATCATGAACATCGCGTATGAAAGAAATGCCAACCATGTCAGCATGTGAAGCTACATAATCAAGATCTTTGATATCTTTTGACGTGAAGCCTTTAAAACGGATATCGCTTTGTGGAATGTTAATGGACTTCTCTGATCCTAGTTTTGTACCTTTTGGACCAGCATGAGCGATGGAGACAACTACCTCTGAAGGGCTTGTTCCTTTGATCACTCCCCATATTTTGCCATCATCAAATCCAATGGTTTCACCAGGCTTGACTGAATCAAACAAATAACCGGAAGGACAAGTTAAACTATAAGCTCCTGGAACAGTTACTGAAGGTTCATCTAGCGATCCTTCTCGGGTAATGACTAGTAAATCTCCCACTTTGAGCCTTACAAAAGATTCCTTGGGAGGAACATCTACTACTCGTCCAACTTTCTTTCCCTTGATATATAACTCAGTTCCCGACTCAATGTAAGCAGTATCAAAACATTCAGCCACAAAACCGGTACTTGAGAAAACATGAAACTCTTTTGAGATTCTAAGTCTCCTCTTTCTCCCTCTAGCGTCACGTAGTCTAACAGAATCACCAATTTGGAGACCAGCAAGAAAATCCTGGTCTTGGACCGAGATAGTAGCATCAGGAGAAACATGAGCAGGAGGTTCTGTTCCTGTGAGAGAGAGCCATACCACAGCAGGAGAAACAACATTACCATAAGCATCTTTCTTTGGTGAAACTTTCATCACACATGGACCAGGTTTTAAGGTACCAGTTCTCAGTTTTGGTCCAGCTAAATCCATATGAACACGACATGGCATCTCTAGCATCTGAGAAGCTCTTCTTACCCTTTTGATGATCTCACCCCAAATGCTCGGATCTCCATGTGCACAGTTTATACGTATAATGGAAGTGCCAGCTTTAACAATATCGGTTATAAATGTCTCACTCAACGTTGCTTCTTCACCAACAGTTACCATAATATGAGTACGTCTTCCATCACGAACCTTACCCAGTAATGACTCTTTGTATGACAATAACCTCCCTTTATCATTCTTTCTAGTACTTATGCTCTTGGGATATGCATTATTCCAAGACTCTGTCACATCCTTGTGGTCGTTGTATGAAGAGTTCATCAATAGACTAATAGAGGCGTTAAGGCTGGCAAGAACATCCAGATCGTTGTTGTCTAAACTTGACAGACCAAGGGAAGCTAGATGGCTGTTGAGCTGCTCAATGTCCAGGGACCTCAGAGCCATATAATGAACTAAGTTTGTTGCACATTCCAGATATTTCCTGCAACAGATGGTATTAGGAAGTTAGGCGATGGAAAATCCGAAAAATTAGTAATGCAGATGAATATACAGAATAAGGTTAAATTTATAAATCTAGACCTGTCACACAAATGAAGTTGAGAAGCATTCCACTTCTCTGCTGCTGTTAGATGTGACTGGAGAGCATTCAGTTTATCGAGAACAGTAGCAACATTATTGTCTCCATTGCTTCCAGAGAGGTGTGCTTCTGACTCGAGATGAGGAAGCTCAACTTTAGACTCTGGAAAGTCAAAACTCCAGGTACATTCTGTGGAGGCATTATCACCAAAGGTAGCTTCCAATCTGCTGCAACTTCGAGCTTCGCCTTTCCCGCGTGATGAGTCAAAAGCTAAGGTTCTCGGAATACGAAATTTCATCGGGTTAAGTGACAATGAACTAGTAGTAGTCCTATGCTGGTTGTTCATGAGAGACCTGCTGGAGAAGCAAAAAAACTTGCCTCTCAACAAGTGGCTTGAATCAATTCCCACCATATCAATTAATTTGATCACCTGTGATACAAAACCCAAAAACCCTCTATGTGAAGAAACAATAACGTAACAAGACTTGCATCTTCATCTCTATATACATAGAAGCAAACAGACGAAAAGGAAAACAGAGAAATAGAAACCCTAAACAGTTTTTACTATATCAATTAAATAGGAATTTTAAACAAAAAGGAAACGTTCCTACTACGTATCAGAAAACAATTAACACAACCCATAAGGTCCCCACAATAATGAAAAACTAGAGGAGACAAAGACATATATATACATGTACTCACCAAAGATTGATCAATTTCGAATAATATTTTTAATAGGTTGACACAGAATCAGACACATATAACCACTGAGGCAAGAAACGAAAATTTTGACGCAAAGAAAAAAAAAAATCTAAGTTGGTAGAACACATATAACAAATCAAAATCCAGGAAACAAATCATGAATATGTATTTATTCATAATCATGTCTAAGCAAAATAAGTTGGAATTGAGACAATTTCTCAAAGGAAATATAAAACAAAATCCACCGAAACTCTCATATCGAGAGGAAAAGAACAAGAGTGCAAGAGAGAATACCTTTTGTTATGTTTGTTCAGATAATGTATTTCGCTCTCGTCTTGGGGAGAAGAAGACGAAGAATGAAAGAAGAAGAGGACAACTCAGAATTTTCAACTCAGAACAAGAATGATGAATTTTTCTCAGGAAAAAGAAAAGTGTGGTTAAGGATAAAGAGGGAGTGTGGTGGGCGCGTGCCCCTGATTCATCTTCTTCTGGAATCTAGTAACACGGACGGATGCTGAAAGGTCCATCCGTAAACGATGTCGTCTTCGTTTACTTTAACCTATTCATTATTCAGACAAGAGTTTCAAAGCTATGTAAGACCGGTCTATGTTCGGTTTAACCAAACCAATTCCCATCATATCATCAATAATTTGGTTAAGTTATTTTCAAGTAAGCTCAAACTTACCAGTAATCATTACAAGAACATTTCCCATCTTTGAAATGATGAAAACGATTCAAATCTCTCAACACAATCTCTCTACCAGAGACCGTAGATATATATTTCATCGCGTTATGGCAATCTCCGCAGACCCGTAAGTTCTTGAACACCCTTACCGGTCTTGATTTCGCCGTGCTAATAAGCCCAAATGCAACCGCAATTTTCTCGCTGTGCTGATATAGCAACCTCTCCTTCTTTGCATTATTATCATCATCTTCCTCTAGCTTGTGAAGAACAAGATCCGTATCGGGAACATATCCGCAGCGTTTTATTTCTGTAATTAACCGGTCCAGTTCGTCATATATTTGGTGAGCATTCGGGTGAGATGTATCGCCTACGTAGAACTTATGAACCTTATCTCCCACTTCTATCCAACTGCAACCTCCTTCTTTAACCAAGTTTCTCTCTTTCATCTCCTTCCTCATCTCCGTAGATTCTTCCCATTTCCCTACATCAAACCATTCAAGAACGTTTCGGTTTCACACAAACTTAATCGGTAGAAAAATTGAGTTTTATCGGTTTTTGTTTGAATTATATAGATACCTGCACTAGCGTATATGTTTGAGAGCTGTATATAAGCTGCAGGCTCATTTGGGTCGAGTTCTAAGATCTTCTTCGCAGCCATCTTCCCAAGTTCTGTGTTACTGTGAACTCTACAAGCTCCAAGAAACGTACGCCACACTAGAACATCTGCTTGGAAGGGCATTGTGTTAATGAACTCAAATGCGTCTGTGAGAAGCCCGGCTCGACATAGAAGATCAACCATACAAGCATAGTGCTCCATCTTAGGTTTGATATTGTGGTCTTGATACATTGATCTGAAATGTCTCCATCCTTCAGAGACCAAACCAACGTGGCTACATGCGGATAAGATTGCAACATAAGTGACCTCGTTTGGCTTCACCCCTTCTTCCGTCATTTGGTTGAATGTTTCGAGTACCCTTTGAGCAAATCCATGTTTAGCAAAACCTGTAATCATTGAAGTCCACGAGATGACATTACGATCTTCCATTAGATTGAAGACTTGGGAAGCTGTGTCAATGCTTCCGCATTTAGAATACATAGATATCAACGCGTTGCAGACGGGTTGATTGCACGCCAGGCCCAGTTTAAGCACCTGAGAATGGATTTGCTCGCCTTTTCTTATTGAACCAAGACTTGCAACTCCACTCAACAAACTAGCAAATGTGAAAGCGCTAACACCTAATTCTCTCTCAGTGATCTCATTTAAAAGCTCAAAAGCTTGCTCAAAATCCAAGTTCCTGCAGGTTCCGTCAAGAAAGGTATTATACGAGACCAAGTTCTTCTCAGATAGAGATTCAAAAGCTCTCCGAGCATCTTCCATCCTGTCAGATTTAACAAACATGCTAATAACCGAGTTTGCAACACTACTATTCGAAGCAAGTCCTCTTTTGAAAGCATTACCAAGAACCTGTTTACCTACCCGTGGATCCAAAAGATTTCCACACGCCTTGAATGCGCTTGAGAAAGTGAAATGATTTGGCTCAACATGACCTTGTGTTATCATTTCACTAAAGAGATTAATAGCCTCTGAAGCAAGATTACAGTTTTGCATATAACCTGTAATCAATGCCGTCCACGACATAACGCTATGATCCTGCATTCTATCAAACACCTTCCTGCAATCATCTACCGAACTATCCGCAGAACATTTCGCATACATATCAACTAAACTACACTCAACATCATCCGCGAGTCCTGATCTAATAGCCCAAGAATGCAACTGCTTCCCCAAAGACAGATTCTCCAACTCAGCACACGCCGAAAACACAGAGCTTAGTGTGAACTTATCTGATTCAAATCCGCTTAAAACCATGTCCAAGAAAAACCTAACCGCTTCCCTAGGAAACCCCATCTGCATACACCTAGTAATCATCAAAGTCCAAGTAACAACATTTAGTTCAGACATTTTATCAAACACCTTATACGCATTCTCAAGACTATTCTCCCCTTTCACAAACATGTCAATCAAAGAACAACCAACACAAACATCGGATTCAAAGTGCCCAGTCTTCATCAAAAACCCTAAAATTACTCTCCCAACTCCAACAAACTCCGAATTCGAGCAAGCTCGAATCACCGCAGTGTAACAGTAATCATTAGGCACCAAACCCAACTCCAAAAACTCAATAAAAAGCCTAATCGCATCTAACTGTCTACCGTTGTTACCGAAACAAGCCATCATCGCACTCCACGAAACAACATCTCTCTTACCAAATCTACCCATAGTCACAAACACATCCTCGGCTTTCGCCGAATCTCCAGATTTCGAATACAAGCTGATCAACGAATTGTACAGAACCGAGTCAGGCTCGATTTCAAACTCCATCATCCGAGCGTGGACGAGCTTCCCGAGGCGAAAATCGCGTGCTCGGATACAAGATTTGAGGAGCGATGAGAAAGTGACGGAATCGATGGGACGAATCCCGTCACGAGCCATGAGATCAAGAGCTGAAACCGCTCCACGGAGATCTCCGGCATTGAGATGACGGAGGATCAAACGGTCGGCGAGGTTAATCCGATTTGAAACGGACGGCTGAAATTTAACCGGAAGTTTGGCGGGAGATGGTAACGAAAAGCTTATCATCGCCATTGTTTCTCTCCGGTCCGTTACCGTAACGTGTCTAATAAAACGTTAATTATCCAAAATTTACATTATAGCCCCTTAAGTTTACGAAAATTACCAATATGATACAAAACTATTTAATTTATTCAACTACATACAGATTTTCATAAACCCTAATTTATAGATATCACAAAAACCTCAAGACTTTGGAATCAGTTTGCTCTTTTTCTCTGAGCTATGGAGATTAGTGTAATCGCTTCATCGTCGGTCGATAGTGAAATTGGAAGCTGGGATCTCAAAACCGGGAACAAACTCCTTCAGTTCAAGCCGTGTGCTTCTCCGGCGCATGGTCTCACCGCCGTCGGCGAGAAATTCCTCGCCGCCTCTCAGCTCCGTAAAGAATCTGCTTCTTCTGGCTCGATTTTTTACTGGTCTTGGAATAAGGTTTCTTCAGTCACTCTGACTTCTCAATCACTGTTCTTTTTGTTCTCTTTGAGATTGAAAGTTTAAAACTTTGTTTGATTTTGTAGCCTCAAGTAGAAGTGAAGAGCTTCCCAGTTGAATCAATAAAGGCACTTACAGCAAACAATGAAGGAACTTACTTAGTTGGTGGTGGAACCTCTGGAGATATATATCTTTGGGAGGTAAAAGGTTTCACAAACTTTCGTGTGGTTTAAGCTTAATATGAGTTCAATGGCCAAATTTGTTTCAATTTGGTGAAATTTAGGTTGCGACTGGGAAATTGCTTAAGAAGTGGCATGGTCATTATCGTTCAGTAACATGCTTGGTGTTCTCTGGAGATGATTCTTTGTTAGTTTCAGGATCTCAAGATGGAACTGTTAGAGTTTGGTCTCTTATAAGGTTAAAAAAAACTTTGTGTATTCTCTCATGCTTGGTTTTGCAAGGCAATCCTTTTTATACTTATTTCTTTGCTCTTTGTGGTTAGTTAGGCTATTTGATGATTTCCAGAGGCAGCATGGGAACACTCTTTATGAACACAATTTTAATGAGCATACAATGTCTGTAACTGACATTGTCATAGACTATGGAGGCTCCAATGCTATGATAATTTCTTCTTCAGAAGATCGGACTTGCAAGGTACTTATGCATTTGTCAACTGCATTGAAGTTTAGCTCTTGTGTAAATACTTAGCGTTAGAAGGTAGACAGGCCTACGTTGTTAATGAGATTCATTTCTATATAGCTGGAAATTTTTTATCTTTGGCGATTATAGAACCCTGATGTAGCTTTTTTATTTCATGACCTTGGTTGGATTTCTAAACTCATAGGTTTGGAGCTTGTCAAAAGGGAAATTGTTGAAAAATATCATTTTTCCTTCAGCCATCAATGCACTCGCATTGGACCCTTGCGGGTCTGTGTTCTATGCTGGTGCCAGAGACAGCAAAATCTATATTGGTGCCATTAATGCCACAAGTGAATATGGGACACAAGTTCTTGGTTCAGTATCCGAACAAAGGTAGTTCCAGTTCCTTATGTTACAATCGTAGTCAACAATACTAATCACACTGTATTCTTCTCCTTTTTCTAACATCTTCCAAATCCTAATATCTATATTTGAACAGTAGCTTGTAGTAATTTTTGACTAAAATTTTTTTATGAGACCTTATATAATTCTCTTTTTTTGTTTTTTTAACTCAGATCTCTTAACATGTCGCATCGTAATTTTTTGTGATAATGATTTCGCCTAATGGACTTGAATTAAGATATTAACTTTCTATTGATCAACAACTTTTGTTTGAACAGCAAAGCTGTTACTTGCTTAGCGTATTGCGCAGACGGAAACCTTTTAATCTCTGGATCAGAAAGTGGTGTGGTTTGTGTTTGGGATCCCAAATCACGTCGCCCTGTTCGTACTTTCAACCTTGGAAAACGTATGTTTGTTAGCATTTTCTTTGTCTGTTTTTTACTTCTACAAAATTGATATTCAATTAACCCTTTCTTGCTTTTCAAACTTTTATCTTACAGATCCTGTGAACAATATTCAAGTTGTTAGAAAAACGATTGTACCTAACTCTAACAAAGCACAATCTTCGTGGAAGAGACGTGGATCTTTGATACCACCACCTCTGGAAAAATATGAAAGATCAGGAGAAGATACTATGGATGGTATCGTTACCATTGATCCGCTGCCATATTCTGATGTTCCTGCTTACTCTTCTTTCCTCAGTGCTGACCTTATTGACGAGCAAGTTAAAGAACTTCAGGTTTGTGTTTCCTCTGTTTTCTAGGTAAACAGGTCTATTTGTTTTCTTGGTAAAATGATCCGCAATTTTCTCGGTTTGTGTTGTTTCAGCAACAAGGCTCTGCAGCAACGGAGATCGAAATGGAAAGACTGAAACTTGAATACAAAAGATCTTTGCAGATGAACGATCAATGGCAGAAGAATTACGAGAATTTGCTTCAGGTGGTAATGGAAGAAGAACAAATCGGTGGTTCCAATTGAAAAAGCTTTGTATTGTTGTTTCTACACATTTTTGGTATTACATTGAGAGATATATTTTAACTAAAGATTAATGCATGAAGAATCCAAATTTAGCATCATAGCATTTTGTAAATTTGACCAGCCATTTTGTAAAGTAGCCAAGCTACTCTATTACTGAGAAGCCTTAGATAATCCCACAAACGGAGTGATCCTCTTTTGTGAACAGCAGCTTTCATGCTTCGGAGAGATTCCTCCCAGTCGTCACAGAGCCGATGAGAATCACTTATAACCGTGGGATCTACGAGTAGTGTAATTGTCATCTTATTCATATAACTTTGACAATGTAACGTCAACGCCTAGAAAAAATTCAACAAAAACCACTAAGAATAATCTTGATTTTAGTAGATATGATACAACTCAAGGAGACAAAATTGAACAAAACAAAGAATAATATTAGTAGTGTATATGAACTTACATGGGGATGACCATAAGCACTTGAGGCTATGTAAGTGATGGGATGTCCATAGAAGCTAACTTCTTCAACGGGACCAACCATGTTCGAAAACGTCATCGTTGTGTTTGACATCAATCTGTTAATTATAGTAGCCGCGACCTGCAAATTAATCAATAACCATAATTAAACTAGCTAGTGTCAACTAACTAAACAAAATTTCGTGTTGCTTTCAATTTTAATGAAAATGACAATATGTAATTTCTTAATTAATGAAAATAACATCATAGGATGTGTTAGTTCTTATTTAAAATGACCTCAATTCCAAGAGATTTGACAATGATTCTACAAAAGACGTATGTTAGCATTGCCCCAAACGAGTTTTTCTTCCGGTTGATAGTTTTGTGGGCTGTTTTGAGATGTTCCAGCGGGTCATTGCGTAATGCGATAGAAAAAGGAAAGACTACGTAGCCAAACCGATTTCCCCACCAACATTTAGACCCTTTCTCCATCATATCGGCTAGATCCTGTTTTAAATCAAAAATTTTCAATTCAAATTCACCAGTGACTTGTGATCAGATAAGTAAGTGAGCTAGTTATATGAATTTACCTGGATTCCAGTTGTGGGTCTTAAGTTTACAAGCAAAGCTGATCTTAGCCTTATTCTTTTGAGAAGATTCTTTGGCTTACTTTTAGTTTCTTTTTCTCCCATTAGTTTTATCATGAGATCATTGAGTTATATACGTTAATAATATGCAAGACTCGTTAACATATATAATAAGAAGATATTGAGAGTCTATTAACTACCGTATCTTCTCTCCAGGTATCGCGAGAGACTAGCTTGGGTTACTCCAAGTACAACATCGTTGACTGTCTATCAAACCAAAATTTATAAGATACTCATAACGTTTTTTGTTTTTGAGCATTCGATATAGGCTTTCAAAATCCAAAACTATATTTGTGTTTTTTATAAACAACTAACAAGAATTTTATGCATGGTAATGAATTAATGATAGTATATAAAGAAATTTTCACATTTATATATGTAAACTTAAGAGAATCTAAGGAGAAATCTTACCATATCCATGGCGTTTTTAATTAGCTTTATATCGTCAAGGCTTACGGTACGATGAACCAAACGCAGCTGTTTACTCTTCCTTGACCGGAAGTCACCTTTGATGGGTGTCTCCGTGTCCTTAATGAACAACATCGTAACAAGAAACTCCAAAGTATCACAAACCGTGTTTAAACCCAAGATAAACGCCGTCCAGAGAAGCTTAACCAGCCATAACAACCGGAAATCACTTCTTGAACCGGTTGTTAACAGGGATGACCCTGATGATAACGACCGTTTCTGGTACGGTAGACTCGGAAGCTCATCGGGATTTGATGTTTTACGCATACAAGCGAGGACGAGAGACATCAATGACATGCCATCACCGACCGAGTGATGGATCTTGAACACGGCGACGTTTTCAGCGTCTGAGGTTTTCAAGTCAAGTATGTGAACCTCCCATAACGGCTTCGAGGTGTCCAAGGGGATCTTCATGAGGTCAGAAACGTAATCTTCGAGAAATGCGTCTGTGTTCTCTATGTTTTGTGATTTGATTTCGGGTACGATGACGTGATCCTCAACGACCACGTTTGTCCGAACCCATCTTTGGTTTAGTCCATTGTCTCCATCGCTCACCTTTCAAGTAATTTAGTAAATTTTAGTTGTTAATATGAGACATTGTAGTTGCACAAAAAAAAAAAAAAAAATTGCTTTGACTTTTGTCGACTTACTAATTTACTTGAAAAACGAGGATGCCTGATAAAGTCTGCTTAAACCCTCTGATAATCACAGCTGGATCGATCTTACTCTTAATACCAATCACCGATATAATGTTGCAGTTAAACTCCGGCGCGTGAAACAGACGCGCCGCCGGACTAAGTGGTTGCTCATCTTCCTTCTCGTCCTCTAATATGTTTCGTCGTGTCTTAATCTCCATAATTTGCTGTTGGACTTTTTTTTTCACTCTCAACACTCTTGTTTCCATGTCTCAAGCTTTTTATAGCCTCCATGCTTGTGTGGTGCTATTACTTACGTAGTTACGTGTATCAATGTATAATATGGAAAATTTGAACTTACTCTATATTGCTTTATAGTATTAAAAGGTACGTTATTGTTTACTTCTTAGTCACGTTAAAATTAAATTAACAAATATATTGGGTGTATGTTATACAAAAATAGACCCAAGAAGATATTTGCATATAATTGTGCTTATGTGATTTGTGTTTTAGTGCTGAGACCTGAGAGTTTTGTTTTTTTTAAAAGACGTTTTTTTGGTTAAGAAAAATATTAATTCGAATAGTTGCCAAAAATATACATGCCTAAAGAAGTTATACACACACTGTGTGTGACATGTATATATTTTAGGTGATATACATGCTTAAAGTTGCCAAAAATGATAAAATATACATGCTTAAAGGTGATATACACACCCTTAATTTAGCTTTCAAATCACGACATGAGCATTGCATAAGTATTCTACTTTGATCGAAAAGTCAAATATGAAAACATGTGACATGTGTATTTGATCGAAAAGAAACATGTGACAAATGGGGATAACTAAGTGATCCTTTACACAAGAAACAACAGCTATATATATCTGGTTGTTCTCGTTAATTCTTCATATTTTTGTCTGTAGTATGTTTTGATATAAGATCTTCAAATTCAAGCATGGCAATGCTACACTTTATTTTCATAGAATTTTGTTTTATATGGAATTGTTAACACTCATAATTATTTCTATCACACATAATCTGGGAGAACAAATAATTCCTCATTTATAGAGAGATTTCAATAGTGTACAAGACTTCTCCACATCTTGTATTAAAGTTCTTACATTTTCTTTTTCTTGGAGAAAGGTACTTTTGGATAATGCTATTTGTACAAACTACTTTTTAAATCCAAATAACCAAAATATATGTACAGTCAAAGATGGTTGATAATTTATGTTTTGTTGTTTTAAAGCTTGTTTTGTTCTTACTTTCTTGCATACTCACGGCATTTTAGATTATTTTAGGTTGTACTTGTATCAAATTGTTGTTTCTTAGGTTCTTCGAGAAGGATCATCAAGAAAGGAGTGTTTTAAGTCCATCTTTTGAATTCTTATTTTCAGCTTTGTTTGATCTTGAATCTTGTTAGTCTTTTTCTTTATTTTACCTTGGTTTGTCTAGTTTCGTTAATCAAGTTTAAAAATCAAAAACCTTTTTATTAAGCTTGGATTAAGTGAATGTGTACATTCCTAATGTGTTAGTCTTTGCTCCTTGAGGTTCAATACATTAAGCACTAGATCAATAAGATCAAAGGTGCTGCAAGACTTTATTGAGTAACATCACATCAATGAGAATGAAAATAGAAGCTGAAAACAATTTAAGAAATACATCAAGCCATCAAGGTATCAATTTAATCAAAGTTATACATATTGGTAAATGCCCTTTAACTTTATTTTTTTATAGTTTATTTTGTCTTATTTCATGTTTTAAGATTTGATATTTTCTATAAACCAAACACACGATAGCTCAAATTACTGAGTAAAACCTCTTTCTTGGACAGCAGTTTTGACACTTCTTAGAGATTCCTCCAAATCGTCACATAGTCTATGAGGATCACTGATAACCGTTGGATCGACTGTTAAAGACATCGTCATCTTGTTCATATAACTTTGAAAATGCATCGTCAACGCCTAATATAGACCAATGAAATCGTAAAATCTTGAAAAAAAACGGAAATAAAAAGGAAAAAAAAATCAAATAAATTATAATCTTACATGTGGATGACCATAAGCACTTGGGGCAATGTACGTGACGGTATTTCCATAGAGGCTAACTTCTTCAATAGGTCCGACCAAATTTGAAAATGCCATCGTTGTGTTTGACAATGTTCTTATTGTCATATGAGCTGCCCTCTGCATTCATTTAAGTTCATAAGATTGGGTTATACAATAAATGAACAGTTAGGTAGTTTCTAGTTTGATGGAATTAATTTTGTTCAGTGATTTTTGGATTTTTATTTTGTGAGATTAAATGAAACTTAAAGTGTATGACTATGGTTCATCTTTGAACTAAATATGAAGGAGTAATATATCTAATAAGACTGACCTGAACTCCTAACAACTTGATAAGTAGATTTCCAACGGCGAATGTAAGAACAGCTTCTAACGAGTTCTTTTTCTGGTCGATGATCGACTTGACTCCTAGGAGATGTTCCAACGGATCATAACATAATGCAATGGAGAATGGAAAGAATATGTAGCCGATCCAATTTCCCCATCTACACTTAGATCCTTTAGCCATCATATCAGCTAGATCCTGTTTTTAATCAAAAATTAAAGAGGTAAATGAAGTTTTAACAATCAATACATATATCTAAACTTGTAGATAAATAAGATTAATTTGCCTGGATTCCAGTAGTCGGTCTTATGTTTACAAGCAGGACTGCCCTTAGCCTTATATTTTTAGGCATATTACTTGAATTCTTTTTAGATTCTTCTTGTTCCCCTGCTTTCGTCTTCTCTCCTAATATTTTTTTCAAATATATATATTTAATTTTCATGTTTTAGTAAGGTTTAAACCTTAACAGAAAAATCATAGATATTTACCGTATCTTCTATTCAAATACTTCGAGAGACCAGCCTGAGATACTCCAAGTATTACATCGTTGACAGTCTACAAACCGGAAAATCAATGGAAGCAAGATCAATGGAATATTTTCATATATGTCACATCTCTCAAATTATAACTATAAAATTTACATTTCATATAGAACGTATGGAGAAAGTTTACAATCAATATACTTACTAAGTAAAAATGTATGGAGAAAGTTTACCATATTCATGGCGTTCTTGATTAGCTTTATGTCGTCAAGACTTACGGTACGATGAACCAAAAGCATCCGTTTGCTCTTACTTAAACGGAAATTTCCTTTTATCGGTGTTTCAGTGTCCTTAAGGAACAATGTCGTAGCAATAAACTCCAAAGCATCACAAAGTGTATTCCAAACCAACACAACCGCCGACCATAGTACCATAACTGGCCAAAATAACTGGGAATAACAACTTGAACTGGTTTTTAACGGAGATGATCCAGAAGACAGCCGGTTGTGGTACGGTAGACTCGGGAGCTCATTGGGGTCCGATGTTTTACGTGTACACGCGAGTACTAGAGACATCATAGACATACCGTCCCCTACCGAGTGATGGATCTTAAAAACGACAACGTTTTCAGCGTCAGAAGTTTTCAAGTCGAGTAAATGAACTTCCCATAATGGCTTGGAGGTGTCTAAATGGATCGTAGTGAGGTCGGAGAGGTAGCTCTCGAGAAAAGCGTCTGCGTTCTCTATGTTTTGCGATTCGATTTTGGGAATGATGACGTGATCCTCAGCCACCACGTTTGTCTGAACCCATTTTTGTTCCTGTCTATTGTTGTTCCAAGAGTTCACCTTCAATAAGATTTATTTAAATAAATACTTTTAAATCTTAATGTCTTATGACAACTGAATTTGCATTAAATAGTAAATCTAGACGATCAAACAAAAATTATGACGACTTTGTAACACAAACGTTGTAAAAGATAAATCAACGATTTCTTTTATAAATATACATATTTCAAGATAATTCCTAAAACTATACCTTATGGTTTAATACATTGTTAGTAACTAATTAACTAAATCTTCCGCTAGATGTTTCTAGTAAAATATCATCACCGAAAGGGAAAATATACTCCCCATTAAAAATATATCCTTCAAAATTGTTTTTGTTCCACAAATACCATAACTAAGATTTTTTTTTTTCAAAATTACCACAAATATATATTATTTTCGAAAATATCAAAAACCTAAAATTTAATCTAAAATTTTCGAAACTAAATCTTAAATTCTTATTTTTTAGATCTTAAAACGAAACGAAAATCCAAATTTTTAAATTATAAACACTTAAAATTATTTTTAAAGTTTGTGGTATTTTTGGACTAAAAAGTTTGTAGTGATATTGGATGGCATTTTTGGAAAACACTAATTTAATGGTATTTTAAGATATTTATCATCTATATAAACATTTATCTAGATAAACACAATTTCACTGCTTTTCCCCAATGTTACCATATCCATGTAACCAAACATATTTATGTGTTTTTTTATATCACGGCATGCAATCTATTTATGATCGTTTGTTTTTATTTGAAAGCGCATCAAAATATTGACATGGCATCAGAAACGTGGACAGTATCTATTTGTGATCATAATTAGACGCTACCATGGCGTATACATAGTAAAATATATGTGTGGCACTCACCAATTTGCTGGAGAAACGAGGATGCCTAATCAAAGTTTCCTTCATTCCTTCGATAATCACATCTGGCTCGATCTTTTTCTTTAAACCAATCACCGATATGATGTAACAATTAAACTCTGGCGCGTGAAACAGACGTGCCGTCGGGCTAAGCGGTTGCTCCTCCTCCTTCTCTTCTTCATTTTCCACTGTTGTCTCCGACATGTGCCGTCGTGGTCGTCGTGTCTTAATCTCCATAGTTTTAGTTTTCGGTCTTTGTTTTTCTTTCTCTCTAACTCATATTCTGTTCTTTATAGTCTCGAAAACGTGCTGTGCCAATATTTCTTTACATAACCGTTTGGAAACTTTCAAATTCTTTTTTTTGGTGGAAAGAAACTTTCAAATTTGATTATTCTTTTTCATTACTTATATATTATTAATTTGTGAAGATGACAACTTAATGTTCAAGTATAAATCGTCAAACAAATGCTAACTACAGTTAATGTATGGGTAAGGTTTTGATCCAATACGTGACTTTATCTTGAGTTGACTTTCCATTTTTTGTGTGCGAAATCAAACTTTCCATTACTATATTATTCTTTTCTTTACATTATCTTGTACCAAGACTATATCATCTGAGATAATATAATAGATTTTCTTAAGGGGAGATGACTGAGTTTAGTTTGAGAAATTTGATTTTTTAATATTCGGTTATAAGAAAATAGTTTTCAAATAAAACAAAATTTTGTATCAGATCTGATCAATTCGTAGATATTTTAGTTTTGCATTAAATGTTCAAATAATATAAAGAATTAAGAAAAATCTCACGTGTTGTTTCGGTTATATTAGTTTAGTAGTATATACAATATTATATAACTAAATACATATATATATGTAAAATTTAATATTTAAAGTATTTATTATAAATAGATATTTTTTATATCTAGCAAGAGAAATATACTTACACATAAACTATCGATTTGTGTTTATTATTAAAATTAAATACAAAATTATAAAAAAAAAAAAACATTGATGGAAAGTAGTTAAAATACATCATTTCATTAATGCTCATTTCTTCTATTCGCAAAATCTAAATGGAAGAACGACGAAGCAGCTTCACAAGCAAATGAGCCAATTAAGCTTTACCAACCAAATATGTAGTTTTGTTCTGGTTGATAAATTTTTCAAATGCAAGCATTGTAACGTTATATACAGCTTGTAGGGACAAATTGTCGCGAACGATGTCTTTTTATAAGTAAAACCTACAGTTTGGTCTCATATAGCAAAAAAAAAAAAAAAAAGATGGAAGCAAAATAACATTGGTAAAAATGCTTTTAATCTTGATTTTGTATATTTCTTTGTCCTTTTCATGTTTTAAGCTCGTAGTTTTTTCTTTTACTCTAAAAAACAAAACAAAAATAACTCAATCTATTGAGTAAAACCTCTTTCTTTGACAGCAGCTTTAATACTTCTTAGAGACTCCTCCAAATCATCACATAGTGTATGAGGATCACTAATAACAGTTGGATCGACAGCTAAAGAAATCGTCATCTTGTTCATATAACTTTGAAAATGCATCGTCAACGCCTGATATAGTCCAACAAATTTTAGTGATTTAACGAAAATAAAAGAGAAAAAAACAGATATATTAAAGTCTTACGTGGGGGTGACCATAAACACTTGGGGCCATGTAAGTAACGGTATGTCCATAGAAGCTAATTTCTTCAATAGGACCAACCAAATTTGAAAACGACATCGTTGTGTTTGACAATGCTCTGTTAATCACATGAGCTGTCCTCTGCATTCATATAGATTCATAAGATTGAATTATACTAATAAACTAACATAGACAAATGAACGGCTAGGTATGTAGTTTCTAGTTTGATGGAGTTTTATTAGGTGATTAATTGGAATTTTATTTTGTTAGATTAATTGAAACTTTAAAGTGTATGACTATGGTTCATTTTTTAACTAGATATATGATAATAATGATTACTAAGACTGACCTGAACCCCAAGCAACTTGAGAAGTATTTTCCCAACGACGAATGTAAGAACAGCTTCTAACGAGTTCTTCTTCCTATCAATGATCGACTTGGCTCTTCGGATATGTTCTAACGGATCATCACATAATGCAATAGAGAACGGAAAGATAATGTAGCCGATCCAATTTCCCCATCTACACTTAGATCCTGTAGCCATCATATCAGCTATCTCCTGTTTTTGATCAATAACAAAACAAATAATTGAAAATAATATAAACCCATATATATCAGTATTTGTATTAAGTAAATGATGTTGAAGATGCCTGGATTCCAGAAGTCGGTCTTATGTTTACAAGCAGAGCTCCTCTTAGCCTTATTCCATTAGGCATATCACTTTTAGATACATCTTGTTCCCCTGCTTTCTTCTTCGCTCCTAATATTTTGTTCATGACATATTTAAATTTCACATTGTTATATAGTAAGGTTTAATGCTCCTTAACAAAAAAAAAAATCATAAATAGTTACCGAATCTTCTCTTCAAATACTGCGAGAGGCCAGCCTGAGATACTCCAAGTACGACATCGTTAACAGTCTACTAATCGGTAAATCAATGGAAGCAAGATCAATCGATCAGAATATTATCGTATATGCACATCTCTCAAATGTTCAAAATAAACTTGACATATCATATAACTAACTTAAAATGTATGAAGAAAGTTTACCAGCTTCATGGCGTTCTTGATTAGCTTTATGTCGTCAAGACTTACGGTACGATGAACCAAACGCATCTGTTTGCTTTTATTTAACTGGAAATCTCCTTTTATCGGTGTTTCAGTGTCCTTAAGGAACAATGCCGTAGCAATAAACTCCAAAGCATCACAAACCGTATTCGAAACCAACACAAACACCGACCACAAAACCATAAATAGCCAAAACAACCGAGTAAAACATCTGGTTTTAAACGGAGATGATTCAGAAGCCAGCCGGTTTTGGTACGGTATACTCGGGAGCTCATTGGGGTCTGATGTTTTACGCGTGCACGCCAGTACTAGAGACATCATAGACATACCATCCCCTACCGAGTGATGGATCCTCAAAATGGCGACATTTTCAGCGTCAGAGGTTTTCAAGTCGAGTAAATGAACTTCCCATAATGGCTTGGAGGTGTCTAACGGAATCGTAGTGAGGTCGGAAACGTAGCTCTCGAGAAAATCGTCTGCATTTCCGTTCTCTATGTTTTGCTTTTCGATTTTGGGAATGATGACGTGATCCTCGACCACAACGTTTGTCCGAACCCATTTTTGTTCCTGTCTATTGTTGTTCCAAGAGTTCACCTTCAATAAGATTTATTTAAAACAAAAATGTTAAAATCTTTATTAAAAAAAAAAAAAAAATCTTAAAAATGTTCTCTTTGAATTTTGATGTTTCATATCTAGAAAACTAATATTTGTATTCGAAAATATTAATGTAAAATCATGTCAAATTTTACATTATTTTATACACATTGTGACACTTCACCCTAAAAATGCGTAGCACTCACCAATTTGCTGGAGAAACGAGGATGTCTAATCAAAGTTTGCTTAATTCCTTCGATAATCACATCTGGCTCGATCTTTCTATTTAAACCAATCACCGATATGATATTGCAGTTAAACTCCGGTGCGTGAAATAGACGTGCTGCCGGGCTAAGTGGTTGCTCCTCCTCCTCTTCCTCTTCCACTGTTGTCTCCACCGTATGCCGTCGTAGTTTTCGAGTCCTAATCTCCATAGATTTTGGTTTCGATATTTGTTTTCCTTCTCTAATTCTTTGAGTGACGACTAAAATAATACTTTCTCTTCTTTGCAAACTTTCAAATTCGATTCTTCTTTTGCTCGCAATCTTTCCTTTATGTTGTGTTTGAGGTCAAACTTTCCATTATTATATTATTTCTTTTATTTTTCTGTTATGTTACGTATATCCAATTAACCAGTAGCACTATTCGAATAGATTTTCCATGTTTGGAAAGTTATATTTGGGGGTGGGGGGGGGAGGGGAGGTGAATCTGGCTCGGTTCAGTTTGAGAAATATGATATTTAGAGGGGTGTATTGGAACTGGAATTTTGGAAGATTTTGGTATTTTGTTAAAATCACATGTTTTTTTTTTAAATTAGGATTTTAAAATCTGTTCTCAAATATTAATGAAATTTATGTAAAATCCTCCAAAATTATTCACAATACCCTGTTGTTCAATCAAGTATTTTTAAAGTCATATCAAATCTACTGTTATTCAAACTAAAAAAATAAATTTTAAAAGAATATTGAAAATGGATTTTGAGTGATTTTTGATACTTTTGTAGTTGGAAAATACAAACAAAACAATCACACCACAAGAGGTGGTATTTGAAGAAATAAAACAAAATAAAGAAAAATGCCCAAAAAAAAAAAAATGGCATGATGAAATAACCCAATTGACTTAAAACTCTAGAACTTTTTAATTCCTTCTCGGTTTGGGAATCCGGCTCGGTTCAATTTGAGAAATCTGATATTTAGGGGGGGGGGGTGTATTGGAACTGGAATTTTGGAAGATTTTAGTATTTTGTTAATATCACATGTTATTCAAATTAGGATTTTAAAATTTGTTCTCAAATTTCATGTTATTGAAATTGAAATTTATGTAAAATACTCAAAAATTATTCACAATACTCTGTTATTCAATCAAGTATTTTTAAAAGTCATATCAAATCTACTGTTATTCAAACTAAACAAATAATTTTCAAAAGAATACTGAAAATGGATTTTGAGTGATTTTGGATACTTTTGTAGTTGGAAAATACGAACAAAACAATCACACTACGAGAGGTGGTATTTGAAGGAAGTAAACAAAACAAAGAAAAATACCCACAAAAAAAAACTTCATGGTGAGATAACCCAATTGACTTAAAACTCTAGACCTCTTTAGCTTTCTCTTCTCTCTTCCTCCTCTTCTCTCTCTCTCTCTCTCTCTCCCTTAATCCATTGAACTAACAAAACGGAACTGAAGAGAAACTCAATTTTGTTCTTCGTCAGGTCAAACTTCTCTTCTCCAATTCTTTCTACTCTTTAGTTATGTTTGATATTTGATATCGATTATTCAGGTGGACTTCTACTTGTGTCAGGATAAATCTATATTGGTTGAGGAGATTGATTCATGAATGATGTTGTCAAACATGAAGTGCTGAAATTAGAAGCTCTCTAGCTCTCATACCGATTTAGTTATGTAATGTTTCTAGGTTTATGCTTGTATAGTTGTATTTACAATGAAGGTATTTAGTTTGTATGTATGATGTTCTATAACCACAACATTTTCGAATTTAGAAGTTGTTGAGCTCTTACTTCAGACTCCATTCTCTGTTAGTTCTAGGTTAATTTTCTTTCTACAGTGACACTAAATTGCTTGAGGAGATTGAATCATGAATGGTGGAAAAAACCTTGGGATTTAAAGGAAACGAGACTTGTTTGTGTAGATAAGTGTGCATCCAAAAGATTGTGCAAGAGGATAGAGAATCCCAACAGCTACAGAGCAAGAGAGAGAGAGGATTTTAGATTGCAAAGGGAGAAGAAGAAGGCAAGACTCGAGAATTACACTGAACTTGTTCTTGCATTTGCATCAATCAATGATGTTGAAGCCATCCGGAGTGCTACAGTAAAGTTCTAAAAAAAAAATCTTGTTTCCCTTTTTTCTCACAATCACCCAAAGTCTTCCTAAATCACTCCCGTAAATCTCACCTGATCAACAATCATTTAGATAAGAAAAAATCTAACAAATCTACCTAAATATCCTAAAACTCTACTCAAATCTCTCAATACACCAAAACATACAAACTCCACAAAATCCTCTAAAATCTTTGTTCCAATACACTTCTTTTAATTTATTTGGTTACGAAAATTAGGTCTCAAATCCAAATTTTATTTCATGAGTTTGGTTGGTTTGTCATAGTTTCATTTGGTTCAGATTTAATTTTGGATATGTCATATGTATGTATTCAATCTAGTATTCCAAGTGGTTTTAGTTTTCATGAGATTTTACATGATTGTGATGATTTTAAAGAATTTTCTATGATTTATTGTAATAAAAAAAAAATCAAATCTCACATAAAACTATAAGATTTAGTTTCTGTATTTTTAACTAAAGAAATCATCTCAAATCTTTCAGAATCTCTAAAAATCATTAAAATCCGAATCTACAAACTGTTTTGAATAACAGTGGATTTTAAAATAGATTTTTTAATCATTAGTTCAATAATTGTGGATTTCAAATGACTTTTTAAAATCACTTAAATTATGACTGAATAATATAGGATTTCTAAAATTTTACACAAATCACTTAACATGTGAAGTTGAATACACCCCATATCAATACACCCCATAAGAGAATGTTGATAACATATATAAATTGAGACAATTGTAATTTGTAAAAGAACTTCTTTGTTGATTCGGTATAATATTACAATAGGGTCTTCTTGTACGTTATTCCCCCATATCAATACAATTACAATTGTACATATTGGTACGTGGTCACATCCTTAAATCTATTTAATATAGTTTCTTATTCTTTTTCTTTGAATAAGAAAACAGAGATTTAACTCAATCTAATGAGCCGGAGCCTCTGTCTTTAACAGCATCTTTGATGCTTTGTAAAGATTTCTCCCAATCGTCAAGTAGCCGATGAGGATCACTTATGGCCGTTGGATCAACAGTCAAAGAAATCGTCATCTGGTTCATGTAACTCTGGAAATGTATCGTCAACGCCTATTCAAAGACCAATAATGAGATAGTCAAATCTTGTTCAGTAATGCAAACAAAGAGATGTTAATACTATACATTATTAAAAGAAAAAGAACTTACATGGGGATGGCCATACACACTTGGGGCCATGTAAGTAATGGGATGTCCATAGAAGCTAATTTCTTCAATAGGGCCAATTAAATTTGAAAACGACATTGTTGTGTTTGACAATGCTCTGTTTATTATCTTAGCTGCCACCTATAATATTCATTTCAATTTATAAGATTGGACAGTATAGGGACAACCAATACTTAATGGTGTGTGTGTTAGATTTTGGTTTGGTGCCCTGCCATAAATAATTCAATACTAACCTGAACTCCAAACGATTTGATAATGAATTTACCGACGATGAACGTTAGGGCAGCTTCGAACGAATTTTTCTTCCGGTCGATGATCCTTTTGGCTCTTCGGAGATGCTCTAACGGATCATCGCGTAAACCGATAGAAAACGGGAACACTATGTAGCCGATCCAGTTTCCCCATCTACAGTTAGACTTGGTGGCCATCATATCGGCTAGATCCTGTTTTTTTAAACCAATTTTTTAAAAACTTATACAAATAAACATATATTGTATAATCTTCCTCAAAAGAAAAACGAAGTGATAAGGTATACGAAATTACCTGGATCCCTGTTGTGGGTCTTAAGTTAACAAGTAGAGCTGATCTTAACCTTATTATTTTAGGCATATCATTTGAATTCTTTTTAGATTCTTGATCTTCTCCTATTTTCTTCTTTTTTTCTCCTATTAATCATAAGATTATTGAATTTAAAACATGAGAACATATCTATCTTACAACGCAGAAACACATACATAAATTTACTTATTTACCATATCTTTTCTCCAAGTATTGCGAGAGACCAGCCTGAGTTACTCCAAGTACAACATCGTTGACAGTCTACTAAACCAAAAAAAATAAGTAATTATATATAAACTTAAATCAGCCGTTGATAATAAACACAAATCAGTATTATTAGGTGAAGGCGTGAAGCTAATAAAACACCTAAAAAATGTTACCATATTCATTGCATTCTTGATTAGCTTTATGTCCTCTAAGCTAACTGTACGATGGACTAAACACATCCGTTTACTCTTACTTGACCCGAAATCGCCTTTGATCGGTGTTTCAGTGTCCTTAAGGAACATTGCCGTAGCCATAAACTCCAAAGCATCACAAACCGTATTCCAAACCAACATTATCGCCGACCATAGACCCATAACCAACCACAAGAACCTTGAATCGCCCCTTGAAGTGGCCGTTAACCGGGAAGATCTAGACGACGACCGGTTTTGGTTCGGTTGACTCGGGAGCTCGTCGGGGTTTGATGTTTTACGCATACAGGCGAGGACAAGGGCCATGAGAGACATACCGTCTCCTAGAGAGTGATGAAACTTCAAAACAGCAACGTTTTCAGCGTGGGAAGTTTTTAAATCGAGTAGGTGAAGCTGCCATAATGGCTTCGAGATGTCTAAAGGGACCGTCGTGAGGTTGGAGACGTAGCTCTCAAGAAACGCGTCAGCGTTTACGTTCCCGTTCTCTGTGTTTTGCGTTTGGATGTCGGGTACTATGACATGATCGCTAACGACCACGTTTGTCCGAACCCAACTTTGTGTTTGTCGTTTCTTGTTTCCATGGCTCACCTTCAAGTAGGTTATTATTCAAGTAATAAATGTTAAAAATTAATGGTAATAAGCTCAAAAGTAATAAATACAATTTCCAAGGGGAAAGAGTGTGTCGGTTAAAAGACAAAAATATAAGTAAACAAAATGTACATATATCAAGAATATAAGCACATAAAAATGGTGAAATTGTAGATAAATAATTAGGAAAAATAAAAATAAAACTATTCAATCTCCATGAGCAAAAGCATTTGTATGTAGAAATCTTTTTGATTATCATAAAAGCTAATATATTGAAATATACTTTTAAATAACAAATAATATTTTTTTTAAGTTATAACTCTAGGAAATATACTTAAAAGTTTTATCATTTGGGATGTACTAATATTCTGCTAGATTTTTTTCCTAAAACAAAAAAAAAAAGTAAAGTTATTATCCATTCTTGGAATGCATCCAAAATTTTTATAAATTTTCCTTGACCAAAACTATTTCCCTTGATCTTTGGATTTCTTTCTCTTCTTATAATTTTCAAATTCTAAAAATATTTTACTAGTGGGATTTGTGATATTGTATACCAAAAACAAAACAAAAAATACAAACCCAAATTAGAAAAACAAGTGCCCTAAAGATATTGTCAAAGAAACACTATGTCCAAGTTCTCGACGACCACGCAAAACCCAGAAAAGTAGATTCCATCAAACTTTATATCTATTTTTGATACATACACAAGTTGATAGTATATTTTTTACCATAAATACTTACCATATTTCTAAAAACAACATACGTTGGAGTTAATTGAGGGGACTCACCATTTTACTGGAGAAACGAGGATGTCTAATCAAACTTTGCTTTAATCCTTCGCTAATCACATCTGGCTCGATCTTTTTCTTGACTCCGATCACAGCGATGACGTAACAGTTAAACTCCGGGGCGTGAAATATACGTGCCGTCGGACTAAGAGGTTGCTCCTCCTCTTCTTCTTTCTCTTTTCTCACGGTTGTTTCTGATGCATCTCGTAGTGTCTTAATCTCCATTAGCTGCTGCCTAATCTTTTTTTTTTCTTTTTTTTCTCTCTCCTTCTTCTGAACTTTTTTTTTTAATATTCGGTCTCTTAATATATATAGCCTCCAATGGTAGTGTACCACTTTTTCTTTTTAATGTGTAACTTTCGGAAATATTAGTTAAATACTTAAAACTAACCGAAGAAATTAGTAACACTCGGACCCACAATCTTGCACAAACCAAGTTTTCTTAATATTAATGGTTGACAAATTTTTTACTAAAATAAAAGTTTGACAATGATTTATAAATTATATGTTGTTTATAATTATTTAAGAGTTACTAAAACACCAAATCTATTTTATTTTTGTGGTTGTTGTGATTTCCAATAAATAATACTGTAATACTTTAATTTATTGGGATTTCCTATTCCAAATAATAGAAAATTTTGTTATATGAAAAACAAATAAATAATATTCTTAATTAATATCATACTTTTAGATTTCAATTTTAAATGTTGAAAACTTATGTTTGTCTATAAATTAGTAAGTATTTCGGTGTACTCTATATATATAATCAATAGAATTTTTTTTTAAGCTTAAAATTATAAATTAAAATATAGGGTTTAATAAAAAAAATATTAGAGTTTAGTTTTTGAGAGTTTATAATTTAAATTCTGGGAGAGTTTACAATATTTGTAAAGTAAGTGATCTAAATTAATGAAATTTTATGGACAGTGGGCATTTTAAATATTCTTATGAAACTTCACGAACACAACAAAAAAAAAAAGAAAAAATGATATGTAAAAATATGTTCTTACAATTTTGTAAGTGGTATACGCATGGCTTGATTTTCTTCCAAGTCAAGACATCTTAACTTGATCATTCATCAATATGTAAACCTCAAAAGAAACAAAAAAAAAAAGAAAAAAAAAAAAGAAAAAACAATAGAGATTTCGAATAATTTGGAGTACAATGAAGACACGAGAGAAAATAGATGGTTAAACACTTCAACATATGTCGTACAAAGTAGGCCTGTAAACAAAGCGGATATTCGGTTTTTTTGAGATATCCGTATCCATAACCGTATCTGTTTTATCCGTATCCGTATCCGTATCCATTTTATCCGTAATTTGTTATCCGTATTCGTATCTGAAAATATCCGTTATTCGGATATCCGTTAAAAATTCGATTATCCGCGAATATCCGCGGATATCCGTAAAAAAATTTTAAAATATATATATATGTATTTTGGACTAAAATACAGTGTATTTGTATAAAATACCATGTATTTTGGACAAAAATACCAGATATCCGTATAAAAAAACCGGATATCCGTGAAAAACCAAATATCCGTTTTAAAATTTAGTATTATCCGTATCCGTATCCGAATATAATACATGGTATCCGAGAAAAAACGGATATCCGTTATCCGTTTTGAAATTTAGCACTATCCGTATTCGTATCTGTATCCGTTTTATCCGATATTTTACTATCCGTATTCGTATCCGTTTGTCCGGATATCCGTTTTTTCCGGAGCAGATTCGGATACAAATACGGATATCCGCGGATAGCGGATAATATTCTCAGGCCTAGTACAAAGTAAGTTGTTCAACCTAAAAAATAATAAATACATGGTTTGACCTCATTTGCTATCTATGATGGAAAGGAGAGTTGATTTTTAGGCTTTTAGATACAAAGCGAAAAAAAGGGACTACATCGGCTGACGGTCATAGATTCCTAACTACTAAATTATGAATTACTCCCACAACTAATACGTTAAATTTCTAAAAGGCAATAGAACTTGTTTTCTTCTGCGCAACGGATTAGGTGGTTTTATGTATACGACATTCTTTTTTCCTTTTTTCAGTTTTATAAGATATATCATTTAACAGAAAAAAAAAAAGTTTCACAAGATATATCAATAAAATTATATGATTACATATGACCGTTACACATAAAAGATCACAAAATTTGACCAAATCAATAATATCATGTATTCGGTTTCTATGTATTAATATATTCGAGTATGTTATAATGAATTTATTCGAGTATGTTATAATGAATTTATACGAGTGGCCAAAATATACACACGCATGTATATGGAGGTGGCAAGTGTCTGAACATATAATAAAACAATAACAAGATAAATCCATGGTCTAACACGACACGATGCTAGTGACGTGACGACAACACAAATCAATAATAATTACATTGGCCATATAAACCTGTTCATCATCATCTACCCACCATACCGCCTTTATATTTTCACAACCATATATGATATATCTATACTTTACATTTATATATGTAATTTTATGACTTTATCTATATAGTAAACTATATCACTAGTTGACTAGTTGACTACTGACTTCTTAAATTAGGGTACTCTACTCTACTTTATACGTCCTTTCTATAATATATATTAAAAGAAAGTTGGTGGGTGGATGAGAACCATTCCAATACTGGTTAAGTTTTATTAGTAATACTAGCAAAGTTCATGATATAGATTTCACTGTTACAAGTTATCAAGGAGGTTCAAAGTTTCTTTGAGGAAGGTATTTTCCCAGTAGAATGGAACTACACTCATATCTTCCTCTTACCAAAAACTCATCATCCAACTCTGATGTCAGACCTGAGACCGATAAGCCTCTGTACCGTTCTGTATAAGATCATATCCAAGATTTTGGTGAATCGACTACAACCTCTTCTTCCTCATATCGTGTCCATCAACCAATCAGCGTTTGTGCCGGAGAGAATGATATCAGATAACATCATGGTGGCTCACGAAACGGTTCACAGTCTTTGTGGTAGACAGGCTCTCTCGGATAACTTCATGGCAGTTAAAACCGATATGTCCAAAGCATATGACAGAGTCGAATGGAGTTATTTGAGATCTTTGATGGGTGCTTTAGGCTTTCATCTCAAGTGGATTGAGTGGGTCATGAGATGTGTAAGTTCTGTTACGTACTCAGTCCTAATAAATGATCAGCCTTTTGGCTTAATTACCCCTCAACGTGGCTTGAGACAGGGCGACCCTCTCTCTCCCTTTCTTTTTGACTTGTGCACAGAAGGTTTAACTCATCTACTAAACAAGGCACAAGCAGAGGGTCGAATTCAAGGAGTAACATTCGCAAACCAAGGACCAGAGATTCACCACCTTTTGTTTGCTGACGACAGCCTGTTTATATGCAAAGCTACCGTGGAGCAAAGTCAGGAGTTACAAGGGATCCTCAAGGGATATGGGGAGGTCACAGGATAAGTTATAAACCTCCAGAAATCATCCATCACCTTTGGTGTAAACGTCAACCCGGACCTGAAAAAAGCTATCCAACTCAAAATGGGTATTTTCAGAGAAGGGGGGGCCAGTTCTTACCTGGGAATGCCTGAGTGCTTCAGTGGATCAAAAATCCAATTGCTGAGCTATATCAAGGACAGAGTGAAAGGAAAAATGTCACGATGGTATAACAGATCTCTATCGCAGGGTGGTAAAGAAGTGTTGATAAAGACTGTTGCCCTGGCAATGCCGGTCTTTGTAATGTCGTGTTTTAAGTTGCCCAAAACTACTTGTTCAAACCTCTCGAGTGTTTTGGCAGATTTTTGGTGGAACAACTCAGAACACGACAACAAGATTCATTGGCAAAGTTGGGAAAAACTATGCCTACCCAAAGATCAAGGAGGGATGGGCTTCAGAGACATCACAACCTTTAACCAGGCACTCCTGGCCAAACAAGCCTGGAGAATTATACAATTCCCTTTGTGTCTCTTTGCTCAAGTGATGAAGAGCAAATATTTTCCTAAGACCGAGTTTTTACAAGCAACGCTGGGCAGAAGACCTTCCTTTGCCTGGAGGAGTATTCTCCATGGGAGAGATCTGTTGGTGAAGGGTCTATCAAAGAATATTGGTAATGGCAAGTCCATTAGAGTCTGGATGGACAACTGGATTGAAGATGATGGAATGAGGCCCCCTTGGAGGAGAAACAATTTTTTTAATCCGGACCTCAGAGCTTCGGATCTGATTGATAGGAGAACAAGGACATGGGATCCTCAGAAACTTCATGAACACTTCCTCCCTGCTGATATTGCGAGAATTCTAAAGATTAGACCAGTGGTAAACATTGATGATTACTACTCTTGGAGATTTAACAAAAGTGGTGACTTTTCAGTTAAATCGGCTTACTGGCTAGCTTCCCAGACGAACAATACGCCCCTTCGCCTTCATGCCAATCAATGTCCATCGCTAAACCCTCTTAAAGCTCAGGTATGGAAAGTTCCCACTGATCCTAAACTGAAAGTCTTCTTGTGGAAAGTTCTATCTGGGGCCCTGCCTGTTGCTGAAACTTTAAACAAACGAGGGATGCAGATTGATGTCACTTGTCAGCTGTGTGGATACGAAGGGGAATCTATTAATCACCTTCTCTTTTCGTGCACCGTAGCTAGGCAAGTTTGGGCTCTGGCAGGAGTTCCATCCCCAGAGTTTGGTTATAATGGATCGGTTTTCTCCAATGTTAGCTACCTGCTAGAGAATCAATGTAACAGACTATGGCCGGATGAGATAAGAAAGTCCTTCCCGTGGGTTATGTGGCGTCTCTGGAAGAACAGGAACCATTTTGCCTTTGAAGGTCTCTGTTTTTCCCCTATTGACACAGCTCAAAAAGCGAAGGAAGACTGGTTTGAGTGGGTTGAAGCTCAAAGAGTCGAAGATCAGAAAGCCTATATTGGTGACACTACGCAAACACACAATGAGGCAAACCACACAGAGGAAGTCAACCAAGAAGGTAAGAGATGGCTTCCCCCTCCTATGGAATGGCTAAAATGCAACATAGGGTGTTCATGGTCCAAAAGGAACCGGCTGGCAGGTGGTGCGTGGGTTCTGAGAGATCGTGAGGGGCTCGTTCTGCTGCACAGTAGAAGAGCTTTCACAAATGTCCGAGATCAAAAAGAAGCTCAGTTCTTATGTCTATTGTGGGCTCTTGAAAGTATGAGAAGTCATAAGGTGGATAAGGTTATTATCGCCTCCCAGGATAGTTTTTGGTACAATGTTATCAACCGTCCAGCTGCTTGGCCATCCTATCGATACCAATCGACGGAGTTGCTATCAGCTTTGGAAAGCTTCAAAGTTTGGAAATTCTTTTTGGAAAACTCAATCTCAAACAGAGGTGCTTTCCTCATTGCTCAGAGTGTAACAACCGATGGTAGGCTACAATCTTATGTAGCAGCAAGTCATCCCTTTTGGCTCCACCAGATGTTCGTAGAGGAACGACATTTGCCTGCTGTTTGATTTTGATTTTTTTGGTATGAGTTGGTTTTGTATAGGCCATGGTTTGTGGTACTAATGTCTCGGTTATAAGTAGGAACATAGGTTTCTAGGTTTTAAAAGCAGGTTCTTAAATGGTATATGTAACAATCTTTTGGTTTCTAAATATAACATCAGTTGATCAAAAAAAAAAAAAAAAGATTTCACTGTTATGTTTTGATGGGAGTTTGGCATCTCCGCAGATTTTTAGAGAAGTTTGATAACTTTTTTTGTGGAGTCTGTGATTGTGCATTGTTTTTAAGACCATGACTAGTGGGAATTACTCTCTCATAGTTTTTTAATTAAAAATTAATAAAATAATATAGAAAAAGGTGAAAAGGAAAGTTCTCTAAATATTTTCGCTAGTAACGCTTCTCTCTTTAATTCTACACCTGTCAAATTTTTATTGGTTATATAATAAAATATTATTATTTTTTTTTCTGAGAAACGGAGAAGAACTCTCCCACTATTGATGCCCTAATGATTCTTTATTTTATTTTAGCGATTACAATGGACATTTTTTTGGTATACTTTGGCGAAATCCACTTTTAAACAGTCATGGATATTTTCATGGACAATAATATTTTTAGGACAATTCTTAGGTTCATTTTTTTGTTCACTTCTTCCTATTTTAGCCAATAGAAATCTGATATGTTATAATATATCTAAAAACCTATTTATTCATCTCCTTATAAAATAAAGAAACAAAATCTGTATATATTATTATAAAATTAAAAACTTAAACCGCTTATTAATAAATCCAAACGGATATATAATTTCATTCTAATTGTAAAATCTAAACCCTAACCATCTCATTTGTAAATCCAAACCGACATATATTTTCATTTTAATTATAAAATCTAAACTCTAACCATCTCATTTGTAAACCCAAACCGACATATAATTTCGTTCTAATTGTAAAATCTAAAGCTTAACCATTTCATTTGTAAACCCAAACCGACATATAATTTCATTTTAATTGTAAAATCTAAACTCTAACCATTTCATTTGTAAATCCAAACAGACATATAATTTCGTTTTAATTGTAAAATCTAAACCTTAACCACTTCATTTGTAAACCCAAACCGACATATAATTTCGTTTTAATTATAAAATCTAAACCCTAATCATCTTATTTGTAAATTCAAACCGATAAATTATTTCATACTAATTGTAAAATCTAAACCAAGCCAATATTTAATTTTTCTTAAAAAAATTATACAGAATTTATTTCCTTAATATGTATTGCTTTTTAATTTAATTTTAATTTATTTTTTAAAACAAGATAATGTATAGAAAATTCTGATTGATTGATAAGGAAAAAGTGAACAAGAACGTTCACCATAGAAGTAAACCTAAGTATTTTTCATATTCTTATGTCAAATGCATCCCTCAAATCTACGAGTCAATTTCGCTTTTCATTTTCTGCTTTTGAGGAACAAGTCTCCAAATATCTACCTCTCTTACCCAAGTTTTACGTCGACCGACTTTTATGCACCAGACAAAATGGTTTATCGTTCTTATTTTGTATGAGTTGACAGGTGTAACTCTGAACTTTTCTTATGCATCGGTTAACACATTACAATAAGAATGTTTTTTTCTTTTTTTTTTTGTCATTTTCAACCGACTCAATGTCGATCAAACTAAACAGAGCAAACCCCAACAATTTTTAAAACAGAGGGGGGGGGGGGAATCAAAAAATGAGTTTTTAGCCTTTCAGCCTATTACCACCTAGTTATGCAAACATTAATTTTTAATTAAAATTTTTTTAGTTTTTGAAAATAGAAAATAATACTCTTTCCGTTTTTCAGGTTGGATGTTTTCTGAAAAAGTGGTTCAAAAATATTGTTTGCTACTTGTATAATTTTTCCTAAGTTATCCATACTGGCTAGAGTTAAAATCAATATAAACAACTAATATAAAATTATAAAATAAAAGTTTAAGTGTAGTAGGTATTACCAAAAATAAATCTTGTCGATATGTACAAAAATTAAGCACCTAATTGTATATATAAACACAATGTTAAAACCAATATAAAAATTGATTGTCTACTCGTTTTTGGTTCATGATAAATTGGTTTTGATTAGTAATCTTAGTATACTAACAATCAAACAGGTGTTTAGCTAAACATTATGAAATATTAATTGGACAAAGCGGTTGAAGACAACAAGATCAGAAAAGTAAAGGAGTGGCTCGTAAGCACTTAAATCTTGGAAATGGTTAGCCCATTGTCATTCTTGATTGGTCGCCGATGAAACACAAGTGAAGAAAATTACTCAAAAAACTTGTAGTTTTTTCTCTTGCTCAATCTCAATGAACCACCAAATTATAAAATGTCGCTGGTTTTGTAGTAAGGTACATATTATTTAGAGTTAGGCCGATTGAATTTTCAAGCCCACAGTCTTGTGTGGAAAGTGATTGTAAGCCCATTGTAATGTCCGTAACTAGACTTAGAGAAATTTATTACATCTTGGCCAAAACACATGACTAAAATCTCTTTATCGCAAATATATCAGTGACCTGACTAGTCGCGTTGAATCCCTTTTTTTTTTTTTTTAAAAGGTCTTTTTGAGTCTTGACCATGTCATTGTGTCAAGAAGGAACACTACTAGCCAGCAGACAAGCTATAAGAACCGGGCTGCATGAGTATCGAATTGGTTGAGATTTGTTTGCTCCTCAGTGGTCGAATCGTCTAGCCCACACACCAGCAATCCAACACCAAACGTCTAGTGGATCATGTAAATCTATTCTGAGCAATAGATCTATATGACATAATACATAAGAGAAAGTATAATGAAATGTAGACATGATTTTAGTTCATTATAGTGAAATGTAATTCTCTAATTAAGGAATTTAGTTACTTTCCTATTTTTTGCTTTAATATGATGACACAGCATCAAAAAATTAATTTTGTAGATCATACTTTATAATACTCCCTCCGTTTCAAAATATAAGATGTTTTAGAAAAGTTTTTTGTTTCATAATATAGGATATTTTCAAGTTTCTATGCAATTTTTAAATTAGTTTAGTATATTATATTATGCAGTATTGTTTTTGATTGGTTGAACTTGTTAAAAGTAAAAAATTTCTTAATCTGCGTGTTTTACTTAAAACATCCTATATTTTGAAACGGAGAGAATATATAATTAAGGAAATTTGTAAAAAAAAACAAAGTTCTTCTGTTTTTTTTTTTTTTTTTTTTGACAAACAAGATCTTACTTTCATTCAACTAATCAAAGTAGCAATACAAAGGGTGAAAGAGTTCAAAGCAGAGCTTGCAAAAGGAACATAAACAACAGAGATAAAAGTAAAGAAGTCGACAATCATATCCAAGAGGTGTTGGAGATTTGAGCAGGTGAGCAACAAATCACAATCTAACTCTAGGTGAGTCAACGCCACATTCGCTGAAACAGTGGGAGTGTGGTAGATGGTCCTTATCATTAAGACATTGGGACGTTTGCAGGATTTCCGTAGCCGAGAGACAAGAGGGTTTAATCTGCTCAGTGGCAAGGAATAGAGTGGATGTGGGGTTAAGGTCGGGCATGGTTTGCTTGAGAAGGTTTCGGTAACCACACTCCATGGAGCAAAGGTCATAATGCCGAAACTCTTCACGCTTTGATAAGGGGAAGGACACTTCCTGACTTTGTTGATATGATCTTCGCAAGGGTTGGAGTGCAGGGAAAGTGTGGGAAGAAGAGTGGGAAGGTGTCGGTAACCTTCTCTTCTTGAAGAGAAGATCATAATGCCGATTTTCCTAAAGCTTCCAGGTTCAGCACAGCTAATGCAGAGATACACTTGAGATAGTTCCGGGGGTAGCTGAAGCAAAGAGGTTAGATTCAAGAGGAACCGGTAACCACCGCAGCTCAACAGAGGCGGGGTCATAATGCCGGTCTTCATTGATCTTTGGCAATCAAAGGTAAAGACTCTAAACATTTCTAAAGGAAGGGTTCTCAATGCAACTTCGCAAAAACAGAGCATCAATGATTGATTATATTTCAACTGCAGTCTTCGGACAGTTGATTCTATAAATCGACACAAAGATAAGCTACGGGAAGACGAGAGAAGCTTTGGAACAAACCTGGATCGATGGAAAACAGAGATTAGGTCTTGGGATCTTATCAAGATCTTACACAAATTCGGCGTCAACACAGAGCTCCTGTCCAACTGCAGCCAAGCAAACCACTTGGTGAGGGGATCTGGATCCAAGGAACAGCGAGATGACAAGGTTGACTTCAAGGGGAAGATGTGACAAAGACGATGAACAAGATTATAAGAGCGGTCTGGGGTCTCGGATTTGTCGTTGAGGGGCTGGAGACTCGTGAGAATCACCTCACTGTGAGAAACCACCGATTGAGACGGAGGGAGGGGGAGGTGGTGAAGCTGAAGCATGGCCGGAATTATTGAGAGGAGTCGCGGTGAACTTCCGGTACATTCACCGTTGGAACAGGCCGAAACTAGACTTACAAGACAGAGCAGAGAACGAAGAAGAAGGAACAGCTTCCCAGCGGCGCCGATTGGAACCGACGCCGCCGGAGAGAGAATCATCGGAAGTTGTGCCAGGGAGAGAAGCAGCTAGGGCGAACTCCTATTTGGTATCACAACTAACATTCACAAAGTTCTTCTGTTTTGATCCATAAAAATACTATTTTCGGGTGAAAGAATCACAATATTACTGCTTCAAACCATTTTGCTAAGTACTATTTTTGTCTTTGTGTGCTACAAGTTGTGAGATATAGGTTGTTATGTTTTCATATCGTCGCAACCAAATCACATGGTATGTCATCCATCATCATTATTTTCGCAATCACTCATTGCTTCGTTACAATAATGTATTTCCTTCGTTGTTAATTAATATTAATTATGTTAACCAAAAAAGAAAGAAAAAAAGGCCACATGTATTGGTACGTACTATTATACAACATGACAAAATATAGGATTACAACGAAATCTAAATATAATACATAGCTGGATATGTGCATATCCCGTTGATATGTTTATATATGCATGCATAAAGCCATGATAAAAGTATATTGACCTTATAAATGAAAGTTTGATTTATTCGGTAGTTCAATTATATTCGAATCTATGCATGCATCGTTTACAACTCTATTTTAAAAGCATCTACTTTATGTTTTATTAAAAGATGACTAGCTATATGACTACTTTTCGTTTGCTTAACCCCGAATCATAAGTTATAAAGTAGTATAAGAAAAAGAAAAAAAAAATTGAAAAAGAACTACTACATTCATTCATCCTTTTTATCCAAAAAGAAGAGTAATACATTCATTTCTTCGAATGCCATGCACTAACAACAAAATAAAATAAATAAAAAAACAAAAAACGAAAAAAAAAAATGTAACACGTCTATCTCAACATAGAATACTAGATCGAATCCTTAATGGAAAAATTGTAGTCTTAAAAAAAAAACAAATTTAGATCAGTAGAAGTATCATGGTTATGTGGAATGATATTTAAATGTAAAATGTCTATGTAAAGATATAATACTATACCAAATCCTTAATGGAGAGAACTCGTAATCGAAAAGAAAAAAAGCAAGGTTAGATCAGTATGACGTATCATGGTTTATATGGAATGATTATCTTTAACTAATAACTATAATATGATTAATCTTTTTAATGGATTATGAAATTAGGTCGCTATAAAGTGAGGAGCGAAAAAAAACACAAAACACCATGGTGGTGGGTTTCGATATTGATGACAAAGCATCAACTTCTTATGTACTAAATTTTTCATTTATAGTAATTTTGAATAAGCATAAAAACAGTATCCTACACTACAGTGTTGGTAAGTCTATGCTTGGAATTTTATGGCTGTCAAGCAATATTTATAAATTTTAGAATGGTCTTAACATATAGTAGATTTACGATACAAATCGCAACAACTCATTCTACAAAATTTGTTAGACGTAAACGTCATATGGACGTAAAGTTAAACAATACACTTACAAACAGTATCGCACAATTTACAGTTTACCAATATACTTCCATTAACGATGTGGCTATTCTAGAAGACATTTTATGTGGTTAGGGGTTGCTTCAGATGTAAATATGTAGAAGATCATTTTGGTAGTTCTTTACTCTATAGTAATCTACACTCATAAATTTTTCCTCTTATGGGCTATTAACAAACTGGCCCTTTTGGCACTCATGTACAATACCTACAACATGAATACTTTTTAATTTCTAACATTAGTAGACACGGCGGTCCTGCTTCTTTAAATTTATTTTGACGTTAGTACATTTAACCTCAATTCATTTAAATTACATAAAAAGGATGTTGTCACTGTGTACAAACAAGATTCTACATATTGATCTCGCTTAGTGTTGTCTATGTTCCTCTTAAAGTGTAGTACTATAGCTTCAAATAGCAAATACTATACTAGCATGAATCTTCTGCATCAAACTCCATTTGAACTTCGTATCAGCCACCCGAAACCATCATTTCTTACACTTTACACATCCGATATTTTTTGGATTTTGGAGGTTCATGATTACACTTGATCCACCCTTCTGTCGGCATCCTCCATGGCATTGATCTGGTGCTTCATAAACACATTTGGTTTGTATTAAGTAATGAGATTTTAAAAAGTCCATATGGTCACACGGATAGAGAGGTAGAAATTAAATTAAAGACATCTTATGAATCTTTCCATTCAAGCAACAGACTTTTATCTATGTTACTTTTTATCATTTCTTTTGGAACAACCTTTTCCAATAGAATTTAACTAATTTAGTCAGAGCATTCCTTAGAATTTTTGTGTGATAAATATATTCTCTTTTCAAGATGTTTCTTAACTTTCTTTTACGTTTTATAACAAAATGAATGTTCAAATCATAATAATATTTTTCATCTCGTGTACATTATATAACCAGAAAGCATTAATATCGAAGAACTTATTGTTAATTATATTGACGTATATAAATTTATGTCAAAACTTAATAGTTAAAAACAATGATCACACATGGATTTCTATATAAAAAAAAAAGGATTGGAGTTTGGTTAGTTTTGGAGTCTTCAAAATAGAATTCTGATTTTGAACTGATATGAAAACTTACTCCTTTCTATTTGTTAAGAGAAACTTACTCCTTAAGTTAGCAACTTTTGAAATTAAAAGAGAAAGGTGCGATATAGAACTTTCCAAACATTATTGAACATGTTCTGATACTTGACTAACCATATTGAAAGAGATGGCATAATCACTTTAATTATACAACACACACATCTTATCTTTATATGTTTAAAATATTCGTTTAAAAAAATTAACGTCTAACTCTAAATTTATACTACATATGCTTAGTGCTTAGGTACGTCCCAGTCTCACTGCATAACTACAAAGACAACGGGATTTAATTCGAGTCAATATTTACTTTTACATATTTTACATAATCAAATTAATATACTTTTCTGTTTTACAAAGAGTGTCATTCTGATATTTTTCACACAAATTAAGAAAACATAAAAATATACATATATGTTCTTATTTAATAAATTCATTTAGTTATACATTAAGCATAAAACTAGAAAATGTAATGTAAAATATGTATTGAAAATATAAAATAATGTATTAGAATTGTAAAATGACAATCTTTGTGAAACAAAGGAAAATCTCCAGAATGACACTCTTTATAAAACAGAAAGAGTTCGTCTTAAACACGCTTTTGTATTAATTCAGGGTTACGTGTAATTGGTATATAAACGAATATCGAGAATTATCATCCATGTCGAACTGGTATATGCAATCATACAGATTTATCATCCATGGAATCACTAGGTATATCTATTACAAATTTATCATCCATGGAATTTACTAGGTACATCTATTACAAATAATATAAGTAGATTTAATTTAAATCCCTCGATTTAAAATTATACCATATTTAAAAATAAATAAAAAATGAACAACGTTGAAAAAATAAACATGAACAACGTGAGATGTCTGTGTAATCAGAAACAATGGGGGTCTTTTCTATAGTCGCATTCTGGTATAGTTGAGGCGTTTTTTTCTTTCTTTCTTTGATAGGTTGAGTTTGGAACAACAGATTGATTTATTATGAAAACAAAATCTATAGATTTAATTTATTTCTATGAACTGTTTAAGTGTTTATAACTATTACGGAATAGTCATAAGAGAGAATATTACGAAAAACACTCAGAAAATAATGTTCACTATCATTTCATTAAGATTAACCTTGGTTGGTAGGTGCCAGCTCATGTTCTTTAATAGCCACATTGCATATATATAAATGGGTATAAGATTTGTATGTAAATGTTTTAAATATGCCAAACTTTTACTATACTGTATGTTTTCAATCCAGAAATAATCTAACGTAGTATTCATTACTAATTAACTACCACCAACATTATTTTGATACATTATATATACCGTAATGTGGCTTTTAATGAACTGTCGAAACTAAACGGCGCAATTAGTTTGTATGCAGAAAATTAGTAAATAACTTTACAATATTCCCAAATTCTCAAAAGATATGTCATATACTCATATGTGATAGATTTTTTTTTCTGATATATAATTTTTTAATACATGTCGATGAATAAAAAACAAAATACGATATATGTTATGAAAAATAAAGATTTGAAAACACAATACGTGTGATTTCAAGGAGTTTTATATTCAAAAAAATTATGTCGACGAATAACACAAGCTCACTATCAAACGAAAGAATAACACAAGTAATTAGAACTAGGACACAAGTAAATTGATAAAGCAAATTTTGTTCTTATGGTAAAATGAATAATTCAATGACGCGTGTCCCACCAATAAACACCACTCACTCTCAAGTTCTCAATATATACTTCACATACAATCCTTTCACTCATATATATAAATACCACACAGTCACACGCATTGTTTTAGAATGTAAATAAAAACACAACCAAACTGAGTAAAGAAGAGACACTAAACCAAGAAACAAAATGGGATACGAAAGGCTCGGACCATCCGGGGCAACTGGTTCTGTAACAACCTCCACTACTACTACTACTACTACTACTACTACAGCTCCGATCCTAAACCAAGTCGCTACGTCATCACAACTGGAGAACAATCATCGGAGAAGCAAGAAGAAGCTTGTAGTGTCTTCAATCGTCTTAGCCATCGCACTCATCCTCGCCGCCGGGATATTCGCCGGAGTCAGATCACGTCTCAAACTAAACCAATCCGTCCCAGGCCTAGCTCGTAAACCAAGCCAAGCTATCTCTAAAGCTTGTGGGTTAACTCGTTTCCCCGAGTTATGCGTTGACTCACTCTTGGACTTCCCCGGCTCACTCGACGCTTCATCTTCCAAAGATCTAATCCACGTGACGGTGAACATGACGCTTCACCACTTCAGCCACGCTCTCTACTCATCTTCATCCTTCTCCTTCGTCGACATGCCGCCACGTGCTCGCTCAGCTTACGACGCTTGCGTCGAGTTATTAGACGATTCAGTCGACGCGCTCTCACGCGCTCTCTCCTCAGTCGCATCATCCTCAGCGAAGTCGCAAGACGTTACGACGTGGCTTAGCGCGGCTCTTACGAACCACGACACGTGCACAGAAGGGTTCGACGACGTCGACGACGGTAAAGTGAAGGATCAGATGACGGCGGCGTTAAAGAATCTCTCGGAGCTTGTCAGCAACTGTCTCGCGATATTCTCGGCGAGCCACGAAGGAGACGACTTCGCCGGAGTGCCGATACAGAACAGGAGGCTGTTGGGAGTAGTGGAGGAGGAGGGAAGAGACGAGAAGTTCCCGAGATGGATGAAGAGAAGAGAGCGTGAGATATTGGAAATGCCGGTATCTCAGATACAAGCTGATATTATCGTCTCGAAAGACGGTAACGGCACGTGCAAAACCATATCGGAAGCTATCAAGAAAGCTCCTCAGAACAGTACTCGCCGGACTATAATCTACGTCAAGGCCGGAAGGTACATTTACGGCTTTACCCTTCGCATTTACCAATGTTTTTAATGACTGTTGCGTCCGTGAATCTCGAAAGTGAAAACTAAGAAAAAAAAATGTACGGAGGGACTAATAATTGCGTATCTGACTCTTACTGTGATCTCTGTGTCTTATTTTTTGTTATTTGGAAAAAGATATGAAGAGAACAACCTCAAGGTCGGTAGGAAAAAGATTAATCTGATGTTCGTTGGAGATGGGAAGGGTAAAACTGTCATTTCAGGAGGGAAAAGCATATTTGACAACATTACTACTTTCCACACGGCGTCGTTTGGTGAGTTTTCTTATTTTTTTTTATTTTTCCCCTATAAACCTCACTCTTCCTTTTTACCATTACCTTTTTCACTTTTTGGAACTCTTTTCAAATAATACAACAATAATGATAAATAGTTTAAAGTGAAAAAAAACACGTAGAACCAATGTTACTATTGCAATTAAAATAATACAAGGAAGATGTACAAATTGATACACTAATCTTTTTAAGATCTTTTTAGTGCCATAAAAGAAAATTTTAAAGATCTTTTTGTGTTGATTAAAAATCTTAAAAGGGAGCTACACGGTGGTCAACATTTATGATATAATAAATGTCCCTTTTCTTTTGCCGTGGTTTAATATATACTTTTTGCTATACATATTTTTTTTTTACTGAAAAGGGTATTTTATTAATATATAAAAGTTAAGAATGAAAAATATATATACTTTGAGGAGAATTATTGGAATCAGATACGTGAAGCTAGGCTGTCTATAGATATCGGATTGATAGGATTTTTTTTAAAAAGTGTCTGATTTTAGATTCTCTTAAATTCTGAAATTTTTACGAATATTAGTTGCCTTTTCACCACTTGTGTGTTTATATTCTTTCATATGAATTATGGACCACTAAAAGAAAGCTATATATTTATGTAAAAACTTGAGGAGTAGTAGTAGTAGTAGTAATGTACTCAAACCAGTAACAATGTCAATATAATGGACCACTAATTTTTTTGTAAAATAGTGATATTTGATTCCTTTTTTCCTGTTTTGGTATTTTCTCAAACTTTTTCGCGGAAGGCACACTCAGTAATCCATTTTTAAAATTACATAGTTTCTTTTAATCGTTATTTTATAAAATAATCCAGTTTTGAAACAAACGTCATTTACCCATTTTCGACCACTTCGGCTAAAGAAGAACCTTCTTACCGCAGACTGAAACTTTAAATTACTTTTGACCAACTTTTCTATCGCGCATGCTTGTTAAGACTTAAGACCTAAGTTGTAGTTCTTACGTAAGTCTACTTGTTATGTTCTAGTCTTCTAGAAAAAACCATGATATGGTTCTTCGAAAACCATTGGAAATTCAAAATCAATCATCATATAAACTAATATAAAAATCTAAACAAATGTACTTGTTTGGGAAGTTCTGGTTTAGCAACAGTTTCGGCTCAGTATTTTAGAAACTTCAATTTGATCTGATCTTATAATGCTTTTTTGGTAACAGTATATAACTTTATTTATTGGATTGACTTTTCCATATGATTACGATTGAATTCGGTTAGGTAAAACACACTAACACTGAATCGGACATCCTATGTGACGCTGCCGCTTATCCAACTAAAACTCACATGCATGTTGTTGTGGTTCTTTATGTTCATTTAATACACACAACTCAAATCATCGAACATTCTTTTGATAAAAAAATGTTTATATACTTCTTTACATTCATCTTCTATGTCATTCCTAAATACCCACATCCACTTACGCTCATGAATAAATGCATACTTGATACTCCACATATGTATGCATTGCATATATGTACACACACGCACACATGAAAATACAGATATGCAAACGCAAATAGAAGAATATGTGAGCGTATCGTAATTCGTAAGGTTCGAAGTTAGGCCGCGCAATTACTGACCACACATATTTGTATATAAAAAAACATGCATGATGGGAGACAGAGAAGAGTAGCATTTATTAACATATATAGTTGGAGGTGGGTCATGGCTCATTATTTAGTTGAACGCCTTAGAGACCACTAGTTCACTAGTTTTGTTAATTTGCATACAACATTTCTAGGTAACGACATATCTCGCATACTAGTTTCTTCTTTTTTTTTTTTTTTTTGACAACAACTAGTTTCTACTTTAATTACATATAAATGTTTATTTGAATTGGTTCCTCTGACTGCATTTGTTGCGTCTATATTTAGACCTTAAACATGTATATGTAGTTTTTGGACCTTTTTAAATATTTTTATTTAAAAAGTTAGTAAAGCACAAAACATAATTATGCTTTTTCTTGTTTTGTTTTTTTTTCCAGCTGCGACCGGAGCTGGATTTATTGCAAGGGACATCACATTCGAAAATTGGGCTGGTCCAGCAAAGCACCAAGCAGTGGCACTCCGCATTGGAGCTGACCACGCGGTGATCTACCGATGCAATATTATCGGTTACCAAGACACACTATACGTACATTCAAACCGCCAATTCTTTCGTGAATGCGATATCTACGGTACTGTCGATTTTATCTTCGGGAATGCAGCTGTGGTGCTACAAAACTGTAGCATCTACGCACGTAAACCGATGGATCTTCAGAAAAACACAATCACGGCTCAAAACAGAAAAGACCCGAACCAAAACACGGGAATATCGATACATGCGTCAAGGGTTTTGGCCACATCCGATCTCCAAACGACAAACGGTAGTATCCAAACATTTCTAGGCCGACCGTGGAAGCTATTCTCTAGGACGGTGTATATGATGTCGTATATCGGTGGTCATGTACACACGAGAGGTTGGCTCGAGTGGAACACAACATTTGCTTTAGATACTTTATACTACGGAGAGTATATGAACAGTGGACCGGGGTCAGGCCTCGGGCAACGAGTGAAGTGGCCTGGGTATCGAGTCATCAATTCAACGGCCGAGGCAAACCGGTTCACGGTAGCAGAGTTTATATACGGTTCGTCGTGGTTGCCTTCGACCGGAGTTTCGTTCTTGGCCGGATTAAGCATATAGATAGAGAAAACTGAAATGCTTATGTTTTTTCCGATGAATTGTTTCATTCTTACTGGTCCTTATATTAATGGACATATATCATTAATCCTATAAATATATATATATATATATATATATATCTTAACTTTTAATTGTATTTTCTCAAGAGGTATTATTCAATAAGATCGTCTCGAGGATAATTCCATTATTTTGCTTGGCAAGATCTATGATCCAACTCGATCGGTGGGATTACCACCTTAGAAATTTTTTTAACTAGTTTCAGTTACATACATTTTGTCCTTAAAACGAATCGAGAGCTAAAAAGTCCAGCGACATTATTTACTTGAAAACCGACTAAATGGGTTCGAAAAGACTGACTATTAAACACGAATTGTATTCAAACAGTTTAATATTGCTTTTAAAACAATAATTTCAAGCATATCAAAAACAAATAAGTATGAATTGGATGTGTCGGTGCTGATGTGGTGTTGAGAGAGACTGAAAGAGGAACCGAATAGGTCACGGCCGATGACCGACACTGACAAAGTAGGGTCCACGATTTTGGGAACTTATGTTCTAGTCGTTCCTTCCATGTTGTGTGACTTAACTATCAATATCTATATATAATAGCAAACCCACTTTTTTGTGTCAACTTTTAATCCAATGGATGAGATTAGTTATACTTTTAATCCAACGGTTTAAAATTATTAATCGTGTCTTTCCGTCGCACCCCATCTTTCAAAAATCACACCTCTTGATTTTTGCATCTCTTTGTTGTACCTTCTGGTTTCAAAAATCACATCCATTAATTTTTACACCTTTTTATTTAACACTTTTATACATTACACCTCTTTGTTGTACCTCCATGTTTCACATCTATTAATTTTTACACCTTTATATTTCACACCTCTATGTCTTACACCTTTTTATTTATTATATAATTTTAATCCAACGGATAAGATTAGTTCCACTTTTAATCTAACGGTTTAAAATTATTAATTATGTCTTTCCGTCGCATCCCCATCTTTCAAAAATCACACCTCTTAATTTTTTCATCTCTTTGTTGTACTTTCTGGTTTCAAAAATCACATCCATTAATTTTTACACTTTTTTATTTAACACCTCTATGTATTACACCTCTTTGTTGTACCTTCATGTTTCACATCTACTAATTTTTACACTTTTACATTTCACACCTCTACGTCACCCCTCTTTATTTATTATATAAACTTTTCTTGACTACATAAATAAATTTCGAAAAATTGTTTTCGGGGTACTAAATAAAACTAAAAAATTGTTATATTAAAGTGTTTTTGAACTAACAAACATCAATATCTAATTCAAGGTAATTTATATATTTTCACTGCAAATGACCTGTTAATGTTTCTTATATATGAGTGTACGTGGCTTTTTAATATTTTCGCTGCCGACCCGTTAGTGTTTCTTCGGTTAGATTATTTTTATTGTTAGTCGACACTACTAAGTTCATATATTAACCTTAGTTTTGTAAACTTGTAGTCTCTTATTAAATTTTAACCTTTTCCTGTTTTCCTGTTAAGCGTGCCATATTTTTTGCATGGCTAATGTTTTTAATTCTCAGTGTGCAGATTTTTTTTTTTGACTTTTCTTCTAAATGCTCGATTAAATCATCAAACGAAACGGATGATGTTGTTTTTTTTGGCATTGCTTGTGTTATGTTCGATTATAAGTTTTCTTCGGTTAGATTATTAGTATATATAGATACGGTGAAACAATATATGGCTTTTTAATTTGTTAAGTTGGGAAAGAGTATAAATTCAAGCATATAAAGTTTGTTTATTGCAGGATAGTACTCCCAGAAAGTCAAAAATATAATAACGTCTTCTTCGCCCAGAGTACGATCCGAGTTGTGGTCACTCAGCGACAGTAACTGGAAAAACCAAAACCAAAATACGAGAGGCATGATGATATGCAGTGATGCTAGTGCTACGGATAAGCCAAAATTTTTTAACATGGTATAATTTTATATAAGTTCTATTATTGACTTATTTAACTTGTTTAATTTTTTAAACTAATATGGTATAAATATAAAAATAATTTTTTTTTTTTTTTGTTACGTAGGATGTCAATTAGATATAAATGATCTAGGTTAGTTTCCATTTTTTGTAAAGAAAGTTTTTTCAAATTTTAGTTGAATTTTAGTAAATCACCAATAAACTTTGCAACAAACGCTCCTTGAAATAACACACATGTTTTTAAATGTAAGTGCTATCTTGAGTAAATAATCTAACAACAACATAAATATAAACAGAGCACTTAAGATGAACTAAACTTTTCCTTAATCTATAATCTAATATATGAGAACAAATGGAGGAGGAAACAAAACCAAGTTTTCGGAATGGACAATAATAAGTTCAAAAAATACTTTGATATAGAGATTGATGCAGATTAATTTAGAAACACTCAAATATAATAGCAAACCTATTTTTTAAGAGTCTGCTGACACCATAGCAAAATTTAACGATTTAGATAAAACTAAAGTTGATCTTACGGTTGAAAAAAGTTATTTCTTCTCACCCCTTCGCAGCCAAGGATTGCGTCCACACGTTCACACTGCTTCGTTCAAGCATCACACTGCTTCGCTTTCTCATATATTGTGAACTGCTTCGTTCAAGCATCACACTCCTTCCTTCTCTCATATATGGTTAACAAACTCTATTTATTCTTTTTAAAAACTTCATTTTGCATTTAACCGTCATCTGAATGTTTTATTGTTCCTGCCATTGTAGTTGTGATTTCCCCTTTATTGTTCCTGCTATCCGAAGTGTTCTTTAGTTTGCAGGTAATTTGTTCAATTTCACGGTTCTCCTCTTTGAGTTTTTAGTTTTGTTCGATAATTGAGTTTCAGAGTCGCAACGTTTAAGTCGTGATGTTTTGGTTTGTGTCGTTTCATGTAAGAGTCACAAGTACAAAGAGACACAACTCATTATGATGTAGTGTATGATTATTTTTTATATAAGTCAGTGTTGTCGTTGATGTAAATAACAAGTTTCAGTTAATTCTTGTCTTCTCTAGAAGATAAGAGACAAACGTTTCTTATTCTGTTACAAAATCTAGTTGAATCATTGATCTGAAGACGTCTCGGTGTTCTTATTTTTCGGTTTTGTGGGAAAAATTCAATGATTTAGATTATAAATATATTAAAGTGTTGATCTTTTTCTCCTTGTGATGTTGTTTTTGTAACACTTTCTGGTAGTTTCTTCACCCGGGATTGGATTTGATTTTACATGTAAGGTAATTTTTTACTTGTTTTGTTTGTCTCCCAATTTCCAGTGAATAAGCTTTTGACAGGAACATGCAAAGTCGGGGGAAAATCTTATAGGGGTTTCTTGTGTGATTTGCAGTGATGTAACAAGCCATTCCCACGGCGACAACCTCTCGTGGAGGAACTGCAACATAGACTGGTGATTATGTTGTATTCCACGGTGAAAGGATGTTGAGAAGAGATTATCTTTGGACAGGGAAACCGGAGATCCAGCAAACTCTAATCCGCATTACGCAAATCCGTTGGCTTTGTCTTCTGAAGGAGGAAGTAGTAAGGAAGGGGATGGGATCTAAGTTTCATGTTGATCACGAGATTAACTCCAGAACCTTTGGAGAGGGGGAACTATGGAACCTTTAAGTAGATGCTGTTGTGAATTCGACAAATGAGGGAACGTGTGTTCATGATATTAGCATATCAGAAAACGATGACGGTATGTTAGTTGATGGTTTAGCTTAGTACTAATATTCAATCTTATAAATTAAAGGCTGATTAGAGAGAATGATTAGTGGAAGAAGTTGGTAGAAAAGCCTGAATCTGCGACCATCGAAGAAAAAAAAAAAGGTTGTCGATTAGTGACGAAGATAAGTGAATTCTAGAGTTGATGGGCAACCAACTCTAAACTCGAGGCATCACTAAAACATAAGTTACAAACGAAGTTGATAAGTAATAGAGAGAATACGTAGGCGATTCCAATTTTAAATGATCTCCCTTAAAAAAAAAATACCCCCAAAACGTAAAATAGAAAACGATCGTAGACAAACTAAATTCATTGTGCGTGTTATCTTGTTTTGGTACACGACATATTGAAATTTTTTGACGCTTATATTAACAAAACTAAATTTCTATGTTTTGATACACAAATATTTTTGACTATCATTGTAAACCTTTTGTTCCTTAAAAGTACTAAGCTATTGTGTTTTCTCTCCCAAACTTTAATTGAGGTAGTATAAGAGATTAAGCATATATGTTGATATTTTTGTTGTCCGTGTTATGTGTTGTGTTGCCGTCGACTAATAAGTAGGAGAATATAGATTGTTTTCTTGAAGGGGCATTCGAACAGAGATGAGGGAAGTTGTAATAATCAGATTTTTCTGAATACATATGTGACGCAGAGTGAAACCTGTGAGGAGAGGTTGGGGAACTGCTGACAAATTATTCAATGGTGGTGCAAGCCTCAGATGATGAGAGAGTATTAAAGCCAAGGTTTAATGGCAAAGGGATGTGAGAAAAAAAAAAAAAAAAAGAATGTATCTATTGAAAAAGTGGAAGTAGGTATTATCTTAATCATCAGATTATTTGAAATTTATACTGATATATTAGTCACGCAAGAGAAGAAAATTATATGGGCAAAACATACATGTTTAGAGGTGAACTTAGGGATTTTAGTTCTGTACCTTTTTCTTCGTTTGTGTTCCTTTAATTTTTTTTTCATACACCCATGCCGTCGAGCTATGAGATGTTTACTCTTCAGTCTTCACATCCGACATTCTTCTCAATGTTCTCATAATTAAATAATTAAAACCTTTTTTCTCATTAAAATGTCACTTTTTCATTGAGGTGATAAATCCTCTTATAGTTTTTATGTTTTTAGCGTGTCGCTGGTGTTGATAATCATCAATTGGATATATATCATATGATGTCATCTCTTAAATCTTTTAATTTCCCGTTGTGATTATCATTTTTTATTGCACCATCGCTAACATTCAAAATTTGATATATCGGAAAAAAACTAAAGCTAAATATTTTTTTTTGTAAATTTTCTTTCAAAAAGAAAGTCCTTAGAAGGGTATCAAGTTTATCTTCTAATATACAATGGACATCATATATTTAGCTGTCTGGAATATATTTTGGATTCAAATTTTCTGTCTGGAAAGCGGTCTGGTATATTTAGCTTTCCTGTCGGCTTCGGTTAAACACTCACCGAAATTAGATATTCTTGGATTATACTCAAAACCTTGAAATATATTTTGGGGTTGCATCAGATTTGGTATACTTTTTTTAATCCGAACCAAAGTAAAAAGAAAAAAACTGAGAACAATTCGAATTCAATGAAGAAAAATAAAATCAATTTAAATTATGAATAACATACCAAATTGAATAAAGTGAATGTAATCACTAATAAAAAGAAAACCAAAATTATCAAATCAAACTGAAAACATAAAAAAAAAAGAACCATTGAAAACACTAAAACACTAAGTTCTTTTTCTTTGGAACAAGCACACACTAAGTTCAAGTAGAGTAGAGTTACTATTAGAGAATCAAGTGTTACAAAAGAAGAAAAGAAGAGTTTTATAAGTTCAAGGAATCAATGTTAATTATTTAAAGTTTTTACTTTCCCATGCGGAAAAGTATTCGATTGTATATTATGGAAGATCTACATGTGCGGTTTTTTATTTGTCCAGCTATACTCTAAATCTAAAATATGATTTATCAATGTTAATTATTTAAAGTTCTTACTTTCCCGTGCGGCAACGCACGGGTCGACTTCCTAGTTTCAATAATACCAAAACACCAATTTCGTCACTTTCCAAATTACACAACATGTTTTCTTACGTTATACTCCTATAGTCCTATTACATATCATTGAGATAACATTTACATAAGAAAATTGACGACAAAAGTATAGCTAAGTTACGTAACCTCTGTGGTTTATTTGCTTCACGTCAGCAATTTGAACCTGCTGTTTTTTTTTTTTTTTTTTTGAACAAAGTAGCAGTTTGAACCTGCTAAGGTCAAGTTATATACCCCAAAGAAGAACCCAAGACTCATCTACCATAAGTCCATAATTAGTTATTTATATAGTACTACTTTTCACGATAAAAAAAATAATAACCCATCATCAACCATACTTATTTTCGGAAACAAATAATTCAAAACAAGAACACAATGATCGAATACTTCATTTTAGAGTTGGAAATCCAAAGTTACTCTTCGATACGATTTTTAATTTTTTTTGGATTCCAAATATTCGGTTAGTAATATATATATATAACCTAAATATAATCATCCAAGTGATAAAACTAAAACCAAGTCTTGGATCTGAATTTAAATCAACAGTGTTTTTTTCTTTTCTTTTGAGAGAAAACTTAGTCTTCGAAAGATCCATTCTAGAATAAGAATCCAAGTATTGTAAAAAAATATAAATAATCGTCAAAGTATCGTTACACTTTGAGATTCCAATACGGTTCTTATGTATTTATAGCTCAACCGTCTTATTGTCTCCAATCAAACACTAATCCACATTTGGTCATCAAACCAAAATTAACAATTGTAAACTATGCTGCAGACTTACGAAAAAAGTTGTAAATTTGTAATCCACATGTTATATATCATGCGATCCATAAATTTCATCATTTTTTTTTTTCGTTTTGACCATTTACACGGTGAAAACAACAATGGATCGCTCCAAAAAATCGAGCTGATGGCCCAAAAGAGCCCATATCTGAATTGGCCACACCAAAACACACTTATCCTCGTTCCCAAACAACCCCTAAACCTCATCGTCTCCAAAAACAAAAACTCCTAAAACCCTAACAAGAACCCTTAACCATTCTCTCATTTCCATCTCAAGAGGAACCATTTTTCCACTGAGAAATCTCAAACATTTCCAACCATGTCGATCTCCAAAGCCGCCTTTTTCAACCACCTTCAAACACTAGCGAGATCTTACCGTCCCCGTGTCCCGCCGCAGCCATTTCTGGCCGTCCGGTACATGTCATTCGCGACCCAAGAAGAAGCCGCCGCTGAACGTCGCCGTCGTAAGCGTCGTCTTCGTATGGAGCCACCTGTTAACTCGTTCAACAGATCTCAGCAGCAATCTCAAATCTCTAGACCGATTCAGAACCCTAACATCCCCAAATTGCCCGATTCTGTGGCTGCTGTCGTAGGTAAACGGCTCGAACTCCATAACCACATCCTGAAACTGATCCGAGAGAATGATCTTGAAGAAGCTGCTCTGTACACTCGTCACTCTGTGTATTCGAATTGCCGGCCGACGATTTTTACAGTGAACGCTGTTTTAGCGGCGCAGCTTCGGCAAGCCAAGTATGGAGCGCTTCTGCAATTGCATGGATTCATTAACCAAGCTGGTATCTCACCTAATATCATCACTTACAATTTGATTTTCCAGGCTTATCTTGATGTTAGGAAACCCGATATTGCGTTAGAGCATTACAAGTTGTTTATGGAGAACGCTCCGTTGAATCCTTCCATTGCTACTTTTAGGATTTTAGTTAAGGGTTTAGTTAGTAATGATAATCTTGAGAAAGCAATGGAGATTAAGGAAGATATGGGTGTTAGAGGTTTTGTTGCAGACCCTGTTGTTTATAGCTATCTTATGATGGGGTGTGTGAAGAATTCTGATGCTGATGGTGTGTTAAAGCTTTATGAGGAGTTGAAGGAGAAGTTTGGTGGGTTTGTTGAGGATGGTGTGGTTTATGGGCAATTGATGAAGGGGTATTTCATGAAGGGGATGGAAAAAGAAGCCATGGAGTGTTATGAGGAAGCTACTGGAGAGAATTCAAAGGTAAGGATGAGTGCTATGGCGTATAACTATGTCCTTGAGGCTTTGAATGAGAATGGGAAGTTTGATGAGGCTTTGAAGTTGTTTGATGCGGTGAAAAAGGAACATAACCCACCGAGGCGTTTGGCTGTAAATTTGGGAACTTTTAATGTGATGGTTGATGGGTACTGTGCAGAAGGAAAGTTTGGGGAAGCTGTGGATGTTTTCAGGCAAATGGGTGATTTTAGGTGTAGTCCTGATGCTTTATCGTTCAACAATCTGATGAATCAGCTGTGCGACAACGGATTGTTGGCTGAGGCTGAGAAGCTTTATGGTGAAATGGATGAGAAAAAGGTGAAGCCTGATGAGTACACATTTGGGTTGTTAATGGATACTTGTTTCAAGCAAGGTAAGATAGATGAAGGAGCTGCGTATTACAAAACAATGGTTGAGTCTAACCTAAGACCGAACTTGGATGTGTATAACCGATTGCAAGATCAGTTGATTACAGCCGGGAAACTCGATGATGCAAAATCCTTTTTCGATATGATGGTGAGCAAACTCAAGATGGACGATGAGGCTTACAAATTCATCATGAGGGCGTTAAGTGAAGCTGGTAGACTCGATGAGATGCTCAAGATTGTGGATGAGATGCTAGATGATGACACGGTCAGAGTGAGTGAGGAAATACAAGAGTTTGCGAAAGAAGAGCTGAGAAAAGGAGGAAGAGAGGGAGATCTGGAGAAACTAATTGAAGAGAAAGAGAGATTGAAAGCAGAGGCAAAGGCGAAAGAGTTAGAAGAAGCAGAAGCAAAGAAGAAGAGTCAACAAATTAACATAGCTTCATTAATTACTCCAAAAGTAGTGGAAGCAAAGAAAGAAGAGGCAAAGCTGCAATGGGAAAATGAAAATGGTGGTGTTGAAGAAGCCAATGTGGTGGAGATGGCTCAAGGAGTAGAAGCGGGTGGATCAACCGGTCAGGATCTGCCTTCTTGCTGATGGTCTTCCTATTATTTAATATTATGTAATTAGGGATTTGGTTGGGACAATAAGCTATAATTTGTCTTTTGCTATAATGCAGGTTTGGCAAAATCCTTTTTTCTTTTTCAAGTTTGCTTCTGCTATTTTTTTCAACATGTTCTGTAGCAACTTTGGCCATTTGTTTTACTTAATGTCTGTGTATACTTTTCTTTAATAATCTGACAGTTTGAAGTTAATAGTGAACGAGATGTTTGGGAACAACAGAAACATATCATGATTAGAAAGCCTAGAAAATTATAGATTATATACACACACGGTCAAGTCAAGTCAAAACCAAAACAAATTGTAAAAGACTAGAAACGCAGAACCGAAGCTAACCGTTATATACCAAACCGGTTTACTACCCTTCCAGAAAATTTATTTAAATCTATATCATCTGATTAGAGGCTTTCCATGGAAAAACATCAAAAATTAAGCTTGGAAACAACTTTTTTTATAGTCAAAATAGGAATCCTTTAGGAGGAAGGGTCACTGTCACTCAGAGAGTCAGAGTTCCATGCGTCTTTGATTGCTCTCCTTCTATATGGGTGTGTTCATTTGCTGGGGCATCACAACATATAAACAGATCAGTCGTAGCCATAGAAACTTTTCAGGTAGAGATATTTGAAGCTTTGAGTTAAAACCGAAACAAAGATATGATCATATAGACGATTCCATGATTTGCTTCAACGGACATATCAAAGTTTGGACTTAGGTTGAAGCATCTTAACTATGATAGAAGAGACATGAGAATAAGTCTCACTACCTAATTTGTGGATGAACTCTGAGTCAAGCATAGAACAAACTCTTCTTTCTTCTTGCCAAAGTTGAGGACAGCATGCTCACGGAGCACTTGCTCTCGCCTAATGTCCTCCAGCGTCTTGTCCTTCTTCCATCTCAGCTCTTTCATTTTCTTTTCTGTCTCATTATAGTTGTCCATTGTGTGTGAAGCAATTGGCTTTGCAAATCTCACGTTCACCTGATCACTGAAAATTGCAGTGGTTTTAGAACTTTGGAAAACAGCAAGAAGAAAAGATAAGAACCCAGAGAGAGAGAAATAAGGTTTCGGTTTATAAAATTGTGAGAATGTTACCGGTTTCCAAGGTTGATGACCCCCGGTGTCCTGATGATTCCTCCATCCAAAGATACTGCACCATCACTTATGCATGGGAGGGCACTAATCATATCGACCCTTGTTTTGTAAACTTGAAGGCGGGAGAATAGACTGTAGAACAAGGTCTCACGAAGACCATATCCATATGATGTGACACAGAGCAAGTAAGCTGGATCGATTTGTATCATATTCACTGCAAATCCGAGAAACCCGGGAGGACACTCACCATTAGGCAACTTTGGTTTCAGAAGATCAAGTCTTCTTTGTGGATCATCAGCTATGTGATGACCAACATACGGCCTAGAAGTCATCAAATGAAATTATTAGAAAAGGATTACAGATGGAATTGTATCTAATTAAATTTGTAATACATCAAAATTAGTACCTCAGGTTCTCAAGGCAGATGACATCAAAATTCTCTTCAATCGTTCTGTCAATTGAAGCGCCAAGTCCGTGAAGGCCAGCATTTCTATCAATGTTGCCTTGGTTGTCATAAGTCTCTAAATCTGTAACATTGCCATAATTCTTGCATACAACTGCCAACATCGAGCGAGTCCCTAAATAATTCGACAGAATCCTGCATTTTTAAAATACCACGAGAGAAACTAGTCAGTTTGCAGATTAAAAAAACATAGCAAGAAAGGTTTGTAAAAATAGAAACTGTGACAGTGAGAAATGGAACTAACTGGCTGAGGTTCTCATCATTGACCTTCCCAAGTTTCGCTACAACGCCAACAACACCTTTTGTCTGCATCCACTGAGAAGCCTGAGCGCCATGACTAGTCTCAACCAGACCTAAAACTCCAGCAGCTGAGTTTTCGTGGCGAAGGATCTGTATATTAATATCTTCACCTTGAAGATTGGCATCACAATTTTCACTTCTAGGAGCAGGAGACGACTGAAGCTTGCTCATATGAACTGCAAAAGAAAATGAAACAAAGACATTTGTAATTCACAAGAAAATCTCAATCCAAAAAAACAACAAAAAGTAGCTGAAATGCAGCTATATGCAAGGAACAAATAGATCTCAAGAACCTTGCAAGTCGAGGATTGCTTCATCCAATTTGGTTTTCTGTGCCTTGAGAAACTTGAGATTATTCTCATGCTGTTTGATTTTGTTACCCATAACTTCAAGATCAGACTGAAGCCTCTTGGAATTGAAAATAGCAAACTCAGCTTGAGCAATGCCTCCTCCTACTCCTCCATTCTGAGTTTCACCTCTTGGAACTGGTGAAGATTGGTCCAACCCCATCATCATCGGTGATGGATCTCGAACATTCGAAGGAGTGCTCTGAAACGAAATCTACAATTCGATACAAAAAAACAAAAACCCTGAATCAAAATCCAATCTTTAATAAACCCTTACTCTCAAATTCGTAAAAAAATCTGTAAAACCCTCAAAAATACATCCAATGTTCGCATGCAATCAAAAAAAGAAACGAAATTTGGAGAGTAGATACAGTAATATACAAGAAAGTTCGAGTCTTTCGTCTCCAGATTCACAGAAATCGCAGAGAGATGTTGATCGCGTAAGAGGGATAACCACGGTGAGATTAAAGAGAGATTCTTCAACTAACCTGATGACCAGACGGATACATTGCTCGCAGATTCAATGTTATCACCGGAGAATCTCTCTATCTCTCTCACTCTCTCTGCTTTGGCTTCTTCTCCGGTCTCACTGAGTCTTACGAGGATTTGATTTTGCAGGTTTTTAGTCTTCTTTCTGAAATAAAATTAGCCAGGTGTGACGTTTTCTAATTCAAAAATACCCAAAAAAAAAAAAGAATAATACTTTTTTTTTTTGAGGATTTGGGTAAGAATAATAAAAAGTATTACTTTTCTTATTATTTTTTAGTCTAATAAGAAAGATAATATTTTTTTAAAAAAATTTAGGTAAAAATAATAAAAAGTATTTTTTATTATTATTCTTTTTTAGTCTAATAAAAAAGATAATATTATTTTTTTGAGAATAAAAAGGATTTGGGCTAATTCTCCGGCTTGGTATCTATCCACCGATACAAGGGAAGTCCCAAAGATTAGTTCTGGTGTTCAAAACCCTGACGTTTGGTAAGATAGTGAACTATTTTACCATTTTTTGGCTTTATGTTGTTTTGTACTTACCCTTTATATCAACCTAATATTTTTCTTGAGGATTTGGGTAAGAATGTCAGTGTTGAGGAAAAATTTCTTAGAAATGTCTGTTTGATTATTGTCTTATGAAAAATGCTAGTTCCTATATTTAGGGGAGGAGAAAATGATGAAAATACATTTTTATTAAAGGAGGAGAATTGGAGAGGCAGGTGAATTCAAATGGCTGACGTTAATGTTGATGAGACACGTATTAACGGTAGCAAATCTCGGTCAATTAAGTGTTTTAGTGAGTTAAAAAAAAAGTTAATAATAGTTAATGATGCCATTGTTTAGGAATAAACCTTAACAAATCTGAAGAACACGATTGGTGAAGAGAAGGTGGAGTTGTTGGTGGTCGGAAAATCGAAGGTATGTCTTCGCATTTAATATTGGCGTTTTCCAAAGAAACATGTCGTAGTATTTAATTTGGCTAGTTGCGAAAGAATGTTATTTATGGTTAGGGGAAAAGCTAAAATTCTCTTGCATTAATCGTGGGTGAATGGACATGTTTAGATATCTGAGTGTGGAAGTTTTCTGTCCGTCATGGGCAAAATGGCAGGATTTTTGTCTATCGACACAGAAACTACTTTTATAGGATTGAAGGTAAATATAGGAGAGTTGTTGGGTGCCAAACTAGAGGAAAGCAATATAGAGTTAAGCTTTCGGCACCCAAGAGACACAATTGTCTTCACACAAGGTAATATGCCCACTGTTTCAGTAGGCAGTGATGTTGAGTTTAATCAATTTAAAGTGAAGAATGAAGAATGTGGTGGTCTGTATTGTATGTTTCAATGAACAAGGAAAACATGTTGACAAGTAACGATGGATGGACAAACCATGTTGTCTACCAAGGTTGAGAAGAACAGTCTAGACAATCTTGTCGAGGGTGGACAGCTCGTGTTGTCTACGGAATGTGGAAAGAACATTGAATGCAATATGTTGTCTTTTGCTGGGCAACCCTCGTTGTCTATCGCTTGTGGACAGAATGGTGAAATTGAACTTCTTGTCCACCTTGCCATAGGACAACAATTTATCTGCCTAAGCAAATATGAGTGTTGATAAAGAAGGTGCAACTATGGACGATGACGATGAAGGATTGTTAGAGTGTATGAGAAATTTTGAAGAAGTCCACCGTAAGGTAATGGTGCACAAGGAATCAAATGACAGGTAGGGAAATGATTCAAGCTTAGGTGACAAGAATGGGTAGAGGACAAGATTGGAAGAGAAGAGGAAACCAAGGAAAAAGAAGAAGGTGAATTCGAAGACAACAATTGATGATATTTCATAAGGGTCTAATACTTGTGGAAACATTGTGGAGAAGAACAATGAACGGGATTCAATGGACATGTTAGTGAATTTGTATGAAGAGGCAAATGGTCTATCAGGCTCAATATTGAGAAAATTGATAGAAACTTCACCCCAGATAGAAGAGTATGAGGGTCCAACCGAGATGTTAGACTATGCTGACCTAGGAGGTGAAGCACTGGGGAGATCTGAGGATGAGGCAGATTATAATTTTGACAAGTGGACAAAATAAATTAACAAAGAATATCCGCCTGAATGGGATACTTACAAAGGAAGGGTGGAGAGGGCAATAAAACCCATAAGTTTAGGACTTGGGATAGAGCTAGACGAGCAGTTGCGGGATCAGCACGTCGGTATGTTGTCCATAATCAATGCAACAGGAAATAGACAAGTTTACTAAACGAAAATGCCAACAATTGTCCACCAGGAAATGGACATCTACATTGGCTGTTGGATGTGGTCCACCGAAGGCACAACATTACCAGTCTCTGCGTCCTCATCCGGCCTGCAATGGGAAGAGGTTGGTATGTTGTTAGTAATGGACCAAACAGAAAGACAAAGGAAGGACATAATGATGATGGACATATACCTTGACTATTGGATTTGGTTGTCAACGACATGAGGTAGACCATTCCCAGTGCCTGCTTCTTCATCAGACCTGTGCGGAACAATAAACAATTTCTTTAAACCCGAGTGATATGAAAGACTCAACTGAAGAACCTGTTAATTGTGGACATCATCTATTATGATGTATTTGGTTCACCGTTTTCCAGATATACATGGTTTGGAAGTTATTTTGGTTAACATACACATTAAACAATAGATAAAAACTAAGAACATTAGATGTGGTGGACAAGAACCTCGTATTTTGGATCATGTCCATAGAAGAGATGACCTGTACGATGGACATCGTGTGTTGTTAGAAGTGGACTAAAATTGGAAACGGTAGTCCGATATGGTGGACCATATTAATTAGGGGAAATTAATGTTGGACGAGTACCTATGATGTTGGATAAGGTCTTCTGCCTCAGATAACCTGTAGGGTGGACAACATTTATGTTACAAAACAACCGAAATCGACCTAACAGATATGGTCTACCTAATATGTTGAAAGAATATAAAATTAGTGGACTAAACCTGGGATGTTGGCTCTTGTCTACCAGATCGGTTCTCTTGCAGAGTGTAACAAAGTGTTTTGTGTAAAAAGACACAAAACGCCAAACAAAAGAGACACAATTTTGTTGGTAGACAACTGACTTACTTATGAATGGTGGCGGCGGCAGCCAGATTTCCAGCGCTAAGAACAGACGCATCTAACTCAACGCTAAAACGAATTAAAGCAAAGGTAAAGGGTAAGTACACAACAACATAAAGCCAAAGAATGACAAAATAGTTCACTATCTTACCAAACGTCAGGGTTTTGAACACTAGAACTAGTCTTGGGGCTTCCCTTGTAGCGGTGGATAGAGACGAAGCCGTAGGATTACCCCGTAGAAGTGTTTGGATGAAGAAATTCATCACTCACAAGCGCTCAATCGAATGGTTTGTTCAATCGCTTTTAGAAGATAAAAAGTCGATGCTCAGGAAAGTCAGAATTATGAGAAGAGAGAGAGAGTCGGAATTATGAAAAGTCGACCTTTGGTTTGTCTCGCCGAAGTATTGCATTTACCGATGAAGCAATTATCTGCTCTTCCTACTTTATGTCACCTCTCGCAAAACGAAAAATAAAAATATAATATCTCATATTAAAATGTTTAAGTTTCGCATTCGATGAAAGAAGGGCATAAGGGTCTTCTTACAACTCTTGTGTGGCAGATAGGAAAAGAGGTTCTCGTAAGTGGCATAGCTGAGAAAGTTTGCCACTGTTCATAATAGATTTAACTAATTTCTCAAAAATTTTATCTTTTTTTTCTATAATAAAATATATTTTCTTGGGTGTATTTTAATTAAAATTTATCTTTCTTCATCCAATTACTAAAGCTTTGTTTTTGGTTTTAGAAAATTATTTAGTCTTGTTGATAGGAGGTGGTTAATATATCTTATATGTATGTATTTCAGAGAAGAGTTCTTGTTATTTTTGAAGACTAGTGTGTTTCATAAGGTTTCAATGTCATTGCTTATGTTTTTAGTTTAAAAGTTCGTCCCATTTAATTTTAGGTTTAAGTTTTTCCGTTTTGTTTTAGTGTTTTTTGTTTCTTTCGGTTAAGCCTAGATTCGAAAAATTTTTTATTTTCAGCCAGCTATAATTTTGGGGACTTTTATATCGTCTACCAACTTAATTTTTTTTTTTGAGCTTTATATTTCATCTTTTGATACCAAAACTAGTACACTAATTAAGTTTCAGATGATAAAAGAAAAAATATGTATTTTAATTTATTCAAGTTAGTCGTTAGCAAAGTACTGTGTTGTCCTTTTGTTTTTATTTTTACGAAAACAGTGTTGGCAAAAATGAAAGGCCCAATAAAGCTTTGGCTATGTGCTTCATACTTTTCCTTTATGAGCCTGACTATGTCACTTTTGTATTTTGTGTTCGATACTGATACAATACATGCCACACCAGTTTTTCATCTTATATAACTGGTTTTGATATGCTTTAGGTTCGTACGGAGAACTGTATATGTGTGTATAGATATTGTCGAACGCCGTGCGGCTTGCCATACAACAAAACATGTGACATGATGTTATGTTTTTCCCCTTTAAATGCTATATGTACTACATTATATATGTTATAACATTTATAAGAAATGTTGAATTTAATCTTTATTCACATTAGAGAAAAATACAGCCCTCTAACAATATTTTGATGCATGTATAAAATAAAGTTTAGCTACTCGTGTGGGATTGACAAAAAAAAAAAAAAAGCTACTCGTGTGGATGTATATATATAAGACTCATATGAGTAGTGAAACCGAGTGGTGGTCCAATTTGGAGTTGGAGGTTGGCCGAGAGATGTCTGGAGGTTGGCCGAGAGGTGACCGGAGATTAGGTGGTCGCCGAAGGTTGGCGGGTGGTTGGGTAGTGGCCGAAAGTCAAAAATTAGCCGGAGGTAGTGGAAAGGGTGGTAGTTGTTTAAAAAAAATATTAAAAGAAGAAAAGAAAAATGACAAAACCTGTCATTAATACATAAATACACAAAATATAATTGATATATGGTTAGTTTGTAAATTATAGTTTTTTTGGGTTATACAACCTAATGGGGATAGTCCTTAGCAAAGTACTGTGTCGTCCTTTTGTTTTTATTTTTACGAAAACAGTGTTGGCAAAAGTTAAAGGCCCAATAAAGCTTTGGCTACGTGATTCATACTTGTCCTTTATGAACCTGACTATGTCACTTTTGTATTCTGTGTTCGATACTGATACAATACATGTCACACCAGTTTTTCATCTTATATAACTGGTTTTGATATGCTTTAGGTTCGTACGGAGAACTGTCTATGTGTGTATAGATATTGTCGAACGCCGTGCGGCTTGCCATACAACAAAACATGTGACATGATGTTATGTTTTTCCCCTTTAAATGCTATATGTACTACATTATATATGTTATAACATTTATAAGAAACGTTGAATTTATCTTTATTCACATTAGAAAAAAATACAGCCCTCTAACAATATTTTGATGCATGTATAAAATATAGTTTAGCTACTCGTGTGGATGTATATATATAAGACTCATATGAGTAGTGAAACCGAGTGGTGGTCCAATTTGGAGTTGGAGGTGGTGTAGGTCTTGGGTCCTCCATAAAGAAGTTAGGTCGCCGTTATTAAAACAACTGCACATTGTCACATTTGTTTTTTTGTTCTTTTAAATCTGATTTAGTTCACATTAAAAAAAAAAAGACATTAATTGGGTGTCATTTTTGTCAAATTTCTTAAGATAGGTGAGTCAGTTCAAAATACAAATATCTTAAACAAATATAAACCATGTAATTAAATAATTAACACTTTAAACTTAATAGTCGGCCAGACTTAATTAAACTAAATAGTCAATAAGAGAAAAACAACTTAAGTAACAAAAACATTTTGGTGATCCATGCAGTGTGTTTCGAAAACTAGTAGAAACATTTTTGGTGTCTTACGATGCTCTTTATTTCTCAGATAACTCTCAATAAAGTACTGAAAGACTTTGTTGCGACTTGCCAGTGTCGTAGACTTATACGTTTGTCATTTTCTTTTTGCACAAAGCCATCCAAAATCCGTCGAGTCATTTTCGTTTTTCACAAAGCCATCCAAAATCCGTTGTGATGTATCAGAAACCTGATGTTCGATACTTTATTCTTGCTTTCTTTTATACTGAAGGAATGTTGTACATTTATATGCAATAAGAAGCAAAACATATAGTATGTTAGAGCAAAATTAATGCATTTTTTCTCCTCTAAATATTGACGAAAATACTCAATGCGAATGGAAATCGAAAATATTGTGGTGAGGAAACTTGTGTAAATACTTGAAAAGATTGTCAATATGTGTTCAAGAGGAACAAGACTTTGCCAATTGTATTAGGTATTTAGTAAATTGATAAAAACTTAATTTAAATTGTACGTCTAATAACATGATGAACAAAAACATTAAAAAAATAAACTGATTTGGAGCATGACTGTGGACAAGTCAGAGCAGTGGTAAAACTAGGTAGGAACTGTGCTAGGATAAAAAACACAAAAAGATCAACAACTAAAGAGGTGTCTGCTGGATTGGAGCACATTCGTTTATCGGAGTTTGTATCTCCACAACTACTACTCGAGAGCGATGAAGCTGATGAAGTGTTGCAGTTCAACATAGACTTAAGTGATATTGTTTCATCTTCTCAGTTTTCAAATGCCCAATCGACTTTTTCATTTTAATACAATAACCAAATGTTGTAACATATATATATATATATATATATAATAACTAAATTTGTAATTTTGATTTGTAATTTGTAATGTATCAAACATTTTTTTTTCCAGTTTGTTTCTATATTGTTCCGGATAAATCTATACTCATGTCACAAATGTTAATCATATTAATCATATCTTTATTAATGTGTATTAATGATTATATGTATGTGATCAAAATTTCTTTTGACTATAAACTAGCTAATAAAACGAGAAATATAAGTTAATAATATCATATCTATTTTCAAACTTTTTTCTCACCGACATACAAATTAGGAATATTATTCAAAACTGAATTTGATCAAGATAATTAGCTCATCATGCACTAAATTTCTTTGTAGAATATAACTATAAATTCTTGAATATATGTCTCGGTTTCAACTAGAAAATTTCTCTGATTACTATATACATATATCTTATCAGAAATATATATGTAATTAATAATATAGAACTTAGGTCCACTATATATTTTTTTTGTGTGCAAAGAATTCTTAGGTCCACAAGTCCACAAATTTAAAAGAAAAAAAGTCAAATATTTTTTATATATAACAAAATATATTAATACAGAATTCGATCATTACAAATGTCAGAAGACATAATACAAAAGAAAAAAAAAATGGCGATTGGCCTTAAAATAAGAAAAGACAAAAGTAGAGAAAACCTCGTGAACTTCGTAAAAACACTTAACGGCGTTTAACCGAACCCCACGTGACTCCGTTAATGATTTTCATTTCATTATCGGTGGTAAAATGAGTAAGACATCTCCTCTCTTTCTCAACTTATGTCTCTCTGTGACTTCTCTCTATCTCTCACCTCTTCTCATCTCTTCTCATTCTCTCTCTCTCCCTCAACTTCAAGACTTGCTTCAAATGGTTTGATCATCACATTTCACAAACATGTAAGTTCCTAAATTCACATATATGTCTAACTTTGACACATATAACATATTGATCGCTTGTTGTGGTATAATATTAACTATGTTATACATTCTAGTTTTGACTATTTCTGAATTGGCTTTATATTGCAGTATTTACAGCACTTTTTCGGAATATATAAACATAATTATGATTTTTTTTCAGTAATTGATCAGTAGTAATAGAGCTTACGATCAAAGAGTTTTGCCGGAAATTATGGGGAAGAAAGGGAGTGGTGGATGGTTCTCCACGGTGAAGAAGAAAGTCTTCAAATCCTCTCCTAAAGATTCAAAGGTTTTTTTTCAAGCACCATAGTTATATATCACCTACATATATATTTCTGTATGAAAACATATTAGAGAAATTAGGACACTAAAAGTGGGCTATTTAGAAGTATCATGAAGAGGAATAGAGGCTCTTAATAAGAATGAGATAATCGAAGTACAAATATACATAATGTTTTAAGTAATTTTAGCAGTGCTAACAAAACATAACTTGAATGATAAGATATAACTAATACGACCGCATAACTACTCCTTCATAAATAAGCAAATATGTTTTAATGTCTTTTTCTTCTTGATTGAAAGCAATTTCCAAATTAATCACATACATAAATTTTTTGTTGCAATGAATACTATATTTTCTTATTATTTGTACCTATTTTACAAGGATTCGTAAACTACATATATACGTATATTATAGCTTAAAAGGGGAATGCAAATTATACGAACTTTCATCTTATAAATGTATGACAAGTTGTGTTACACAAAGTAAATGTTTAGACCGTACCTATTTATTAATTATAAGCCGAAAAAGATTGGTCCCCTTGTGAATGAGATAGACTAAGAAGGCTCCTTATAAGAGCATTTAAATATGATTTCTATGACTTCTAATTTTTTTTTTTTTTTCAATCTCCCAATTTTCATGTGCATTGCTTTTGTTCCCTCGCCATCACTCCACCCAATTTAATTTCCCCACCTATAGATATAGTATACAATTTATGTCAACTTGTATCTATCTATAGATAGGCATATATATATATATATATATATATATATATATATATATATCTTCACACTACTATAGTATATGTTCTTTTTTACCACTATTCAAAGTTTAGCCCCACAATCTTTATCATTTTTTACTTTATACATGGGATCGATCTCAACCTCAACTCATTGAATTTCAATATTTACTGTCGTCTTATTAATTAAAATTATGACCGTGATATGCATATCAAAACTAAAGGAATAAAAAAAAAACAAAATAAATTTATGTAACAGAATTCGATTTTGAGTTTTGAGTTTCGACTAAGATGTCAATAATATACTAGCTTTGTACAATTTAGGCCAATCTCTATAAATTTTGTTTCTCAAATTACTATAGTGGTAATGTGCAAAACTAAAATAGTAGTAGACTTACGTTGGACGTATAATATAAAACTAAAAGGAAGTAATCATAAGCCAACAACAAGCTCATAAAGATGGAAAGGTTCATCAAATGATTACTAGTATTAATATTATGTCACATTGTCACACTTTGATTTAAATACATGCAGAGAGAGAACAACATTGGTAGTAATAATGCCGATAGATGGCAGCAGCAACACGATACGCAAGAAGTCGTGTCCTTTGAAAATTTCCCGGCAGAAAGCTCACCGGAGATCTCTCATGACGTCGAGAGCACAGCTTCTACTCCAGCAACCAATGTAGGAGACAGAAAACACGCTATGGCTGTGGCTATAGCCACTGCAGCTGCCGCTGAAGCCGCCGTTGCAGCTGCACAAGCTGCCGCTAAAGTTGTTCGCCTTGCCGGCTACAACCGCCAGACGGAGGAAGATAGTGCCGCCGTGCTCATCCAATCGCACTATAGGGGTTATTTGGTATTTGCTTCCACCTCTATTTGCCATTTTACTATCAACTCTTACCGGTTCTCATGTTCCACAATATATATTAAGAAACATTCCTGCTTACCAATATTATTACCGGTTTGTGTGGTCTTTTTCTTATAGGCGAGACGAGCACTTCGTGCTTTGAAAGGACTAGTTAGGCTACAAGCATTGGTCCGTGGCAACCATGTACGGAAACAGGCGCAAATGACTATGAAATGTATGCAAGCTTTGGTTCGTGTCCAAGGTCGAGTCAGAGCGAGAAGGCTCCAAGTGGCTCATGACCGGTTTAAGAAACAATTTGAGGAAGAAGAGAAGCGGTCCGGGATGGGAAAACCAAACAACGGTACATATTGAAATGATTCAGTACATATCAAATCACCTAATATATTTACATTTATAGTGGTGACCTTAAAAAATTTGTATGGTTAAATAGGGTTTGCTAATCACCAAACCGAACGAGAGAAACCAAAGAAATTGCACGAAGTGAACCGGACTAGCTTGTACCAAACTCCAGGAAAGGTAGGGAGGAAATGTCTTACGTAGTAATCTTATTTAAGTAATTACACTGTTGGAATCTTTTTAGCTAATGTCTAATACACAGGAAAAAGAGAAGAGTGAAGGAATGATGAAAAGAGAGAGGGCTCTTGCTTATGCATACACTTACCAGGTTGGTCACCACTCTACTTTCTACTAAATCCTATTTCCTTCTTATTGTTCTAAAAGATATGCATTGTAGGTCCTTAAACGTCTTTCATAATGATTTTGGTTTTCATATTGAAGCGCCAAATGCAACACACAAATGGTGACGAGACAAATGGGCCTGATAGAAACCAATGGGCTTGGAATTGGCTTGACCATTGGATGTCTTCCCAGCCATACACAGGCCGTCAAACTGGCCAGGCTCCCGGTCCCGGACAGTACAATCCACCTCCGTATCCACCTTTCCCAACAGCCGCGGCAACCACTACATCTGATGATGTATCCGAGAAGACGGTGGAAATGGACGTGACAACTCCTACTAGCTTCAAGGACAATATAATGGGTCTTATCGATCGAGAGTATATAGACTTAGGATCATATAGACAAAGCCATAAACAACGGAAAAGTCCAACGCATATACCAAGCTACATGGCTCCAACAGCATCTGCAAAGGCTAAAGTTCGAGACCAAGGCACAACCGGCAAGCTACATGGAACTTCTTTTATGCCGTATTGGAACTCGTCGACCAAAAACGGGTCGATTAATGGATCGGGTTGTGATTCGTCAAGTTCAGGTGGAGCAATAACATCAAGTTACCCTGGTCCTAGGAGTCCTAACCCAAAATCTGATATCCGACGTAAGCCGGTTAGTCCTACTCAAAGTCCTACCGGGTTTGGAAAGAGAGGTTGGAGGCATGATCATTAGAAGCAAGTACATCTTAAATCTTGAATAAACTTACATGTGCGTGGTTGGTTAATTGTCTTGTTTGAAATATATTTTCGTTGTTGCATAATTGTATATGACATTAATAATGGAACATGTCATCATCTCAAGTTTTTAATGTCACGGTCTAATTAAAAAAAAAAACCAATTCTACTTTGAATATGGGACTCAAAACTTCTTACTACAAATAATGCAATTGAAAGAAAATGAATAGCATTAGTTGCACCCAAAAGTTTTATTGGTGATAGGAAGTAACTGATGATGTAAATTTGTTACTAATGATGATCGTTCCATCATTAGTAACCAACCACTTAAAAGCAGTGTGTGATTGATAATGTTTCTGAGTTAACTAAGATGACAAACCGAAAAAAAAAAACATGGAATTATAATTTTCATTTTAAAAAGTAATCAAGAAATTCATGTTGTCCAAAGACGTGCGTACCATAAATCATTGCATGTTTTTTTTTTCCACATTTTTTTTCTTCTCTTTTCTCTCAAAAGTTATTTGTGTTAAAAATGTACTTGAATTTGTTATGATCATAAGACATGATCATAAGCTTGTTTACACACAAAGAAATTAATACTTTAAATTAATTTACAAAAAAAAAAAGAATTATATCTAATATCATCTAATTGTTTGACAATAATGAATATCACATCTACTGTTCTATAACTATTTTTTTTCTAGTTGTTCCAAGTTATACAATCGAAACTGCAATTAAACTACCATTGCATTTGATTCAATATGTTCATATATAATAAGTTGAGTATAGCTGAACAAGGTCCAATGGCTCAAGGCAGCTGAAATCTTTTGTGACAAAATATATTTGACCACTTCTTCAAACACTGGAGTTCAATTAAACTAAGATGATAGTAACTTTTCAAGGATTTATCACCAAAGCAATTGATTTTTGTTTTTCTTTAAACTAGATGAATTTTGAGTTTGGCATTGGTGAGGGAGTAAGTTTGGCTAGTTTGTTATTCTTTCTAGTAGCTTGTTTTAAAATTTAAATCTTTGCTTTTTTTTTTGTTAGGGTTTATTTTACGATTTTAATTAGTTTTTCTGTAACTTAAGGTTTCCCTTCCTTTCAATTTTTTTTTTTGTTTGTATCCGTCAATATTTAGTGTTTCCGCTAGCATAATGTGTATATATATATATATATCACGCCAATGTATCAATTTATCGCATTATGGATTAAAATGTATAGATGACACAATTATGATATTTTTTAATATGGGGTTAAATGCATAAATATGAAAATTTGATTTGAGAAAAAAAAAAAAAATAGCGAAACGGGTGAAAAAGAAAAAAAAAAAAAGAGAACAGAATGCGAGGAGGGGAACAAAAAGAGGGAGCGTTTCTCTCCGCAAATGATGGGGGACAAAAGTGGCCTAAAAGTCTGAGACTCTGAGGTTTTGAGTTCTTTCTATACCAATACCAACAATACTCACTCATCGCTCACTTCCTTCCTTAAAAATCTCCGACCTAATCAAATACACATTTGCCTCTCTATTGCTCCTCTGTCGAAACCGTTACTGTCTTCGAATTGGATCTCTCCTTCGAGCAGAAACACCCAATTGAACAATCACAGTTCCACAGGTTTTGATTCCACTCTCATCGTCTGAAAAAGAATTCCAGTTTATATTAGTTGAAAGGTCGAAACTTTTTGTGGTCTGCTAACTACTGGGTTCTTTAGTTTCTTCTATATAGGAGGAAACTCATCGATTTTGTTCAGGATTTAGCTAGTGATTTTGAATTGGGTTTTTTGCTTTTAGTTTCTATAAAGCTTTGTCTTTTTCTATTGCTCTTGAGAAATATAAACATTTGCATTGCACCTACTACTCTCAAAAGTTTCACTTCTTTTTGTTTTTTTTTGTATTGTTTAATCCATAGTATCCTTCCTGGGAATTTTTTTATAATCTTTAATAGAACACTGTTACTTATAAAAAGATTCAAAGAAGATCTATGTGTTTGTTTGTTTCAGATCAAACTATTGTTTTACTTTTGAGAGCTTGTGGATTCTTCTTCTTGTCTGTTTCTTCTTATATACTAGATTAGTTATGGATCAAAGCTATAGTCTTGTTTCTTATTATTTTAAATGGTAATCATTTCTTGCAAATCAAGAAGATTGTACTGATTCAAAGGATGTTTTTGTCTAATAAAATTGATCCTCTTCTTGAATAGAGTTTTCAATCTCAGGTTAAAATATCACAATCTTTGTTGCTTGTTACCTTTCACTTAGAAGATTACTCTCTCATATTTATCTAGATGAATTGACAGCTTGGATCTTCTTATTTGTTTATAGCATTTCAGATAGGAGTTTTCTAAACTGTGGCTTTCAAGTGTTCTTGGAAAATATAGAATGAAACACGTTTATGAAGATTGAGGTTTTATCTGCATTCTTATCTCTCTTTTTTCCACAGTGACAGGGAAAGATAGGCTTGAGAAAACCGTTTCATCTCTGTCGATAAGAAACAAAAGAGTGAAGAAGCGGCTACAATGCCCGAGTCCCACGAAGCATCGAATTACGATGAGGTCTCTATGCAGCAAACCATGCTCTTTTCTGATGGTCTTCAGGTAGATTCTGAATTTTGCGAAAAAGTTCATTTGTTTCTCATAAATTTTGTTTAAGTTTCTATCTGAATTAGAAGGAGAATGAAACTAAGCACAAAGATACGTTCTATGCGTGAAAACGATGCAACAGTGATATCATTATTAAGATCCAAGTGTTGTTAGTTGTTACAATGTTCGATCATACATATGTTGGTTTTTCAACATTCTTGAACCTTAACTGCTTTCTGCTCTTTTTTTTTTTTTCTCAGGACTTGAAGAATCTGCGAGCACAGTTATATTCGGCAGCTGAGTATTTCGAACTATCTTACACTACTGACGATAAAAAGCAGATGTGAGTAGTGTAAGATTAACCGCTTCAGATTAATTGTGTTTATTAATAATGCTCCTTTTTTTTCTAAGTAGTTAGTTGTTACACGTTAATGCAGAGTTGTAGAGACTCTGAAAGATTATGCCGTGAAGGCTCTGGTGAATACAGTTGATCATTTAGGCTCTGTTACATTTAAAGTGAACGACTTTATCGATGAAAAAGTCGATGAAGTAGCAGAGACTGAACTTCGAGTGTCTTGCATCGAACAGGTATGTAAAATGTTTCTCAAAAAACTTGTATTTGTCCGTAAAGGTTCCTACTTTAAGCTCTTTCTCACGTCGATTTTTCTTACCGAGTTATTGTTTATGTTGGAAAACAACAATGTGATGGTGGTTAGAGGCTAAGGATGTGCCAAGAGTATATGGATCATGAAGGGCGTTCACAGCAATCACTTGTGATTGATACTCCAAAGTTCCATAAGCGATACATCTTACCCGGTAATTTCTCTCTTTCTCTCTCTTTCTCTCTCTCACACACAATTTCCGGGACTCACAAGCAAAAAGATGCATTCTTTATCAGCGGGTGAGATTTTGACTACTACCAATCTTGAAAAGCTTAAGTACTTCGGAAGTAGTTTAGAGGATGCAGATGACTGGAACCAATTTCGAAATGGTAATTTGGAATTTTTCTATGTTTCCTCTGTACAAAATCCAAAAATCCAAGATTCAAGATTTCTTCGTAACTTGTTTGGTTTCCTCTCTCGCTCTTTTTAAAGCTGTCCGTGCTACAATCCGGGAAACACCTCCACTACCTGTTAGGTAAAAACACCAAAACGCTTGCTCAGGAAAACACATTTGACGCAGAAAGGTAATGTGATTTTAACCGTGTTTTCAACCTTTTCAGAAAATCGACATCTCAGACTTCATCTCCACGGCTACCACCTCAACGATCAGCAACCTTTTCATTTACCTCTACCATTCAGAAGAAAGAACAAGGTAAAAAAACCGATATAGCTTAATTACAATCTTAAATACACGATCTTTTTATTCATGTTTTGGTGTGATATAATCAGATAAGATATCAGTTTCACCACAACGGTTTCCGCTACTAAGATCAGGATCAGTAGCTACTCGGAAGTCAGCATCAATCAGCCGACCAACGACACCAAACAAGAGCAGATCTATCACACCTATACGGGTATAATATAAAGAGCTTCGATTCAATACCAAAAAAATTGTTTGTTTCATCAATTTATCTCTTCTTGATTCCTTTTCTTTTACATTTTTTTTTTCCAGTATCCATCAGAACCAAGAAGATCGGCTTCGGTCCGGGTGGCATTCGAGAAAGAAAACCAGAAAGAAACAGAGCAGCAAGTACCTAGCAAGAGCAAACGACTACTCAAGGCGTTGCTAAGTCGACGCAAAACCAAGAAAGACGACACTCTCTACTCTTTCTTGGACGAATACTAAAATGCCATTGGATGCGCTCTACTAAGCCGGAAAATTGTGAATTTTCATTTTTCTTTTTAGTTAAAATCATGCCCTAAAAGGCTAAAACTACTTATACACATTTGCTGCTTAAAGCATTCGCTTGTTGGACCGCTGTGGAAGAGTAACACATGCTTATATATTGATCATAAATGATATTTTTGAAAAATTTTGTCAGCTCAAAAGAAATCCGTTAAATATTGGAGATAAATATGTTTTTAAAATTTTTTTTCTTTTAAAAGACATTATATTAGAAATAAACGATTTAAACAAAGTATACAAATAAATTGTTAGAAATATCTTTTTGTAGATTTATGTTTTTTTGGTCATTTTTATGTTTGTCCTCTTTTACATAATAACAATTTGTTAAACTAAATTTTAGATATTTTTTTAAGTTTGAGTTTTTTTTTTTTACATTATTACATGTAGTGTATAGTTTTGAAGGGTAAATGTTTAGTATTTAAAATTTAGGGTTTAGAATTTGAACATTTGTATATAGAAAAAGAAACAGAGTCCCTTGCTCTAAAATGAAAAACTCAAAACTCCCCCCTTATTAAAGAACTTAGTTTTCAATTATTTTAATTCCATAGATTTCACATCTTGTAAATTTCGCATAAATAATTTATTTTTATTCTTTCCAAATAATTATGTACTACACATTTATTACAATTCAAAGTAATTATTTTGGTCAAAGATTTTCATTTCAGAAAATTAACATATTTATAATTAGTCATCAAAATGTTAATCAGACATTGACCAAGATGAAAATATGTTAAAATTTTGATAACTAGTTATAAATATGTTGACTATCTGTAAATAAAATCTTTGATCAAAAGATATACTTTGACTTATATTAAATTTGTAGTGCATAGTTTCCTTTTGGCATATGTATCTATCAACATATTTTTTGACCAATGGATAACTATGAAGTAGTGCACATGTATATATATATATATATATGATGCATTACTCTCCATACAACAAAACCAAAATATATCTTGTGTTCTCGACAAAAAATGCTTTCAAAGATGAAAGTGATAGTTCTCTTGTCGTTCTTGCTCATTCTTCCATTATGTTCTTCAAGTAATTTGAAAATATTTTAAATCATCTAATAGATAGTTTCACATTTTTAATATCAAATATCTACTTTTTTTTTTTTTATTGATTTTACACTTAAAATCTAATGGTTGTTTATTGAATTTGTTTTTCTCTTTTAGAGATTGGAGAGAGACACGGAGATGGAGTTCCTCACACCATCCAATATTCAGTAAAGATGGTAATTAATATCAATAACCAAAATGAATACTTTCATAGATTTTTCTCTCTCTCATTTGTAATCAATATTTTCACTCACTTCAAAATAGATCTGCATACGATAATTATTGAGAAATTTTTCACCAAAAAAAAAAAAATAATGCAGGGTGAAGAAAAAATTTCGAAAATGATGGATTATCAAGAAAGAGGTGCAAACCCAAGCCACGATCAGAAAATAAATGGTTGGGGTCGTCCTGTGCGACCACCGCCACCACAGATGAATTATGTGAATCATCAAAAAATAAACGGTTGGGGTCGTCCTGTGCGACCACCGCCACCACAGATGAATTACAAGAATCATCAGACAACCACCAGTTGGAGTATTCCACCGCCACCAAATCATGAGACAACTAACAGTTGGAGTATTCCACCACCGCCGAATCATGAGAAAGCCAACAGTTGGAGTATTCCACCACCACCGAATCATAAGACAACCAATAGTTGGAGTATTCCACCGCCACCGAATCATGAGACAACCAACAGTTGGAGTATTCCACCACCTCCAAATCATGAGACAACTAACAGTTGGAGTATTCCACCACCGCCGAATCATGAGAAAGCCAACAGTTGGAGTATTCCACCGCCACCAAATCATCAGATAACCAACAGTTGGAGTATTCCTCCACCACCAAATCAGAAAACCAACAGTTGGAGTATTCCACCGCCACCAAATCATCAGAAAACCAACAGTTGGAGTATTCCACCGCCACCAAATCATGAGACAACCAACAGTTGGAGTATTCCACCACCACCAAATCATGAGACAACCAACAGTTGGAGTATTCCACCACCGCCGAATCATGAGAAAGCCAATAGTTGGAGTATTCCACCGCCACCAAATCATCACTCAACCAACAGTTGGAGTATTCCTCCACCACCAAATCAGAAAACCAACAGTTGGAGTATTCCACCACCGCCTAATCATGAGAAAGCCAACAGTTGGAGTATTCCACCGCCACCAAATCATCAGGCAACCAACAGTTGGAGTATTCCTCCACCACCAAATCAGAAAACCAACAGTTGGAGTATTCCACCGCCACCAAATCATCAGAAAACCAATAGTTGGAGTATTCCACCGCCACCGAATCATGAGACAACAAATAGTTGGAGTATTCCACCGCCACCGAATCATGAGACAACCAACAGTTGGAGTATTCCACCGCCACCAAATCATGAGACAACAAATAGTTGGAGTATTCCACCGCCACCAAATCATGAGACAACCAACAGTTGGAGTATTCCACCGCCACCAAATCAGCAAAGAATCAATGGTTGGGGTCGTCCTGTGCGACCACCACCACCGCAGATGAACTAAAATAATCATGATAATGAAGCAAAGATCTAAAAGTATGAAATTATATGATATGTGTAACTGTCAAAATAATCAAACTAAGTAAACACAATTTTATATTAAACTTGGTCAAAAAAAATATTTATGGTTTGATTTTGTTTTTTTAATAAAAATTTGTTTGAATGCTTGATTTTATTTATTTTGAATTGTCAAGATAATAAACTTATTGACTCAACATATTTGATCAAAAGATAACTTTCACAATTTAAATTTGAAAACACTAATAAAATTCTGAGAAAATTACTCAAACAACTCTTAAAAGTTATTGGTTTACTCAAATGGCACATGTAACCTAACTTTTACTCAAATAACATATAAAAGTTGAAAAAGACTATAAACCTTTTTTTGTTTTGGTGTTTTTTTACAAATCATGCCATTGAACCTAAAATATAAATAGAAAAGATCGATATTTTAAAAGAAAAAAGAAAAGAAATTCTAATATAAAATTGATTCTTGATTTTGTTTTTCTTTCTTCTCTCTAGTAATCTAATCGTCGCTCTTCTCAACTCTTTATCTTTGGTTAGATCTTTACCAGCGTGTAGCGTCTCAGCGCCGGTGACGTCTCTTGGTATCCCTTCGCTTTGTTTATGATCTTGGATTTTCTTGGTTGTGCTTGCGTGGTGGTCTTTGAGATGGTTTGACCGTCATCAATTATTAGATATGTTTGAATGTGGCTCTTAATGACCAGATTTTTGGTATTGGAAGTCTACGATGTTGTGTGTGGTGTCATTGTCACTGTCGTCTCACTGTGTGGAGCTGGTGTTGCGTTGATTTCTATGGTTTTCTTTATGGGTTGGTTTGGCTTATGGTGGGTTTGGTTTATGTCAAGTTGGAGGGGCAAATATGTTTTGGATCGGTCTGTTAGGTCAAGGATGAAGCTTTGCGGTGGATTTGCTAATTAAGGTTCATGTTACTTCACGGATGGTCACGCCAGATTTATTAGATTGACGGGTCTCTCTCCTTAAATTTCAAGCCATTATTTGTAATTGGTATGTTTGTGTCATATCTTTGTTTCCTTTGCTTTGATAAAGATTCAAAAGAGTTAGGTGATTCTTCGAATTATTTGTGAAAAGTGAATATTTGTTATGTTCTATGAAGCAAGTAGGTTGTACTCATGTGAATCCAACATTCTAAAGAGTTAGACGATACTTTGTTGTTGAATATTAAAAAATAAAAGTGAATTATTGTTAGGTTTTACAATCGAGATAGTGAAACAATGATGATACACATATGTTAACCGATTGGAGGGCTCTTGTATGATATTCTTTGCTGTTTTTTTTCTTCCTTTTTTTAGTCTATATGAGTCTTTTGTAGCTACGATATTGATCAAAGGTCAATTAATAACCTAATGTTTACTCAACCACGACCTAGTGGTTGAGTTGTAACACTTTAGGATCAAATCCACAGAGACCAAGTAATTACACTATGAAGTTATGTAGATTAAATATAACTAAGATAATGTAAAAGTTTGTGAATCAAGTACTATCAAAAACGGAAAGTAAACAAGTGGTTTAAGACAATAGAGAAATATTGGGCACAGGGAATCATTAGAAAATATGATAATAATGCAGATAATCAGATGAGATGCATTAAGGACCGTTCTCGAACTCAAATCGCTAATGTAATGCCAACTCGCTCCCGCGGCGCTAACTATCTATGCATGAACTTTCTAAACCCTAAACTCCCGTTTGAATTCAGAAAATGAAGCAAGTATTAACAAGGTGCAAGTTTGATATGTTCACAAAGTGTCTTAACTTCAACTCCCATTGGCTAAGAATCACTATGCTCACCTATGTTGTTTTCAGGAAATTCAGAAACACTTTCGGTGCTCCGATGAATTGAACCTAAGATCTTAATCTAGGTGATCAAACTAGCTTAAGCATTAAGAACAACAATAGATGAAGAACAATAAGATCAATCCTTAGTCTAACGGCCTAACACTAATTAACCATAGAAACCTTATGAAACCCTAAACCCAATAAAGAAACTACTCAGACATGGAGATGAAGGAACAAAAAATTAATGATGAAGAAAACATAATTGAATTGCAAAAGAAAAGATAAAAGGGTTCAGAATTCTTCTCCAAAGTGTTAAAGAGGATTAGAGATCTTCTCCCAAAGCTTACAAATGCTCAAAGGTTGCGTAGAATAAAAGTTATCTCTCTATAGGCCAAGCCTCATGCTTAAATACTAAAATAAAACCCTAAAACTCGGTTCAAAACGAAAAAGGAAAAGTTGCTTCGGGTACGGTACCGGTCGATCCAAGTGAGGATCGATCGATCCTGGATGCTTTTTCTGGTTTTGTTCCATCTGCTTGCTAGTCTGATCAGTCTTTACCAAATTGGCTCCAGATGCATGTTTTCATCCCCAAAACACGCAACTTCTTTCCAAAGTAACCCAGAACCTGTACAGACTCACAAAAGACTAAAAAGACTCTAAAACCACACTTTAGCTCAACAAAAGACTCAAAACAAATGTAAAAACTATGGTTAAAATTCTATAAAATACAGACACATCAAATATCAGATTTTGTAAGGATCTCCAGAGTAGGTAATGACTTTGGCTAGTGTGTCAAATGATGAAGACATAATCTAAAGGAAGATGATAGAAGGATTTGTCCGGACCATCGAAGTGACTAAGAGAGAAATATGATTCCATATTCTTTGCCTTACCTTTTCTTGATTGTTGTGATTTTCCCAAGGAAAGTTTGTGCCCCAAATATGAGTTTCCAAATGCAGAGATTATGTGTTTGAGTGAATGATATATGTTGTATCAATGGTCAATATAAGAAAGTTCTTTTCGGTTAACAATTTGATCTTATAAACTATTCTTATGACGCTTTGTCTCGTTTTCATGTATTATATTTAAAAACCACAAATGCAACTCGTAATATGAATCTGTTACGGTATATCTACCACCCACCAAAAATCTATCACTTTTTTCAGTCTATCATCACTACTCTTTGTCTGCCAATTTAAATCTACTCAAGTTCAAAATTCAACCAAATAGATCTGCCAACTTTTATATAAGTTTGTGGGAAAAAATATGTTTGTTGTCAAATATATTATATGGGTAATTCTCTCCCTCCCCCCAAATTTTTTTTTTGAACAATTATCAAAGGAACGATAATGTGACATCACTTTTTAATGGTACAGTGGTAATTATTTTTTTTCCATAAATTTCTCTAAGAAAACATCTAATCTAGTCAATTCCTAACATTTCTAAGCTGTTTTAGTAAACCTCCCAAAACTTATTGATGATACAATATTTTCCTATATGTTTATTTATGGTTTAGTAATTATTTTGTTCTTTATAAAGAATTTGAAATGACAACTCATAGTTTAAAAAAAAAGGATTACAACTCATCAAGAAATTTCACGAGTTCAATCTTTTTAGTTTTCAAAATTATGATCACATGTGAATTTCTCCTTGATATATGTATAATTGGAACCAAAAAGTCTAATATGTGCGAAAAAAGCAACACTAAGTCATATTATCGTAATTCTTGGATTGTATTATATGAATCTTCCACTCAATTTTTGTAAACATGCAGTTAAAACTAGTCAAAATTACCAATACAAAAAAACATATACTCTTACCAAATCAACTATGTTACATCTGTCACAACTAAAACTGATGCATCATTAACGAAAATTTGAAATGTTTCACCATAGTACCTGGTCAATCTTTAATTGGTTAATTTACTGTTAAAAATTATACCTAATAAGATAAACAATTACAAAAAAGAAACCATACTGCGTTTTAATTATTATTATTTTTTTTTAAGCTTTAAAAGAGTGAGAGAGAAACCAAATCAAGTAGGAAGAAATCTCGATTGGTCGATGTGTACCACATAAATATTTTGGAGATTGTATTCTATAAGAGCATGTACAATGGTAGATAATAAAAAAGGGTACTTAAGTATGTTTTTAATTATAATATTTAGAAATAGTGAACTTAAAAACTTTTTTAAAAACTGTAAAACTGTATGCTCCAATGGTAGATACTAATTTTGGGTTTTTTTAAATTTTAATTTTTTTTTTCAAAATCATAATATGTTAAATACAATTTGGTTTGTTTAAAATTCTAAACATTTTTTAAAACATAAAATTATTTCATTTTATAAAATTTAAAGTTACATGATATAAAAGCATATTAAAAAAACAGATTACAAAAAGGATTAATTATAATCTTGATTTGTGCCAAATTTTTGCCATATATTCTCGACCAAATCAGCTTTCAATCGTCGATGTATTTTTTTATCACGAATATCATTTCGAACGATCATCATATTGGTGAGGTTTGAAGGTGTATCCGTAGAGTACGTGAAATCCACTTGTGAAGTTCTGCTTGATTCTCCTTGTTCGAATTCTGACACATCAAACTGAGTGTATCCATCTCGTTCGTCTTCTACTATCATATTGTGCAGTATGATACACGCTCTCATTATCTTCCCAATTTTTGCCTTATCCAAAAAAAGAGCGGGGTTTCTGACTATGGCAAATCGAGCTTGCAATACTCCAAAAGCACGCTCGACATCTTTACGTACAAACTCTTGATATGTAGCAAATAAGGATGCTTTCTGATCTTGTGGACTAGGAATAGATTGGATAAAAGTAGCCCATTGTAGATAAATACCATCTGTGAGATAGTAAGCCATATGATACTCGTGACCGTTGACACTATATTTCACTTTAGGAGCTTGACCGTGTAATATATCATCAAAAACAGGTGAGCGATCAAGAACATTGATATCGTTTAATGTACCTGGAGCTCCAAAAAATGCATGCCATATCCAGAGGTCTTGTGAAGCTACCGCCTCTAAAACAATTGTTGGCTTTCCAGACCCACGTGTATATTGACCTTTCCATGCGGTCGGGCAATTCTTCCACTCCCAATGCATACAGTCGATGCTTCCTATCATCCCGGGAAATCCCCGTAACTCTCCAATATCGAGTAGTTGTTGCAGATCTTCCGGTGTGGGTCTCCTTAGATACTCATCTCCAAATAAATCATTGATTCCTTCAGCAAAGTGTTTCAAGCATGAAAGTGCCGTGCTTGGAGCAAGCCGGAGGTATTCGTCAAGCGCATCAGCCGGACAACCATATGCCATCATACGAATTGCTGCTGTAATCTTTTGTAGTGCCGAGAGACCGAACCTTCCGGTAGCATCTTGCCTCTGTTGAAAAAATGGAATTTCAGTGGAGAGTCGTTCAACAATACGCATGAACAAGCCCTTGTTCATTCTAAAACGGCATCGAAATGTTTGAGCAGAGTATACTGCATCTTCAATAAAATAATCGTTACATAAGCGAATATGCCCTTCTTCACGTTCTCTTTCAATGTGGACTCTTTTTTTTTTTTTGGAATGGTTGCTTCTTCTTGAGGATCATCACTTTGTTGATTAACTTGATTACCCAAAACTTGATCGAAAGCTTGATCAAAAGCATTATCAAAATAGTCATCCATCTTTTTTGAAAAACTAGGACGAGAAGAAGATGCCATTTTAGAATAAAGAAGAAAAGCAAAGTGTTTGTGAACTTGATACTTTTGTGGAAGAAAGAAAATAAAAATGTTTACGATGAAAAACTTTGTGAGATAAATTGTTCTTTCTCTTTGTGACTTATATAGGAAAATATACCAAAATTTGTGGTGTTCATCGTTTTCCAAACTTGTGGTGTACATCGTCTGCCAAATTTTGTGGTTCACCTATCATACAAGTATATATCCCATGCCACTTCTACTATGCAAAGGTACACATGCACATGGATGAGAAAATTAAACTGTCACGGTCTAGACCAATATGTGGTTTTGAATGCACACCATGTCAATGTCTTGTTCTAGTCTTCTTCTTGTCTTCTTCCTTCCAGTATTATTCCTCTTGTCTTCTTCTTCTTTTTATTCTGAATACACACCATGCCATTGTCTTGTTTTCATCTCATGCAAGGACACAAAGTTAAAAATAAAACAAAGAACAAGTTAATAACAAGATTCGAAACATGAGTCAGAATTCTCAAACAAAACTCAATGAAACTTCAATCTCAGGTTCAATCAATAACTGAACTATAATCGATACACAAAATAAATTCAAACTCAAACAGAACTCAAATGCAAATTCAAACATACAACTGATCTTCTCGAAGAACATAAACTGAACATAAACTGAATATTAAACTGAACATACACTAACAACGTTTATAAGAACAGAAACTTAAAGTAGACATAAACATAAACTTAAACGTCATAACTACATCTCTAACATGTCACTCATTAACTTATTCTTCAAAGCCATTTCTATTTCAGTAAGTGGCTCTGTTTTTGAAAGCAGACTTTCAAGCAGTTTATGCTTGACAATCTTTTCTTTACGCAAGCTTTGCTTCTCTTTCAAAGCATAGTCTTTTTGTCTTATCTCCCACATGCTCTCAAACCCCTCACTTGAAGCAACAGCTGCTTGACCAGACGATGGCTTGCTCACAGGCCTTTTACCTTTGGCCTTTGCTGCCTTAATGCCAGGAGGCCGAGCTTGATCCTCTTCAGCGTCCATAAGTGGCACAGATGACTGTGAAGTGTGATCAGCCACCTTTCTTCTCTTTGGTGCTCCATCACCTTTCGTAGCATAAGATAGACACCACTTCTGATCATGGCGAAGCTCCCTCCATGCATGCTCAAGGGTGAACTTTATGTTGTAATCATTGGCGAAGATCTGGTAAGCCATTTTCATGACATCATCTTCACTCTGGCCACTTGACTTCTCTTTTGTTGCCGCATTATAGCTTCCTACAAACTTGCAAACATGGTCGTTGATCTTCTGCCACCTTGCCTTACAGTGACTGGGCTCCCTCTTGTCTAGACCAGCTAGCTTAGGACTTACATCATAATAATCTGCAATGCGAGACCAGAAAGTATTACCCTTTTGCTGATTTGCCCTAACTGCATCTTTGCTAGTGTTCAGCCAAGCACTGATGAGCACCATGTCTTCTTTGGGAGACCACTTCCTTCTTTCTCTACGCTCCTTAGGTCCATCTTCACTTAGGCTTGGATCCTCATCATGAAATGGTTTCAAAGAGGGTAATACGTGGTTTGACTAGTTAGCAGGTCTACAAAACCTGGATCTTGACTATATGGATCCATAGTCAAGTTTCTCTTCTGAGTTTAATCGAGAAGAAAAACAAAAAAAAAAGTGAAGTGTGTTGGTTTGGGTTTAAAGGAGAAGGAAGAGCAAGAATAGAATCTCAGGTTTGTGTTTAAAGGAGAAGGATGAGGTTGGTAGTTGCGTTTATGGTAAAACGTTAAGGTGAGGTTTAAGTGTATTTTGTGTTTAAGTTTGACATAACAAGCAATCAATGACAACAACCAAATTGAACTCAAACACTAACTCGACATCTTTACGTTTAACTATTACAACTACCAAGCAATTTGTGTTTAAGTGTGACAAAACAAGCAATAAATGTCAACCACCAAGCATTGAACTCAAACACTAACTTGAGAAAGAAGATTAGGAAAACAAGATTCTGAGAAAGATCACTACCAAAAAAAAAGATTCTGACAAAGATAAATGGAGAAACTTACTTGACGTTTTCTTCATGATCTGAATGTTCAGTTACTGTATCTTCTTGTTCATCCTTCGTCTCCACACCTTTGACAGGGTTTTAGATCCAGTAACAAATCATAAGAATGAGTAACTCTAGCATTTTAATAGAAGATAGTTGGGGATATATCTTCATACCTTTGACCAGAGTGATGGAACATTCAGATCAAGAGAGGCCAAATCATCCTAGCTGCAATAACGTGAAGAATTCAGACTCAGTAACTGCAATAGCGATCTGCAATAACGTGATCCACGAACTCAATCCAACTCCCCTGAACGAACCATTTGTGAGCAAACAAAGTAAGAAGAAGAAAAAAGAAAAAAGGAACACAAACATACAATTGTACATCAACAAACCAAAGACGATACTACTGACCGTATCAGCATTGTGTTGAGTAATAAGCACAACAAGCGACTTCATGGATAACTTCATCATTGGTACTGTAAGCAGCAATACGAAATGGGTCCATGATAGGCCTAGTCTCGAACTCATAGTCCAAGTTCTCCCAATCAATCCTAAACCCATACACACCACAACAAACAGAACGTAAATCGTAATGATTTCAAAAAAACTTTTTAAATCAATTAACCAGATCGAGGTTTCAAATCCAGATCAAGATAATAATATTAACAAACAGAGGGAGCAAGAGATAAAAGAAATTGTACCAATTGAGAGAAACACCTAACCCTAGATGGATTCACAATGATCGGTTGGTTTAAAACCAAAATCAGAGACAGCGTCGAGGAGTTTAGAAGATTGAGACTTGAGGAAAATTCAACCATCTCCGACTCATCTCCTCTCTCAATTCAACGGATTCCGACTTGAGAAAAATTCACCGATTTTGGGATCGGTTCGTGAAATGAAAGAGAGAAGAAGAGAAGAAAAAAAAAAGCTTCAGTCGATGTTTTTTTTTTTTTCCTTTTCTTAAATTCACAAACCAATCAGAAACAGACACATATGAGGTTAGAATCGAAACTAAAAATGCTTAATTAAGAATCGATTTTAACATTTATCATGTATTATGATTTATTTTTATTCTTAAGTAACCCTAAATACCCGTTTAATACTACCGTTGTACATGCTCTAAGTAAGATAGTTTTCATACTTTAATATATATATATAAAAATGATAAAATGAAACTTCTTTGAATAACAATATTTTTCTAATTTGAATTTAAAGTGCTGAGTTCAAGGAAAAGTTCTCCAAATATATATATAAAGAAAAAGTAAAAGGTAGAAATGATTCTCATTTTAAAACATTCGAGAACTTTATGAGAGACTACATGCACACATGACAAGATATGATTAACTTTAGTTTTTCTTTTTATTTTAAATATTAAATAAATAATTAACTAGATATTGCATATGCTCTAAGTAACAATGAATTTTTGAAACGATCTAACCCATTATTTTTAATCAAATACTAAACTAGTGATTCCATAGTAGCTAACCACTTAATCACATTCAAACCAAACCACATAAAAACAAATAATACCACTAAACAAATAATCATTAAACCAATAACCAATAAAACAATAATTGTGATAACTTCACCAAGTCATAAAACATAAAACCGGGAACCTAGCAATGTTCTACTGATTCAACTCTAGCAATCTAACATAAGTCAGTCAATACATCAACGAGGCAGTAGAACATTCTCTTCTTCATCGCCTTGATTCCACGATCACACCTTGCTTTTACCTACACCACAAACACAAATTGAGAAGCATGAGTATTGTCATAAACACTCAGTGATGCAATCCTCCCATCTATTGGGTTATACACACAAGCAACTGAGATACTCTAACCATCAAACAACAATGAACAAACAAAACATAACAACTACATCGACTGACACTAACACTGCATCGACCGATGCATGCTCGACATTTCACGAAATCCCTAATTGCATTGATCGACACCTCCACAGGGCATCTACCAATGCTCCTAGGTTAAATCGCGCCGTCCTTGCACTGCATCGACCGATGCAAATAGTCCATCGATCGACACACATGCCGACCATAGTCTTCCCTGAAGCTCCTCGCCAGATCTCCGTTCCTATATCATCAAAAAACGATCCACTGCCACAAAGAAGCCTCACAAAGCCCCAAGTGACTCAAAAACATTCTAACAAGCCAAGGAATCAACCACATAACAAATAAACACGAAAATCAGAGAAATCTTAAGCTTAGAAAAGCCTTGATCATGCACTCACCTTTGCCAAAGAAGAATCTGACCCTACACCAGCGAATATGTGCTCCTAGCAAGTTCCTACAACGATCCCAACTACAGATCGCCACATGAACAGCCACAAATCTCCCAAAACTCACTAGAACGCTCAAGAACATTTTCTCTCTTCTTTTTCTCTCAAAAATCGCTAAACTCGGCTAGAAGACGACAAAAACTATTTTTAAACACGAGCTCAAGGATTTTCCTAACCCAAAATGCATCCAAACAAGCGTTTCACTTAAGTCTTCTCGTGAAAATGACCTTGCATCGACCAATGCACCTCCCAAACCGGGATTCCAGTTCGATGATGTTACAATTCTCCCCCACTAACATAGATTCGTCCTCGAATCTCGAACAACCATCAGCCAAGGAATCTCGTGCGACTGTCTCCCAGGTCCACATCTCCTCCAACCGATCTATGAAGGTTACCTCTATGTGATAGACTCATGTTCCAGGTATTATTTGCTTTCGACTTTTGGACTTTCCTTTACTCATAGATCTCAACCTTGAGTTTTTATTGGCTCCTCATCAGACCCAAGCCTGCATGCCATAATCTTGGCTCTCATGCCATGATATAAAAAGGAAGTCCAATATTCGTCTCTCGGGTTGCCACCCTACAACGCACTCCCAGATCGTCATTTGAAGTCGATATACCAGCCATACTCTTAAGCCACAAAGTCTCAGAATATGACGGTACTAGGAGAACTAAAGTCCTCCAAGATTCATTCAAGACCAACTGTCCTTAGATCAAACAAATTCTAAACACATCTGAGTCCTATCTCCTAACCAGGTCTCCCTCCCGTGGCTCGCGTAAAAATACACAATGTCCTACCACCCACATATCCCCTCACTGGGATACCTCATGACCCCACATGGATTATCAAAATGCTGCAAGGGCCGCCAGTAAGGCCAACAAATGTCCTAAACAGGACCGCCACAAAGACCAAATGTCTAAACAGACCGCCACCAAGCCCAAACAAATTTCCTCAACAGGATTACCACAAAGGCCAAACAATTGTCCTAACAAGGACTGCCACCAAGGCCACACATCCCGAAGGACCATCACGAAGACCACTTGTCCTAAAGGAGCGTCACAAAGACCAATCATCATGAAGGACCGTCACAAAGACCTCTTATCTCGAAGGACCGTCACAAATACCACAAATCCCAAAGGATTGCCTCAACAGGCTACACGTCCCGAAAGACCGCCTCAACAGACAACAATGGCTAGACAACCCACCACAAAGGCCACACAATTGGCTAAACAGCCCACCACAAAGGCCACACAATTGGGTAAACAGCCCGCCACAAAGGCCACAAAAGTCTCGCAAGACCTCCACACATAGGCTACACAATGACTCAAAAGTCCACCACAAAGGCCAACCAAGTGCGATCTGACTATCTCCTTCACATACTTCTTAGCCAAGACCGCTGCTCCATCGGTCTTTTTGATTGCCAGAAAATGTGCTGACTTAGTCAAGCAGTCCACAATGACCCGAATCGCAACATAGGTCCGAGACACTGGCAATCCTACCATGAAGTCCATTGTGATCATGTCCCACTTCCACTCTGTAATAGGCTAATTCTTCAGCAAGCAGCCCGGAACCTGATGCTCAGCCTTCACTAGCTGGCTGACGTCACACCTCACGACCTAACTAGCTACATCATTCTTCATCCCGACCCAGTGATAGTACCGTTTAAGGTCACGATACATCTTGGTCGCTCTTGGAAGAATAGAGAACATGCTCGCATGAGCCTCCCTCAGGATCTCCTGTCTGAATTCCTCATCCTTGGGAACACAAATCCGACGGTGCACAAGTATGGTACCATTGGCAGAGACCCGGTACTCCGAATCAACATCTCTAGATGCATTAACCAGCCCCGCATCCTTCTCATGTGCCTACCGCACTCTGCTCAGAAGATCTGCTCGATCAGCCGCCTCCAAACCCAACAGCTCCTGAGAGACAACACACAACCTCAATACACTATCTCCCCTACCAAAGACTCCATATGCTGCTCCTGAGCCGAAGCCGCCCACTTCCGACTCAAAGCATTTGCAACCAAGTTAGCCTTACTAGGGTGGTAGGCTATCTCCAAATCATAATCTCCCACCAGCTCCATCCACCGCCTCTGCCTTAAATTCAGCTCAGGCTGAGTGAATATATACTTTAGGCTCTTATGATTTGTAAACACCTATACCTTCGCACCATAAAGATAATATCTCCAAATCTTCATGTCAAAAACTATAGCAGCCATCGCCAAATCATGAGTAGGATAATTGTCCTCATGCTTCCGCAACTGCCGCGAAGCGTAGGCAATCACTTTCCTATGCTGCATTAACACACACCCCAAATAAACTTTGGAGGCATTTGTATACACCACATAAGGCTCCCCCTGCTCTGGCTGTGCTAACACTGGCGTAGTAGTTAGCATCTCTTTCAGGCTTGCGAAGCCCTCCTCGCACTCCTCTAACCAAACAAACCGGACATCCTTCCCTGTCAACTTAGTCATCGGCCATGCCCTCTCGCAAAACCCTGCAAAAACCTCCTGTAGTAATCTCTCAACCCGAGAAAAATCCTGATCTTTGTGGCATTATGTGGTTTAGGCAAATTCCTGATGGCCTGAATCTTCTCTGGATCTACAGAATCTCCTCCTGTAGACTCAATGTGTTCCAGAAAACCCATCTCCCGCTGCCAGAAACTACAATTGCTCAACTTGGCATACAACTTCTGCTCCTATAGCTTCTCTAGAACTTCTCTCTGATGCACTGCATGCTCTTGATGACTCGTAGAATAAATCAGGATGTCATCGATGAAAATGATGACAGACACATCCAAAAACTCCTGGAACATGTTGTTCATGAATCTCATAAAAAATGCTGGCATGTTAATCAACCCGAAAGGCATCACCAATAACTCATAATGCCCATACCTCATCATGAATGCAGTCTTCCTCACGTCTGCCTCATCTATTGGAATCTGATGATAACCCGACGCCAGATCAATCTTGGAGAACCAAGTAGCACCTTTCAACAGATCCAGAAATTCATCGATCCTAGAAAGAGGGTACTTTTTTTTTTCAAAGTGACCCGGTTCAAACCCCGATAATCAATGCACAAGCAAAAAATACCGTTCTTCTTCTTAAGGAACAACACTGACGCTCCCCACGGTGACACACTAGGATGGATTAATCCCTTGCTCAAAAGATCCTCAAGTTGCTTCTTAAGCTCTGTCATCTCTGCTGGAGCCATCCGGTAAGAAGCCATGGATAACGGGCTCGTCCCCAGTTCCAACTCAATCATGAAAGGATCAGACAGAGAAGGTGGTAACCCCTGCAACGACTTTAACACATTCTCAAACTCCTCAACAACCTGAGTACCACTAATTATAGACTGCCCCACTGACTCCGGCATCGATATAGTAACCAGATAAGCCTCACGTCCCTTCTCAATCATCTTCCCGACCTGCACGTCCGAGACCACGAGACTCTCCGAAGTCGGTCTCACCCCCTCAAATACCAACTTCCCTTGTGGACGCTCAAACTCCACTCTACCCCGATGACAATCAAGATGAACCATGTGACGGTGCAACCAATCCATCCCCATGATAACATCATACAACTCCACAGGGCTGATAAGCAAATCCGTTGACCACCAACCGTTTATAAGAATTGTGATGGATCTTGAGTACACTTGTGATTTATAAGGAATACTCTACCATTTGGGGTGAGTCTAGCGAGGGTGGTGGTAAGGGAGATCCTTAAATGCTTGGTCCCAAACCTAGTAGGTAGGGAGCAAGACCAGTCTGGCCCAAGCCTATGTATAAGGTCAATCAATCTTCTTGTGAGAAGAAAATGTTGACCGAGGATCATGGTGCTAGTCAGCCAACTACGAAGGGTGTTGCTCCGATGGAGCTAGAAAGGGCGAATATCTCATCTGGGGAGGTGTAGTGGATTATGTTGGTTTGGATTTTTAGAGAGTATTGATGATTTACTTGAAGATTGTGAATACCAAGAGGAGGCTGTTACGGAGAACGATGGTAATGAGATTGTTATTGGGTCTTTTCCGGTTTCTAACGAGGAAGCTATTAACATGCAAGCCGTTTCTGGTCTTCATCCTTTAAATTTAATTTTGTGTGATGTGAATTTGGCTTTGAAGTCGGTTAGTTTAGGGAAACAAAATGGTACTAAGGAGAGGATTAGTAGCCCTTATGCTGAAAGAGGAATTAGTGGCAATAAAAAAATTGTTTTACCTATGGCTTCCGCCAAGAAATGTTTGTTGACTAAAGCCTCTTCTTAAAAGTTTGTAGGTGAGAATAAAAAGCTGAGGTATGTGGCTGAGCAAACTAACAAGACAAGAGATGGCTCCACTTCTGGAGGGGTGGAGGGGGGGTCGTACGATGAAGAAGGGGATGGTGGCGCTCCCGAAACCACCGGTTCAAACGTGAGGTTTTTAAGTTGGAACTGTCAAGGCATTGAGGCAGACCTGGAAAAGGAGTATCTAAAGGATTTATGGAAGAAACACAAGCCAAACATTTTATTTTTATCTGAAACAAAAAGATGTTTTTCTTATATAAAACAGTTTCAGAATAAGTCTGGCTATAATAAATTGTGTAAGATTGAACCCTGTGGGTATAGTGGAGGTTTAGCTTTATTTTATTATGATGAAATAAAACTTGAGGCTCTTTATGGATGTGACTGGTTAATTGATGTTCAAATTTTGACACCAAATATTGTTTTTATCATCTGTATATGGTTATCCCGTCCCTAAGAATCATGAGAAGGTATGGGACCAGTTAATTCAAATTGGTTCGGTTAGGATGGATCCTTGGTGTATGATTGGAGATTTTAATGAACTTACAGGAAATCATGAAAAATCAGGTGGTACACTGCGACCGGTGTCGTCTATTATGCCATTTGTCTCAATGATTCGGCATTGCGGTATGCTCTAGTTTCCTTGTTATGAGGAGCAATTATCTAGGAAAGGTAATAGGAGGAACAACCATGTTGTTAGATGTTGGTTAGATCGCACATTAGGTAATGAGGATTGGCATTGTTTTTTCCCCAACTCGCGAGTAGAGTATTTAGAAATGATAGGTTACGATCATCGTCCTATTTTGGCAACTTGTGCGAAATCATTTGAGCGGCGAACGCGACAGTTCCAGTTTGATGAGAGGTGGATAGGTAAAGAGGGGCTTAATGATGTGGTGGAATCTGGGTGGAACCAAACAGAAAAAATGTTAGAATTACGGGTTTTGTGGATAAAATTAAGAATTGTTGGAATTCTATTTCTTGGTGGCGAAAAAATAATGTCCCTCCAGGGCCATCTCTTATTTCTTCCTTAAAAGCGGCTTTGGAAGAGGCAAAGATGGATGATTCAATCCCAAAAGCAGAAGTTAGTACTATTGACCAAAATTAAAGGAGGCATATCGGGATGAGGAGTTCTATTGGCAACAAAAAAGCAGAAAGTTCTGGTTAAGGGTTGGGGATTAAAATACTAAATATTTTCATGCGTCTACTAAGAAATTCCTCGATTGCGGAACATAATGATTGGTTTATATGGACGTGATGATGTTTGGGAGGAGTCAAAGAAGGGTATGGAAAATATTGCGTCCTCATATTTCAAGAATTTGTTTACAAAAACCAATGTGACTGGTATTCCAGAGATGGTTCAAGAAGTAACTCCTGTCATTACGGAACGAATCAATAGGGAGTTAACAAAAGAAATCACATAGTCAGAGATTCGAAAAGCCTTATTTGCTATGCACCCGGAAAAAACACCAGGGCCCGATGGGATGACGACTTTGTTTTATCAGCGGTTCTGGCACTCCATAAAAGGAGATCTGGTAGTTTTGGTAAAAGATTTTTTTTTGTTCTGGGCAATTCAATAATAGATTAAATGAGACAAATATCTGTCTTATTCCAAAGGTGGATAAACCTCAACGAATGACAGAGTTTAGGCCGATTAGTCTTTGTAATGTTTGTTACTAGACTATCTCAAAGATTATTTGCTTCCAACTTAAGAAAATTTTGCCATCCCTTATTTCAGAAACCCAATCGGCTTTTGTTTCGGGACGGTTAATTACAGATAATATTATTATTGCTCACAAAATGTTTCATGGTTTAAACATTAACCGGCGTTGTAAGTCAAAATTTTTAGTATTTAAAACGGATATGAGTAAAGCTTATGATCGGGTAGAATGGAGTTTTTTGGAAGCGGTTTTGCACCAATTGGATTTGATGGTAAATGGATTACTTGGATTATGTGGTGTGTAAGTTCAAATTCATATCAAGTCCTGTTAAATGGTCAGCCTCGAGGTTCTATTCTCCCTCAACGGGGTTTACGACAAGGGGACTCTTTATCACCGTATTTGTTTATCCTTTGTACGGAGGTTTTGATTGCTAATATTAAAAAGGCTGAGCAGGAGAAAAATATAACAGGTATTTTGTTAGCGCGTGCTTGCCCGCCTATTTTGTCTTTTTTTTTTGCAAAGCTGATGAGGCCGAATATAAAACAGTCATGGATATTATTGGTATTTATGGAAAGGCTTCGAGTCAAGAGGTTAATCTAAAGAAATCATCTATCATGTTCGAGAAGAAGTACCAAACCAGTCTCGGGAGCATTTAAAAACGCTGATTGGTATTTCTAAAGAAGGGGGTATGGGTTCCTATTTGGGTATACCTGAAAGCCTTGCGGGTTCAAGGAATAAAGTTTTTAGTTATGTCCATGACATGCTAAGTGACCGAGAGAATGGTTGGTCAGCGAAGTATTTGACAAAAGGTGGGAAAGAGATTTTGATTAAATTAGTTGCTCTTGTTCTTCCAACCCATGTTATGTCTTGTTTTAAACTTCCTCAGGAGTTTACTTCTAAACTTACAAGTACTATTTCTAATTTTTGGTGGAGCTCTAAAGATAAATATCGGGGCTTACATTAGGTTTTTTTTGGGACAAACTGTGTAATGATAAGTGTGACGGAGGGTTGGGTTTCCAAGATCTAGATAAATTCAACAATGCGATGCTAGCTAAACAATATTGGCTGTTGATTCAATACCCGAACTCCTTATTTGCTCGAGTGCCGAGGGGTCGATATTTTAAGAATACTCATCCTATGTTGGCTAAAAAGCCTATGTCTCCATCGTTTGGCTGGAGAAGCATTTTTTCGACAAAATCTATAGTTGAACGTGAGGCATGGTGGACGATAGGTTATGGGTATAATATTTCGGTTTGGAGAGACTCTTGGATCCCTGATCACCACCCCGTCCTGCAAATGGGAGGGGGAGGATCCTGCACCCTAATCTTATGGTTAATCACTTAATAAATCCAGTCAATAAAGAGTGGTTGCCTATCCTCTAGGAATTTGTGGATCCCGAAGAAATTCAGATTATTCTTAGTTTGGCTATAAGTAAGTCTTACAAGCCTGATCGGTTGGTCTGGCACTATACAAGATCCGACAAGTATTCGGTTAAGTCCGAGTATGGGATTGCACAAGAAATGGTTAATGACGTAGTTTGTGGTCCAATGTTTACTGTCTTAAAAGCCAATGCATGGAAACTTTGCGTTGCTCCTAAAATTAAGCATTTCTTTTGGCAAATTGCATATGGTACCCTCCCGGTGGTGGACCGTTTAACTCACCACTGTGTTCAGTGTGATAATCGGTGCAAACGATGTGAGACAATTAATCATGCTTTGTTTGAATGCCCTCGTTTGCGCCAAGTTTGGGATTTGGTTCCGTTTTCAGTTTTACCAGAGGGTTTTCCTTATGAGTCATTGTATTCAAACTTGGATTTCATATTTTGGAGGGGATTGTCTAAGTCTGGCGATTTGGATAATTCTCATCTTTTACCCTGGATTTTATGATCGCTCAGGAAGGCTAGGAATAAAAAAGTTTTTCGAGGTACGCACTTAGAGCCCTTTGAGGTTGTTAATGAAGCTTTATGTGATAAATTACTATGGGAGGAGACACAACTTCATGTTGCGGATTTCTCGAACACCTTAGGTTCCTCGGATCCCGTCGATCCGTGGGTTCTACAGGGTTCAGTTTCCCGTTGTCAGATAGATGGCTCCTGGAAGGCGTCAAATCTAAATTCGGGATTGGGTTGGTGGTGGATCAGACCTTGTTGATGGGAGCGAAATGCCTCCGATGAAGTCTATCTCCTCTTCACTCAGAGTTAGAAGCATTGATTTGGACCATGGATAGTATTCTTGTTTGCGGAGTTGCTTGCCAAAGTTTTGAGACAGATTGTGCAAAATTACTTGCGAGGGTCCTCCCGAAGACTGGCTGACGTTCTCTAACCTAATAGATGATTTGCAACAGCTTCGGTCCTTCTTCCCATTCTTTACCCTATCAAAGATCTCTCGTTCTTCGAATCTAAAGGCAGATTGCCTCGCTTGATCCTATAGAATTTTACTAATAGAAACTTCTTTTGTAAACTCTTTTTCTGCAGTTTGGGTTACCAATCTTGGAGTTTCTTTTTAATTAATGTGTGGTTGACAATAAAAAAATATAAGAAAGAATATTTTTGTAAAAAAGTATTATAAAAGGGTATTTTTGTAAATTTCCCATAGATACTTTTTTTTCCAATTACTATGTACTATAAATTTATTATAATTCAAAGTAAATCTTTTGGTCAAAGATTTTCATTTCAGACAATTAACATATTTATAATTAGTCATCAAAATTGTTAATTAGACACTGACCAAGATGTAAATATGTTAAGATTTTGATAACTAATTATAAATTTGTTGACTATCTGAAAATAAAATCTTTGATCAAAAGATATACTTTGACTTGTATTAAATTTGTAGTACATAGTTACCTTTTGGCATATGTATCTATCAATTTAACAACATATTTTTTGACCAGTGGATAACTATGAAGCAGTGCATATATATATATATATATATATACACAATGATGCATTACTCTCCATACAACAAAACCAAAATATATATCTTGTGTTGTCGACAAAAAAATGCTTTCAAAGATGAAAGTGATAGTTCTCTTGTTGTTCTTGCTCATTCTTCCATTTTGTTCTTCAAGTAATTTCAAAATATTTTAAATCATCTAATAGATAATTTCACATTTTTAATATCAAATATCTACTATATTTTTTTATATTGATTTTACACTTAAAATCTAATGGTTGTTTATTGAATTTTTTTGTCTCTTTTAGAGATTGGAGAGAGACATGGAGATGGAGTTCCTCACACCATCCAATATTCAGTAAAGATGGTAATTAATATCAGTAACCAAAATAAATATTTTTATAGATTTTTTTTCTCTCCAATTTGTGATCAATATTTTCACTCACTTCAAAATAGATTGATAAAATTTTCACCAAAAAATAAAAATAATGTAGGGTGAAGAAAGAATTCCAAAATTGATGGATTATCCAGAAAGAGGCGCAAACTCAGACCACGATCAGAAAATAAATGGTTGGGGTCGTCCTGTGCGACCACCGCCACCGCAGATGAATTATGTGAATCATCAAAATATAAACGGTTGGGGTCGTCCTGTGCGACCACCGCCACCACAGATGAATTATAAGAATCATCAGACAACCATCAGGTTGAGTATTCCACCGCCACCAAATCATGAGACAACTAACAATTTGAGTATTCCACCACCACCAAATCATGAGAAAGCCAACAGTTGGAGTATTCCACCGCCACCAAATCATCAGACAACCAACAGTTGGAGTATTCCACCGCCACCAAATCATCAGAAAACCAACAGTTGGAGTATTCCACCGCCACAAAATCATCAAAAAACCAACAGTTGGAGTATTCCACCGCCACCGAATCATAAGACAACCAACAGTTGGAGTATTCCACCGCCACCAAATCATGAGACAACAAACAGTTGGAGTATTCCACCGCCACCAAATCATGAGACAACCAACAGTTGGAGTATTCCACCGCCGCCAAATCAAGAGACAACCAACAGTTGGAGTATTCCACCGCCACCAAATCAGCAAAGAATCAACGGTTGGGGTCGTCCTGTGCGACCACCACCACCGCGGATGAACTAAAAGAATCATGATAATGAAACAAAAATTTAAAAGTATGAAACTATATGATATGTGTAACTGTCAAAATAACTAAACTAAGTAAACACAATTTTATTAAACTTGGTCAAAAAAAATATTTATGGTTTGATTCTTTTTTTTTTTTGATAAAAATTTGTTTGAATGCTTGATTTTATTTTTTTTGAATTGTCAAGATAATAAACTTATTGACTCAAAATATTTGATCAAAAGATCACTTTCACAATTTAGATTTGAAAACACTAATAAAAATATGAGAAAATTACTCAAACAACTCTTAAAAGTTGTTGGTTTACTCAAATGGCACATGTAACCTAACTTTTACTCAAATAACATATAAAAGTTGAAAAAGACTATAAACCTTTTTGTTTTGGTGTTAACAAATCATGCCATTGAACCTAAAATATAAATAGAAAAATCGATATTATAAAGAAAAAAAGAGAAGAAATTCTAATATAAAATTGGTTCTTTATTTTTTTTTTCTTTCTTCTCTCTAGTAATCTAATTTATGCTCTTCTCAACTCTTTATCTTTGGTTAGATTTTGACTAGTGTGTAGCGGCTCAGCGCCGGTGACGTCTTTGGGTAACCCTTCAATTTTTTTTTTGGTCTTGGCTTTTCTTGGTAGTGCTTGGGTGGTGGTCATGTCGAGATGGTTTGACCATTAACAATTATTATATATGTTTGAATGTGGATCTTAGTGACCAGATTTTTGGTATGGGAAGTCTATGATGTTATGTGTGGTTCCATTGTCACTGTCGTCTCACTGTGTGGAGCTGGTGTCGTGTTGATTTCTCTGATTTTCTTTATGGGTTGGTTTGGCTCCTCAAGTTGTAGGGGTGAATATGTTTTGGATCGGTCTCTTCGTTCCAGGATGAAGTTTTGCGGTGGATTTGCTAATTAAGGTTCGTGTTGCTTCATGGATGTTCACGCTGGATTTATTAGATTGATGGGTCTCTCTTCTTAAATTTCAAGCCATTATTTGTAATTGGTATGTCTGTGTCAAATCTTTGTTTCCTTTCCTTTGATGAAGATTCAAAAGAGTTAGGTGATTCTTCGATTTTTTTTTGTGAAAAAGTGGATACTTGTTAGGTTCTATGAATCAAGTAGGTTGTACTCAAGTGAATCCAACATTCTAAAGAGTTTTTTTTTTTTTCCACAATTCCAAAACAAAGAGTTAGACGATACTTTGTTGCTGAATATTGAAAAATAAAAAAAATTATTGTTAGGTTTTACAATCGAGATAGTGAAACAATGATGATAAACATCTGTTAACCGATTGGAGGTCTTTTGTACGATCTTCTTTGTTGTTTTTATGCTTTTGTTAGTCTATATCAGTCTTTTGTAGCTACGATATCAGATTTTGTAAGGATCTCCAGAGTTTAAAGGTAATATTTTTGGCTAGTGTGTCAAATGATGAAGACAGATGATAGGAGGTTTTGTCAGGACCATCGAAGTGACTAAGTGAGAAATATGATTCCATATTCTTTCCCTTCCTTTTTCCTGATTGTTGTGATTTTTCCAAAGGAAAATTTGTGCCCAAATATAAGTTTCCAAATAATATATGTTGTATCATTGGTCAAAATAAGAAAGTTCTTTTTGGTTTACAAGTTGATCTTATAAACCATTCTTATGATTCTTTGTCTCATTCTCATGTATTACATTTAACAACCACAAATGCAACTCGTAATATGAATCTGCCACAATCCTTTGAAGTTGCAGCATTAAGTTATGTTTTTCTGGATTTTAGTAGATTGGGATGATTTTGTTTCAATTTCCAAGGAGCCTTACAAATGGAGACTAGCTCCAATTGACAAGCCATTAGTTCTGATGGATTCCTAGCAACAAAAACTTTACAGAGATTCCTTGATCAAAGTATATCTCCCTCTGATCCATCGAGAAATCACCTCACAAAACCTTTAGACTAACATTATTCTTGGATTCATACTTAGCACAGATTTGAGATGAAAACTGTAGTTCCTTGGCTATAAAGCAGCATTCATAATTTCTCAAGTTAACCTTCGATTAAAATTTCATTTGTTTCAATAGATTCTTGAAAATGTGATATTTCTAGTGACACCTAGAACAAGATATGTTCTTCGATAGTTCAGCGCTTGCCATTAACATGTCTTAAAGGGGGAATTTGTTTTAACCTAAACCATCAGTAGTATAAATCTGTCAAAAATAAATAACTCTATCATGTCTACATCTACAAATCTACCAAACTTTTGTCATTTTTGTAAGAGTTTTGTCTATCACTACATTAACACATAAATCTGTTGCCAGAAATGAAATCTACCACTCTCGAAATATCCACCAACACTAAAACAAAATTGGTGACATAAATCTGTCATTGTACAATATGTCTACCACAATAATATATAGATCTGTCAAACAAACGTGCCACTCGGGTTAACATAATTAAATATATCATCATCGTAGTAACTCTATTAAATATCTCTATCTCTATCGGGAAGACATAATTCTATCATCATTACGGTATATCTAGCACCCACCAAAAATCTACCACTTTTTTCAGTCTACCATCACTACTCTTTGTCTGCCAATTAAATCTACTCAAGTACAAAACAACTTTTCTATAAGTATGTCAAAATAAAAATGTTGACAATAGATTATATGGGCGGAAAACTCCGCCCCCCCCCTCCCCCCCTCCCTGAAAAGTTTTGAACAGTTCTAAAAAAACGTTTACATGGTATCACTTTTTAATGACACAATGGTAATTCTTTTTTTTTTTCCTTATACACCAACCAAAGTGTATAAATGTCCTCACGGACGTGTGGTGACAATGTTGGGTATGTTGTGGTGTGTTTGGATCATAGGAGGACAGCTAGATTCAGGTTTTCATGAGGATATCAACGAAAGTGATACTGTGGGCGTCGGTGTCGACTTACATTAGGAGAGTGTCGATCGACACCATATGTGTTGGTTCACAAGTGGTGCGATGGGTGACGTTCGACACCAGGTGGAGGTGCCGTTCGACACTGAAGGAGTTGATAGTGAATTAGAGTATTTGTGGGGAAGTGTTGTCCGTGTCTAGATGGAATCAAATATTCCAGTCCACCTATTTTGTTACTCGGTCGCTAGGGGTGGTTGGTTGTGCGACTCAGTAACTAGATGAGGTGGATTTTGGTGTAATTGTGGGAGTTTTTTTAAGGAGCGATTCTACGCCGGTTCTCTCGTCGGAATTATGGGGTTCTAGTGAGTTTGTTTCCTGTGGATCCAATGCTGTGATTGAAAATCTGGGTTCGGTCGTCTCAGGCTCTATGGAAGAGACACCTGCTTTTATATTGAAAATAAATTATCTTTTAAAAAAATTTTGTTCTTAAAAAAAAAATCCTTTAAATATTGGAGGTAAAGATATATATTTTTTTTAAAAAAAATTCTTTTTAAAAAATTCCATTTATATACTGGAAATAAAGAATCTAGGTAAAGCATAAAGAGAAGTTGATAAAAAAAAATCATTTTGTAGATATCTTTTTTTCCACTATTTTGATTGCCCTCTTTTACATAATTACAATTTGTAAAATTAACTTTTAAAATTTATTTTTATAGGTTTGGGTTCTATTTTTTATATGTAGGATATAGTTTTGACTTTTGAGGGAATAGAGTTTAATATTTGGGGGTTTCAAGTTTATAATTTAATCATTATATATATAGAAAAAGGTATTATTGAAAATAAAAAATAAGATAATATTTTTGTAAAGGGATACAGAAAAAAAAAATATTTTTGAAAATGTCCCGTAGATAATTTTTTATTTGTTTTTCAAAATAACTATGTAGTTGTAACACTCGTAAACCAAATTGTGGAAATTTGGTAAGGGACCGAATTTTATTATTTATAATGAATTTAGAATGAAAACTCATAGTATCTTAAAAAATTACAACTCATCAAAAATTTCACGAGTTTAATCCTTTTAGTTGTCAATATTATGATCACACGTGAATTCTTATATATAATCGGAACCAGAAAGTCTAATATGTGTAAAAAAAGGAAAAGCAATCAACATGATTCTTGAAATGTATTATATGATTCTTCCACTCAAATTTTCTAAACATGCAGTTAAATCTAGTCAAAATTATCAATACTGAAACATATACTCTTACGCAATCAACTATGTTACATCTGTCAAAACTAAAACTGATGCATCGTTAATGAAAATTTGAAATGCTTCACCACAGTATACCTAGTCAATCTCTATTGATTTATTGTTGATAATTATATATAATAAGATTAACCATTCTGATTTTGTGGGTCTGATTGGTAACGTATTCAAAGCGGTACAAAAAAACTATAAGCTAGACTGTAAGTTGTTACGGAATAGTACAAAACTGTAAAAAAGAGTTTTACATGAAAGCTTTACAAAAAAAGCTGAAAGTAAAAATTTTAATAAAGTTTTTCGTAAAGCTTTTGTGATTGGTAAAACTCAAAGCTGTACCACTGCTTTATTTTTGTTTACCAATAACACCCAGTAATTGTTGTCCAAGCTTAAAAAGAGTGAGAAAGAAATCAAACCAAGTGGGACAAAATGTTGACTCTTGGATGTGTACCACAAAAATATTTTGAAGATTGTGTGTTTATCAGTAAGATAGTTTTCATACTTTCATAATAAAATTAATAAAAATAAACTTTTTAGAATAACAAAATTTCTTTAAATTGAATTTAAGAGTATCTAGTTAGAGAATGTATAATGGTGGGTTGTAACGCCTCGACTGTCACTTTGCTTAGTGGATCCTATGTCCACTTCTCGACCATGAGTCCACCTTGCTTACTAGGATCCACGTCCACTCCCAGTCCGTGGACTATCCATATCGTACGGTCGGTTTGCTACATCCAGGAGGCTTTAAAGAATTGTTTACAGTCCCTACAAATCACCACATGATATTTCTCTTTGTTTTATCCTCACTTGCACAGTTCCGACAATCACTTCCCAAAAGGTCACCCATCATGAAACTACTCCAGCTCAAGCACACTGAACTCTGGAGTTGTCTCAGGATCTTTAACCGAAAAGGTAAGTGCACTTTTGGTGACATAGGTGGCAAAATTAATTCTGTTGAACTTCTCCGCAAACTGGGGTGTCACAATTCACCCCTAAACCCTCGCTAACAGATCACAACGTCCATGTTGTGCACCAAGATCGTCACCCCCGACGGTGTGAGCCCACTCGACTCAACAGTTGTCTAGATTCGGCTCTGATACCACTATCGTCTCCATTCCATGGACCCACATTCCTTAATGGACCTCACGTCCTCTCAATAAGCCTATGAGCCCATCCATATCCGACGGCCGGTTTGCTATGTCTGGGAAGTTTAAAAGACTTGTTACTGTCTCTACAAATCAACACATGATCTTTTTCTTTGTTTTGTCCTCACTCGCACAGTTCCGACAATCACTTCCAGGAAGGTCACCCATCCTGAAACTATTCCAGCTCAAGCAGGCTTAGTCTAGAGTTCTCTCAGGACCGTTGACCAAAAAGATAAGTACAATTTAATGACATAGCTGACCAAAAAGATTATTGTAGTAAATGTGTAGTGCATAGTTATATAGAGCTAGTGGCATAAATTAGTAAATATATATTTATTTGCCAACACATTTTGCAAACATGTGTATTCTATATATACAAATATAGAAGTATGCATGCAGTTCTCTTCCAAACAACAAAATCAATATATATATATATGCAGTTCTCTTCTAAACATGTGTGTTCTCAAAAAAAAAAAATTATTTCAAGGATGATGCTGGCCGTTCTCTTGTCGTTCTTGAAACTCTGTTTCTCTAAAACCCTGAACCAACAACAAGTTCTGTCAACCTGCTCTAAATCCCTGTTTACCATGGAAAAAATTCCTTACTCTCATAAACGAAAAGGAGTAAATGGAGGTTACTCAACCCCTCAACGTAAAAGAATTCGAGCCTCAAAGGTTGATTGCACTAAACTTATCAAAAGAATACCTTAACCCTCATCGGTAGACTCACTAACCCATCAGCTCAGAGAATTTGGGCCCTCTTTCGTGGAGAAGCGCTAAAACCTCTAAGGAAAAGCCACTGGGTCGGACCTTGGCATGGGAGTTTTTCAAGTCAGGTTTAACTTTGAGAAAGATATACTAAAGCTCATTAATAATGACCCTTACCACTTTGACCAGTGGATGGTCATCTTGCATAAATGGGAACCCATCATCTCTGAAATCTTCCCCTCCATGATTTCTATTTGGATGGAACTCTAAGGGCTGCCAAAACACTACTAGAGAACTGAAATGCTCCAAATGTTTGGAAGCGAGTTGGGTGAAGTCTTGGAAATGGATATCTCATCTACTGCAGTAAAACTCAGATTTTTAATTGATGGTTTACAACCTTTATGCAAAGAATCCATTGTGGAGTTCTCAGATGGAAAAGAAACCCTCGTGTACCTAGAGTACAAAAACTTGAAAAATCATTATCTCCATTGTCAGAGATTATCCATGAAAGAAGAAACTGCCACGGCTAAAAGTAGTAGAGAAAGACATTACCCCTCGAGAGAGACCTTTTCTATATTCTTCCAACCCAGGTTCGCAGGGTCCATCAAGGAACTACTATATACCAGAAGATAACTTTGCAGCTCCAGTAGCCTATGCTCAATCACTACACGAAACCAACACACACATCATGGAGCAAACCCTCTTAAAAGGAAGTATGATTCTGGGGAAAACCAGAGAGGAAGCCACATGGAACTATGTAATTCCAACATAAACTTACCTCACAGGTCAGCTCCCTCTAGATCTCGTGATTTCCACATGAAACCTTTTACCAGAGAACATGAGAGACGTTTCCATACCAGAGAAAGAACCTCTTATCAGATGCTTTCCCAGAACCTTCAATAGAGAAAAAATCTCACTCCTCCGTAGGACATAACACCGAAGTTTCTGACTATTCAGGACAAGAAGACCTCCATTGGAGAGGAATCTGAGTGATTATGATTCCCCTACTTGTAACGCCCCGACCGCCACCTCTCAATGAACCCCATATCAACTCCTAGTCCATGGGCCCACTTTTCTTAATAGGTCTCACGTTCTCTCACTATGCCCGAGAGCCCCTTCATATCCGACGACCGATTTGCTATATCCGAGAGGTTTCAAAGAATTGTTACTGTCCCTACAAATCATCACATGATCCTTTCCTATTATTTTTCTTCACTCGCAAAGTTCAGACAGTCACTTCTTGCAAGATCACCCATCATGAGACTACTCCAGCTCAATCACGCTTAACTTTGGAGTTCAATCATGAGACTACTCCAGCTCAATCACGCTCAATTAGCACAGATGTAAATGCCCGCATTGTGGAGAAGCCAAGACTGAGGTTCACCTATTCTTTTAGTGCCCTTTGTTGCAGCCATTTGGAAGATAGCACCGTTTGAAGATATTATTTGCGCTGAGGTAATACAATATCAAATCGGGCTTAACTTAGACAACATAACTCACCTACCTTCCCCCAACCGGAATCGCGAAAGGACCTATGGCGCCTTGGATCTTCTAGAAAATTTGGACAGCCCGAAAATGATTGATATTCAGCAAAGTTCAACCCCAAGCGGAAGAAACCTTATTGTTAGCTATCTTCTGTGACAACCCGTCCCGCGGAACCCACTAGCCTCCTGCCAGCTGCCCCAACGGACTGTCCGTGGACCCTGCTAGCCCCCCCCCCCCGCTAGCCGTCCCAACGGACCCCAAGCTGGCCCTGCAGGGCATCGATCCTAACCCATCACTGTGGATATCCCAATCTACCAGTAGGTTATTTGTGCGCCAGGAGTTCCTCGAACCCTATTCCCCACCCTTTAACAACCTTCCCACAGGACAATCTGCCATCAATTGAACTACAGATCCACGGGACGGATTGTTACATCTTCTAAGCCAAGGAGTGGCAAGAAGCTCAACATGCACATGTCCCAATCAAATCTATGTTGCCTGCTTTACGACCCACACCTGTATCACTTCCTCAAATTACTTGCTCCACTGATGCAGCTTAGAAGGAGAATGGAAATGCTGATTGCGGCTGGATCTTGAAGGATCAATCCGGCAAAACTCTGACCCAAGGCTCATCGACTGTGAAACATGTCTGGTCGCGTCTGATGGCTGAAGCTTTAGCAACTCTCACAACTTTGAGAGTTGCAATTGAATCGGGCTTCATTTAAAACCACTTCGCTTCAGACTCGCAATTGCTAGTCAAAGCACTCAATTGGAAGACCTTCTCAAAGGAACTCCACGGGATTTTGTATGATACCCAAACCCTAGCTTCTCAACTCTCTGTTTGCACCTTTTCTTATATTTCTAGAAACTATAATCGTTAGGCTGATGTTCAAGCGAAAGACGTCATTTTGGGTATGTGTATCGAACCCTAATTAAGTTTAATGAAGTATTAGTTTGTCCAAAAAAAATTAACACTACTATTACCCAATTAAAAATCTTAAATCTACACAATTAAAATTGATGCACCATTAATCAAAATTTGAAATGCTTCACCATATGCACCTTCGTAATATTTAAATGTCTGATTCACCATTGAAAACTATGCATAATAAGATTGAAATTTTTCAAAAGAAATTTCTTACTAAATTTAAAAAAATTTTGATACAGACTTTGTAAGAGCAAAAGAGAAACCAAACCAATTGGTAAGAAATCTCGATTTTTGGTTTTTGTACGACATAAAATATTTTGAAGATTCTGTTTTTTTCTTTTTGTCAACCATTGGACCACAACTGGCCGGCCCATTAGCCAAATTTCTACATTCGTAGAAAGCAGAACTCGATCTCTTGTGTGATGGTGACTTGTACAAATAGACTTACCTCCTGCCACTGCAGTAAGGTCACTTTACTTGAAGATTCTGTTTTATAAATAAAATAAGATAAAGTTTTCAGTCTCAATAATAACATACATAATTAATAAAACTATTAAACCTATAACTATTTTTTTTTGAATAACAAGATATTCTTTTAATATAATTTAAAATTCATTAAATTAATAACAATGAATTATATTAAAAATATATGGAAAACTTTTAGTTGAAAAATCTTTTGATAGGCTTTTAAATAATTTAGGTGATCAATTCAGAGAATTAATTAAGAATTGTTATTAGAATTTCTTGCAAAATTTCTCAACACCATGTATATATTATATTGAAATCGACATATGCTGACCAATCTACATTTTAAACAATTATATATATATGTTTTGTATGAGTGTTATTCACCAAAAAACGATTTTACAATAGATTCGGCATTAAGCTGAGAGTATTTTTAATCAAAGAGAATGATAAGTATGAAACCAAAATTGGAGACCCTCCTCATTTCCTAGATTTCCAAAACGTTGAATTGAGCTAAACCGGTTTATGAAATTCTTATCTATGATCCTCACAAGCTTATCTGACAGAATATGGAAGTCAGCATGGCGCCTACCATTTATCTCATGCCACAAACTGTGAATCGATGTGATCTGAAAAACATACCTTATAGTGAAAGTATACAACTTGGCTGAGCAACATCTAAGTAAGATGGGATATGATAGATTTGACTCCAACTTGTAGTGTATTAATCGTTAAGAATTCCTTTGATCGGAGATGCCGAGACTTGTGATAAATAGGGACAAACGCAAAAAGGAGGATCTCTTGTCTGCAAATCCTCTACACAAAATTCACAACAAACACGAGCTCCTACATCCCAATAGTGAAGCTTTTCACCTGAAGCTAAACGATCATGGAACGCTAACCAAGTTAAGAACGTATACCTTCGAGTTGAGAAAGAACCAAACTCTTATGTACCATTCGCAACTCGGCTTGATCTATCATCGTTAAATCTCCAAAGTGAGCGATCCGACTCCCCATTTTGAATCAACCAAACTGCTTCCAGCTGATTTTCTATTTGGCTAAAAGTATGTACTCGATGATTATGTCACATATGCATAGCCAAAGCTTCAGCAACAGAGGCGTTAATAGTGAACCCCATAGAAATGGTTCTACCAGCTCAACCAGATCAAATTGCTTCCCTAGTGAACACCTTTCGTCATGCCAGAACGATGTCAACTGGCCAGACTTAACCTCCATCTTATGGAAAACCTGAGCTTTTGCTATGTTAAAACCTGCATTTGTCTAGATCACCAACTGTCGACTTCTCCAAACTGACTTTTAACCCTGAGGCTGCAAACTGAATAAAGATCACAAGAATACACTCTATGGATCTAGGTGTAACACCTGAAGTAGTTTTGTAAACCAAAAACAAGCTCAATATATATAATTTTTCTCCCACGTTAGATAAGCGCATTTCGGTCGTTTTTGCCTTAAAACTAAAAGTAGGAATCATCAACTTCAAACTGCGCATGTTATCATTACTCGTCCCCTTGTTTCTCTAACACGTTTTGGTCTCCTACGGCTCCTAGTAGATGAGTGACTATAGTAATCATGATCATCCCTTCCTTCCCTTGGATGAATTCTTCCTCTTCTACTCAAAATAGGCAACATGTACACGATCAACCCTTTCATGAAATGTGTCTATCTCTGCCCTCATTAACCGTCACATCTTTAACGTACGTGTTCTAGAAACGAAATTCTAAGTTATATGAGGAAATAAATTTGAGGGCCGGTTTTATGCTATAATTAAGGAGTTGGGTGGTTTAATACCAATTTTTGGTTTAGGAAGGGAGTTTTTGGATTAATATTAAACCAAGAGTGGTATAATTAATTCTAGTTTAATTTTAATTTTCTGGGTTGATTTAAATAAAGTGTTATTTTGGAATTTTTTATCTTGTATTAAGCTCAAAGTGTACGTTGGACTTGATAGGTATCATCACCTAGAATTTTGAATGCACTTTTGGTTGCAAAGCTCTTGAATTAGCCCATTAAGTATCTCTTTAATCGATCATAAGATTGGCTTTCTTCACTTGTCCAACGGGTACAAGGATAACTTCCTTAGGTTCCAGTTTAGCTTTCGTTTGATGGTCTTTGTTGGATCCCATTATCACATCCATTAAGATATGAAAATTTTATCATATCGTATTTATAACACACAATCTTCAAAATATTTATGTTGTCTACAATCCAAGAGTCGAGATTTATTCTTTCTTGGTTTGGTTTCTCTCTTGCTCTGTTAAAGCTTGGAACAAAACAATTAATAACTAACGAATTTTTCTTTTGAACTTGTTTAATCTTATTATGCATAATTTTCAACGGTCAATCAAACATTTAAAGATAGAGTAAGTTCCTGTGGTGAAGCTTCTCAATTTTTGATTAATGGTGCATCAATTTTAACTTCAAGTGTAGAAAAATTGAGTGGAAGAGACAAATCATACGTAGTAAGAGTGATTGTATTATCACTTAGTAATTTTTTTGGTTCTTTCAGTTTCACAAATTTGATATACTAGATTGATCACAGTGATCAACTAGTATTGTAATTTTTTTTTCAATTTCAGTTTCACAATAACATATTAATATTGATATACTAGATTGATCACAGTGATATGTAGATCAAATTTGTTGAGTAACAAGTTTTTTACCAAGATAACTAAAAAAAAAATTGAGGATTCAAACTAAGTTTTATCAATAAATGGATTCAAATAATTGATTAATTCTTAGACCAATTTTTTTTTTTTTGTCAGCAACAAAACAAGATATGTTTTGTACTCAAACGAGCCAATGGAAAGGGACATTGTTTACATAAGTAATCAAGCGCGATTCAGAACGAACACACCTTGCCAGATTGTCCGCTTTACTATTCTGCTTACGAGGAATTAGGACCAATGAGAAAGATGTGAACTCCTTCCTGTCAATCTGAATCTCCTCTAGATAAGGCGCAAAAGCTGGCCACTCGGCAGGTGAAGACACCATCTTCACCAAGTCAGAGTAGTCGGTAAGAAAAACTACATTCTGGCTGTCCGTCCCTATCATACATCGCATCGCCCAGACAAGAGCTTCATTCTCTGCATGAAAAGGTGTGAAACTACACCGACAATTGGCTGCCCCCACAGAGGAAAGCCACAGAGGTGTGAAACCAACCTCTACCATAAAATTGATCGGTAGCTTTCCAAGAACCATCTTCAAAACACGAATAACTCGTGGTATGGCGATCGAGCACTAGACTACCCCGTTTTCCATGACTTGGGGTACCCTGCACTGAGTCTCCCACATCTTCCGGTTGAGCTAAAAACCAAGACTTGGATTCATCCTCTGCCAACCGAAGAATCGCAAGATGATATGAATCCATATTGCCAAAAATATTATCATTTCGAGCTGTCCAATAAACCATAAAACCCAAGGATAATTATCCGGATTAGGAACTTGCTGAAATCTCCAAAGTAAGAAGTCCATGTTGGCATAGATAGAGGCTGATGGAAAAACCCCCGGAGCCGTAGGAAACTGTGATAAAGCCCAAACTTGCCTTGTCGGTGGGCTTTCAAACAAAACATGACTAATTGTCTCATCGGAGCAGCCACAAAGTTCACACACTGTATCACAGCTGACCCCTAATTTCCGAAGACTAGCTGTTACAATAACACAGCCAGAAATCACTTGACACATAAAATGCCTAATTTCTTCCAAACAAAGGCGTGTAAAGGAACAAAATTTGGACCATAGACTTCCAGACCAGAACTAACCCTCATGTGGTGTCGTAGCGTATGATAACCAGACTTAACTGTATATTTTCTGGTTTTAGTAAAATGTCATCCCAATAAATCCTGAGAAAGCGGATGTCTAAGAGGTAAAGCAGAAATAATGGCAACATCTTGTCGGCGTAAAAGTAGCCGAAAGCCAAGCCATGCTCCAGGAATTAGAGCTCCTGTCAACAAAGTATTTTACTTGAAGCGAGGGGTCGATAGACGATCCCGTGCTTAGTTCTGGTGTAATACCCCTCCTCGGGGCCTAAAATTATGCGGAATGGCCAAGGGACGGCTATCACGTAAGAATCGATCAAGACAAAGAGGAATTTTTGGAGTTGAGCCAAAGTATTTAAGGATGAAGATAAAGCTTATGGTCGAAAAATATAAGAAGACGAACGGAGCAAACCGGAGTTGGTACGGTGGTGCAGTCTTTGGCCGATGGCCGGATGCGTACCGAGCGTATCATACTGTCCGCGTGCGATAGCTGCCAAGCAAGTTGCTGGAATGGACGGCCAAGATTGATCGGAGGTGATGCTTATCCGATAGGCGAGGATAGGGTTGTGGATAAGACCAGCCAAGCTTATCCGCCATGTGTCGCCGTCTTGAGCAAGATTAGTGTCCGCCCATGTGTCGCGACGCCGTGATCCCTATCCACTGCCAGCTGCTTCTACCACCGCCCTAGCTTTCCTATAAATAGCCTCTCCCTTCATTTGTTTTCTTCACACCAAAATCAAACCAAAAAGGGCCATAGTAGGCGAGAGTGTGAGTGAGAGTCTGAAGGTCCACGAGAGAAAGTCCTAGGGAGTTTGGTCGAGAGTCTAGGAGTCTTAGTCGCAAGGCTAAGGTAAGTTTCCGAAGTGCGGGAGGTAGCTCGCGATAGGGTTTTTGTTTATTTAATTAGTTAGTTAATTATTTATTTAATTAATTAACTAGTTATTTATTTATTTATTTAGTAGTTTAGAGTGAGGTTAGGATTTTATACTTAGAATATTAGGGGGGTTATTAGTATTATTATTGCTTGCATGATTGTTTGCTTGCATTGTTGTTTGCTTGCATTGTTGTTATGCTGCTTGTGTGATTGTTTGATATAGCATCGCAATGGTATAGCCGTAATGCTGGACGATTAGTCGCATTGCCGTTATGTTGTCTGATTGCTTTATCATTGCTTGCCTGCATGTTAGTTAGTATCATGTTAGTTAACTAGCATTAGGCGAATCATGAGGATCCCATCCGTCTGCTGTGTGTTGCGTGTAACTCCGTAACGTTATGGTTTACGAAGGTTTGGAGCGGGTCATGCCCGGCCAGACGCTACATGATGATGTAGTATGAAGGAATGTGTATCCTTTTTAGACTTTGTGTCTAGGGGTGGGGGCATTGCCTTGGGAGATCATGGATTCGATAGGGGCCCAGCATAGGAGATAGGCATTGCATGTTTTTATTTTATTTGCTTGAGGCGACTAAGCCGCCTTGATTGTTATTCCGCTGTTGCTGGCTGATTGTTGTTATTTTGGGGTTTGGGTTGGGTTATCTCATTAGAATCCCGGGCTTACTGAGTAATACTAGATTACTCAGGGTTCTACCAATTTGTTTTGCATGTAACCTTAGTAGGGAGACCTTAGGGGTAGCAAAGGACGTTAGGCCAACCGGTGTAGATTTTCTTGCCTTTGTAAAGTAATGATTTTCTTATGTAGTACTCGATTTAACATTATCAATAAAGCATTGTTTTCTTAAAACCCCGTGTCTCCCAATGATATTTATTAGTCTAGTCCAGACTAATCACAACTCGCGCATCGCGGTACGAGTTGCAAAGCCTTAGGCCATGGTTCGTGAGGAACGGGCATCAGCGGTTGGACGGCTTGGGCGATCGGATGTGTTCCGGGAACCTCGGTCGGCTAGCTGCGGGCATCCTACATGTGATGCTCTCGGTCTGTTCTTGGCCTAGAACAGGTCGGGGGTGTTACAGCTGGTCTCAGGGATTGAGCAGGGATCCAAAGGTCAGCCCATACAGAAATAGAATCACCTGATCCTACTCTTTTAGTGAGTTATGTGTTGACCAAAGAGCTAGCAGAAACAATATTCTGCCATCCATAGGATGGTGAGTACGATTTGACTGGATCCAACGAATCATAGTGCCTGTAATAACGTCCTTTAAAAACCATAGCAAAGAGAGAATCTGGAACTCTAATCAACCGCCAGAGCTTAGCCAACAAAGCAGTATTATAATCATCCAAAACTAGGAATCCCACAACCCCGTCATCCTTACTATAACACAGTTTGTCCCACGCCACCCAATGTAACCCTCGTGACTGACCAGATCAACTCCACCAAAAATTAGATACCGCACTGGTTAACTTGCGTGTGATCGTCTTCAAAAGCCGAAAGAAAGACATGACATAAGTAGGAATTGTCGTAGCAACCGACTTGATCATCACTTTTTTACCACTCCTCGATAAAAGCCTACCGGGCCACCCGTTAATCTTTGTCTATAATCTTTCCTGGACAAAAGAATTTTATTTTTGTTTTAGACCCGTCCAAATTCTCAGGTATACCAAGATACGAGTTCATACCGCCCAGAGTTGTTATCCCCAACACCCCTTTTAATTTCTCTTTGAGGGGGTTGTCAACCGTATGACCAAATTGAACCGAGGATTTCTGGAAATTTATTTGTGACACCCGTTCATACTGTTTAAGAATTCCTAGAACCACCTCACACTGATCCTTAGTGGCCTGACAGAAGAAGAGATTGTCATCCGCAAATAAAAGGTGAGAGATCGCAGGGCACACAGTCGACACCTTGATCCAGGTAATAAGCTTTGCCTGTTCCGCCTTCCGAAAATTTGCGGTGAGCACCTCTGTGCAGAGAATGAACAGGTAAAGAGACAAAAGATCCCCCTGCCGGAACCTCCGTCGTGGTATTATTGTTCTTAGACCAAATTTATTGTAGCATTTTATATCATATCATATTATATTATATTATTTTATATTATAAGTTAATTTTTTCATCGTCATGATTTTTCTGTGGCAGTGGTGATCGTACAAGACGACCCCAACCATTTATTGTCTGTTCATCAGTGGTGGTGGTGGCCACATAGAACGACCCCAACCGCTTATTGTTTTCTTATGGTTCGAGTTTGGCCTTGTTTCTAGATAGTCCATTATTTTTGGAATACCTACTTTACTTTTTTGGTGTGGTGACAAATTTAACAATAATTATCATATAGGCAGATCTATTTTGAAGTGAATGAAAAAATAGATTACCAATCAGAGATATTTATTTTAATGAAAATTGTATTTTGGTTAATTATATTAATTAACATATTTACTAAATATTAGACGGTGTAAGGAACACCATATCAATGGGTCTTTCCAAACTCCAAATGACAAAAGGTGAATTCAATAAACAGCCACATTAGTAGATTATAAATGTAAAAAATATGTAAAAAGTAGACGAGATATTTAATATTGAAAATGTAAAACTATCTAATTAATTAGATGATTAAAAAAATCTCTTATTAGTTAAAGAACACAATGGAAGAATGAGCAAAAATGACATGAAAACCTGAAACATGATATTTTATATGGTGAGTTAAAGATGGATGAATGTATGATGATGAATGGATGGATGGTAAGGTGTTTCAATTCCCCTTATGCAGTTGCAGTATAAGAGGTGTCAATCCAATCTGAGTGTTTGTGAACAGTTAAGATATGCATAAAGATCTAATTTAAGCCAGATGTAAAGGATGTTTGTCACTAACAATCCTATGATGCAAAATGCAGAAAGTAAACTATAAGAACTATGAACTAAATGCAAATGAAAAAGATGATTATGACAGTAATGATGCAACCAACAGAAGTAGAAACTATGCTAAAGAACTAATGCAAGACAAGTAATGAACAAGATGCTAAGTAAATGCAACAGAGATGCAAATAGAATGAAACAAGACAATCACAAAGCATAAACAAGAGTTCTGGGGATGAACTCGAGCCAGCACTCGACCGAGTGTAGGTCGAGTGAGTGGTCGAGCTAGACTAAACGCAGAAACAGAGCAATGGAATAAAAACAGAGTAATGCAAAAACGAATCAAACTACAATCAAGCAACAGGATTAAGACTGTAAAATCAATAAACAAGGAAGGACTTGAGGAGGGATTCATGGGCTGGACTAATGATTGAGGCTATCTAACTTGATCAACAAATCTCAAACAACATGAGCTAATCTCTAGACATATGTATCTAAGACAAGCTTCTCCCACTCTCATGGTCAAGAAACAATCAAACCTATGCATTTCTAGACTTGCTCTCACATAGTAAAGAATCTACACAAGCAGGCAGTAAGAAATATGTCTCATACCAAACAAAACCTCTAATCTCTTAGCAAGCAAGATGGTAAGCTCTAGATCTAGCCTTATCTATTCCTCTTAAACATTTGTGTGATGCTAAGATGCTTGAAATCAGATCCTACCTTCTCAGATATAGGATCAGCATTAAGAACATCTACCCTAGAAGAGATCTACAACAATCAAGCTTGATCAAGCCAAACAAACCTCATTCACAGCCCAGCCTAACCCATCCTCAAGATCCTAAGCTACTACTCACAAGAACACATGATGAACATCAAAATCATAAACCCAGAAAAGATTGAAACTTGCATCATTAGAAAGATGAAACAAGATCTACAATATTGAAAAGAAATGAAACTTGAATTCTCAATATTAAGAAAGTTATTAAACTAACAATATTGAATTTAGTCTTTTTCAAGTACAAGATCTAGGAAATAAAAAAAACAAAAGAATAAATCTCAAAAGGGTAAATACTAGGTTTAGAGAATATCTAAAAGCTGACTCTTTTGTGGCTGCAGGTACAAGGCTTTATATAGGAGGGGAGTGGAAGCCCTAAAAATGCTAAAAGACAAAATAGTCAACGGCTCGGTCAACTCGACCTGTGCTCGGTCGAGTGGCAGTCGAGCTGGCTTCTCGTGCATTGTCCACTCGGTCGAGTCCTCCTCAGCACACGGTCGAGTGTCTGGTCGAGTGTGCGGTCGAGTTGGACTCCGGACCTTGTTATTTCAGCCTTAACTCTCTTGCTTTCCCTTCATGATTGCTTCACTTCTTCCACAGCATTGCTTCTATGCTCCTTAAGCTTCAAAATCACCTGTTTATGCAGGAAAAGATGCAAATGCAATGCAACTAAACTCTAATGCATGATTAGTTCTAAAGCTATGCAATAATGGTGAAAATGGATAGCAAAAGATGCAAAAGATGTGAATATACTAAGGGAAAACAGGGTAAAATATATGAACATCAACACCCCCAAACTTAGTCTTTGCTTGCCCTCACGCAAATAAGCAAGACATAAGAAGGTAAGTGAGGTTTGAAAGTGGGATCTCAGCTCCTAAAGCTTGCAAATAGACTATCTAGAATCAATGTCCAAGTTACTAGTACTATGATGCAAGTTGAATGAGCTGTACTTAAAGACTTTAGACAAGCATATCACAACCTTTACTGATTTGAGCCTTAGACATCCACATGCATTCAAATCAACCATTTCCTTTAACATTCATTAATCAAGAACATGAATCAATTCTATGCAATGCTTAAACTCATTTGGCTTGGAGGTAAAGGCTTTGAGACAATGATGGTCTCTTTTAGAGTGGGGCTTATCAATATCAAGGTTCTCTCATAAAAAATGGATTGAGCTTTAGAAGAATGCTAAAGGTAAGAACACCTAGACACATACAAGAATAAAACCTTGTCTACCCAAAGGTACCCAAAGTGTTTATCCTAGCAATCTAAACCCAAATGATCCTAGTGCTACCCTTTAACTTCTTCTTTTCTCTTTCACCCTTTTCTCTTTTGGTTTTCAAGTCTTAGGAGAGGTTTCTTATTTGATCTTTCTAGTGGGATGGGGGATTCTTACTTATTTGCTATGGTTCTCTTTTCTTCTTATTCTTAAGACATACAAGCTTTTTGCTAGACTTTTCTTTTATTTCTTTTCTTTTCTTTAACTAGAACCATCTTCAACAAATTTTTACTTCCCATCCTTTCACTAGACTTTAGCTTTTACTTAAACACACTCTCCTTTTAAATACTCTACCCTTTTTCTTTTCCTTTTTTTTTTTTTTCTTTTTCTTTTCTTTCTTTAACTACCAAGTCCCAAACCCAACAAATGAACCACCTAGTCCTATCTAGTTTGAAAAATGCAAACTAGAACTACACAAGGCTTTACTCTTGTCAGTTCAAACCTAACACTTTCTACCAAGCTCAATCCCAAAAATAGGCCTCACACACTCAAGAATAAACATGGCTTGAAAGAAGGGTTGGTTAAGGGTAGGGGAAACTGATTCTTAATGAGGAAATCAGCTACTTGGATCAACAAGAGTGGTAAAAAGGAGAAAGATGATCCAAATATGTATATGGTATCCATGAGTTTAAAGCAATGCACACATTGATAATTGAAAGTCAATATTAGGTTCTTATAGATAGGAAATGGCATCAAATCACAACATGCTTCAATTTAGACCAAATGCAATGCAGGAATTCAATGCTTGGTTCAATCTTATGCTTAACCACTCAACTAGCATCAAAGTACTATTAACTTGGGCATTGATCCTAGTCTAGTGAATGAGCAAGCTAACAAGGAAATACTCATCATAGATCCCTAATGCAAGCAGTCCTAAATGATAAACAAAATACTTGAATATGCAAAAAACTACATGAACACTCTTTTTTTTTTATAAAGATTTTTGCAAAAATTTCAAATTTTTAGGGTTTTTCTATGCCTTAGATGCTATGCAAATATTAACATGATGATGCTAAAAATTTGAAATAAGAAAACAAAACACAATGTCAAATGCTATCTCAAACCCTCCCCAAACTTAAATCACACAGTCCCTTGTGTGAAAGAAATTTGTTTGAGGATTCAAGACTTAAAACAAAACACACAATATGAAATGCAATGGTATTTACAATGTAAGGTGATAGTGTTACCTCAAGGATTGGAGAAGAAACTATCCACATCCTCCTGCATGCTATCAAAGGTGTAGCTGGGGTCTTGTTGGTGACTTGGAGATGGGGATTGGGGCAGCTCGACGATGGCGACCGACCGTGACTCGGTCGAGTGCATGTCCGAGTGGGGGTCGAGCTGGCTTGCGAGTCTATTTTTCCAAGTCCAATTCTCTCCAAACCCATCTACACTCTCATTAAACAGCCTGCCCAACACAAACATAAAACAAAAATATCAAAACTACAAGGAAAATAAAGCATATGTACAATGATACCTTAGGGACTTCCTCCCTAGTGAGCTTGTTTAAAGTCACTAAGCTTGACTTCTTCTAGCTCTTCAAGCTTGATTTGGAGACCAAGGAGGTGATGAAATCCCCCCTGGTTCTACTTGATAACCTTGGTGTTCCTTCTTGATCACTACTTCCTTGACACTTGAACCATGTTTCTTCTTAAACTTGAGTTTTGGTCTTGCCTTCTTCAAAGACCTTTTGTTGAGCTGAACTTGAAGTTCCTTCACTAAACCAGCTAGCACTTGAACTGAACCCTTAAGCTTCTCCACTGAATCTTCTTGAAAGGTTAGCTTACCCCTTGAAGCATTTTCCTCACTTGAGACCTCATGATCCTCCTTTCTTTTTATAGTGTAAGGTGGATCATATTTGGAAGGCAGATTAGTGGGATTGTTGATGTCAAACTTCATAGTGAAGTCTTCAGTCAGGTGGAGCTTGACAGTCCCCATCTTCACATCAATAACAGCCCCAGCTGTAGCTAAGAATGGTCTTCCCAAGATAAGAGGGTCTTTAGGCTCTTGTTCCATGTTCATGATCACAAAGTCAGTTGGGATTCTAGCCTTCCCTATCTTTACTGGGAAATCTTCAATCACTCCAAGCACATCCCTCTTTGATCCATCCGCTAGGCCAATATAGAGATTGCAAGGCTTAAAGTATTCATATCCCAACTTCTCAGCCACTGAGTATGGCATTAGGCTCACTGAAGCTCCTAAATCACATAGGCACTTGTTGAAGTGCATGTAGCTGATGGAGCAAGGCAGGTTGAATGAGCCTGGATCCTTAAGCTTGGTTGGGATAACAGCTTTCCCAATCTCTTTCAAATCTTTCATGTCTTGGTTTAGGGCCTTCTGCTTGGATAATTCAAGAAGCATGTCCTTGAGTGCAGGATGGTGAGCATATTTTTCCAAAGGAGTCCTCTATCTTCCTTCTCCTCAATGACTTCTCTTTTTTTCCTCAATGACAACCTCCTGTTGAATAGCCATCACTTCCTTTCTTTCAATCACAACCTCTTCCTTCAAAGCCATCACTTCTTCCTTCTCAATGACTTCTTGATTTTGTAAAGCTAACTCCTTCTCTTGTTGCAAAGCCAACTCTTTTCTTTTCTCAAAATTTTTGAGTTCTTTCAGCTTCGTGCCTTGAAACGTCCTGGAATGGTAGAGGTGGTTTGTAAGCAGGAGGAATGTACTTAGCAGGCTTAACAACTTCTGTGTCCTCAGCTCGATCGACCACTCGATCAGGCACTCGGTCGAGTGCTCGCTCGAGCACTTGGTCGAGTGCTTTGACGGATTCAGTCTGCTTGCACAAGCTTCACCCAGGGCTTCAATAAATGACCAATCCTCCCCACCTTGAATCTCACTGTTCTCAGTGACAGCATCTTCATAGAGATTAAGAGCTTTAGCTGTAAACTCCCTTGGGTGTGGAATAGGTTCTTCAAGTTGGTTTGGCGTAGGAGATGAAGTAGAATCAATGGAGCTCTCCATGTACTTGACCTTGGAGTTTAGGTCATTAGAATAGGAATTCAACGTTTGGTTCAGCTCAGCAAACTGCTTTGCTACCTCAATCTGCCCAGTTGCTTGCCCAGTAAAAGTTGCTGCATCATAGCTCTTAAGTCAGGTTCTTGGGTTTGTGAAGTTTGAAAACTGGAGGTGACACCATTGAGCCTGGAATCTGGTTGATGTTGCCATGGTACAGAATGGAACATACTGTTGTGAATCATGATGACGGACTCGAACAGGCACTCGGTCGAGCACAGGCTCGAGTGGGTGGTCGAGTCGACTGGGACTGATGTCTATTGTATCCGTTCTGCTCGATCAGGTGCTCGAGCACACACTCGGTCGAGTGGTGGTCGAGGTCGAGGTTGGTGGTCGAGCTGGTACCAAACTCAATCACAAACAAGCAGAAGAAGAAACAAGATCAGTAGTGAACAAGTTCATAAACGAACTTAATCTTAGACTTTTATGGATTCTAATTGTCACAAAAACACACTCAAATAGGCAACGGCGCCAAATTGAAACATGATATTTTATATGGTGAGTTAAAGATGGATGAATGTATGATGATGAATGGATGGATGGTTAGGTGTTTCAATTCCCCTTATGCAGTTGCAGTATAAGAGGTGTCAATCCAATCTGAGTGTTTGTGAACAGTCAAGATATGCATAAAGATCTAATTTAAGCCAGATGTAAAGGATGTTTGTCATTAACAATCCTATGATGCAAAATGCAGAAAGTAAACTATAAGAACTATGAACTAAATGCAAATGAAACAAGATGATTATGACAGTAATGATGCAACCAACGAAGTAGAAACTATGCTAAAGAACTAATGCAAGACAAGTAATGAACAAGATGCTAAGTAAATGCAACGAAATGCAAATAGAATGAAACAAGACAATCACAAGCATAAACAAGAGTTCTGGGGATGAACTCGAGCCAGCACTCGACCGAGTGTAGGTCGAGTGAGTGGTCGAGCTAAACTAAAGCGAGAAACAGAGCAATGCAATAAAAACGAGTAATGCAAAAGCGAATCAAACTACAATCAAGCAACAGATTAAGACTGTAAAATCAATAAGGAAGGACTTGAGGAGGGATTCATGGGCTGGACTAATGATTGAGGCTATCTAACTTGATCAACAAATCTCAAACAACATGAGCTAATCTCTAGACATATGTATCTAAGACAAGTTTCTCCCACTCTCATGGTCAAGAAACAATCAAACCTATGCATTTCTAGACTTGCTCTCACATAGTAAAGAATCTACACAAGCAGGCAGTAAGAAATATGTCTCATACCAAACAAAACCTCTAATCTCTTAGCAAGCAAGATGGTAAGCTCTAGATCTAGCCTTATCTATGCCTCTTAAACATTGGTGTGATGCTAAGATGCTTGAAATCAGATCCTACCTTCTCAGATATAGGATCAGCATTAAGAACATCTACCCTAGAAGAGATCTACAACAATCAAGCTTGATCAAGCCAAACAAACCTCATTCACAGCCCAGCCTAACCCATCCTCAAGATCCTAAGCTACTACTCACAAGAACACATGATGAACATCAAAATCATAAACCCAGAAAAGATTGAAACTTGCATCATTAGAAAGATGAAACAAAGATCTACAATATTGAAAAAGAAATGAAACTTGAATTCTCAATATTAAGAAAGTTATTAAACTAACAATATTGAAGAATTTAGTCTTTTTCAAGTACAAGATCTAGGAAATAAAAAAACAAAAAGAATAAATCCCAAAAAGGGTAAATACTAGGTTTAGAGAATATCTAAAAAGCTGACTCCTTTTGTGGCTGCAGGTACAAGGCTTTATATAGGAGGGGAGTGGAAGCCCTAAAAATGCTAAAAGACAAAATAGTCAACGGCTCGGTCAACTCGACCTGTGCTCGGTCGAGTGGCAGGTCGAGCTGGCTTCTCTCGTGCATTGTCCACTCGGTCGAGTCCTCCTCAGCACACGGTCGAGTGTCTGGTCGAGTGTGCTGTCGAGTTGGACTCCGGACCTTGTTATTTCAGCCTTAACTCTCTTGCTTTCCCTTCATGATTGCTTCACTTCTTCCACAGCATTGCTTCTATGCTCCTTAAGCTTCAAAATCACCTGTTTATGCAGGAAAAGATGCAAATGCAATGCAACTAAACTCTAATGCATGATTAGTTCTAAAGCTATGCAATAATGGTGAAAATGGATAGCAAAAGATGCAAAAGATGTGAATATACTAAGGGAAAACAGGGTAAAATATATGAACATCAAAACCACCATGTTTGTAATCCCGTTAGCTCTCGTAGAAGGCTCTATGTACACTCCAGGCCCAAGGGTCCACCCATATCCAACAGCCAGTTTGTTATGTTTGGGAGACTTTAAAGACTTGTCTACTAACCCTAAAAATCACCATATGATCTCTTTCCGTGTGTTTTCCTCACCTATATGGTTCCAACAATCACTTTTTGGAAGGTCCCCAGTCATGAAACTACTCCAACATAAGCTAATTGTGGAGTTCTTTTAAGACTTTTGACAAAAAAGATAAGTGCACTTTGGTGACATATGTTGCCAAATTAAATCTTTTAAACATCTCCACAAACCGAAGTGTCAAAATTCAGCACCACTAACAAATCGTAACGTCCTTGTTGCACACCAAGACTGTCACTCCCGATGATGTGAGCCCTCTTGACTTCACACTCGTCTAGGTTCGCCTTTGATACCACTTGTAACGCCCCGAATGTCAACTCACTTAATTGGGTTCAATGTCCACTCCCGGTCTATGGACCCACCTCTATTGGTGGACCCTACATCCACTCCTGGCTCGTAGGCCAATCCATATTTGATGACTAGTTTGCCACATCCAGAGCCCATCCATATCTAATCCTATAAATCACCACAGGATCTTTCTCTGTGTGTTATCCTCACTCGCACAGTTTCGGCAGTCACTTCATGAAAGGTCACCCATCTTGACTTTTAACAGAGAAGATAAGCGCATTTTGGTGACATATGTGACCAAATCAAATCTTTCAAACTTCTCCGCAAACTGGGGTTTCAATCTTCATCTTTGTAAGCATTTAAAAAAAAATACAAGGTTACACATGCTTATATATTGAAATAAATGATATTTTTAAAAAGGTCAATTTTAAAAGTTCATTTATATATTGAAAATAAATTATCTTTTTAAAAAAGTATATCCTTCAAAAGTATTATTTATATATTGAAAATAAAAGATCTAGATAAAGTATAAATGAACTACTTTTTCTAAAAAGATCACTTATTTTCAATATTTCCAATCAACATGTATTACACATTTATTACAACTTAAAGTAAATTTTTTATGAAAGATTTTATTTTCAAATAATTAAGATATTTACAATTAGTCATCAAAATGTTAATTTAACCGTGACCAATAGTGAATCATTAAGTTGTAATTTTTTTTTTTTTTTGGAACACAAAATCACTAAGGTGTAAATATGTCAACATTTTAATGACTAATGGCATACTTTGCATAGCTAATCTAATGGCTTATGTAACTATCTATCAATTTTCCAACATATTTTTCTTACCAATGGTACCCTACAAACCTGTATATATATAGAGAGAAGCATGCATTACTCTTCCATAAAATAAAACAAAAAAAAAGATACTCAAAAGAAATATGCTTTCCAAGATGAAAGTAGTGGTTCTCATGCCGTTCTTGCTCCTTTCATTGTGTATTTCAAGTAATTTAAAAATATTTTAAATCGTCTAATTAGATAGTTTTACATTTTTAATATTAAAGAACTAGTTTTATTTTTACCGATTTTACACATATAATGCAATAGTAGTGTTTTAATTGAATTCACTTTTTCTCTTTTAGATTTTGGTGAAAGTCATGGAGAAGGAGTTCCTCAGAAAGTCCAATATTCTGAAAATCATCAGGTTCCACCACTGCCACCGAAAATGAACTATCTGAATTATCATGTGCGACCATCGCCACCGCAGATGAACTCTAAAAATCATCAGGTGCCACCACTGCCACCAAAGATCAGCTCTAAAAATCATCAGGTGCCACCACTGCCACCAAAGGTCAACTCTAAGAATCATCAGGTGCCACCACTACCACCGAAGATTAACTCTAAGAATCATCAGGTGCCACCACTGCCACCGAAGATCAACTCTAAAAATCATCAAGTACCACTACTACCACCGAAGATCAACTCTAAGAATCATCAGGTGCCACCACTGCCACCAAAGATCAACTCTAAAAATCATCAAGTGCCACTACCACCGAAGATCAACTCTAAGACTCATCAGGTACCACCACTGCCACCGCAAATGGACTTTAAGAATCATCAAACAATAAACGGTTGGAGACTTCCTGTTCGACATTTGCCACCGCAAATGAACTATAAAAATCATGATAAGGAAACAAAGATGTAAAAGTATGATAACTATATGATATGTGTAATTGTCAAACTTATCAAATTAAGTAAATAAAAAGCTATAATAAATTTGGTCAAAAAATTTGCCATTGTTTGGATCATTTTTTTTAAAAAAAAATTTGTTTGAATGCTTGATTCTTTTTTCTTTCTAATTATCAAGAAAATAAATTTATTGACGCAACAAATTTTAAACAATTCAAACTTTTAAAAAGTTTCAAAATATATTATAAATATTTAAGAAAATAATATTATAAAAATTATAGGGTTTGAATGGTGATGGCGGATGGGGTGGACAAGTCCATCAGCGACTTAATCCGCTCTATTTTTAGGGCGGACAACAAACCGCCGCAGACTAATTATATTTAAATGTAAAAATTGTTTTGAGTTGGTCTGCAGTGGTTTTTTCTATTCTTTTTAGACTGCACCACTACGGACTATATTTGATGAATAGTAAATAAAAACGTTCAATATGCAGATGGATTTGTCCGTCCCGACCGCTATCACCATACAACCCATACTTTATAAGAAGTTTAAATATTATAAGTATTTCAATTTTTTAAAAATTTAAACTTTCTAAAACGTTTAAGATATTAATAATATTAAAACCTTTATGAAGTTTCAAATATTACAAATATTTAAACTTTATAAATATTTAAACTTTATAAAAGGGTTAAACTTTATAAAACGTTTGAGTATTTAAATTTTACGAAGTTTTAAATATTATAAATATTTAGACTTTCTAATAATTCTAATATTCTAAATATTTAAAATTTATAAAAAGCGGCAATCTTATAATATGTTATATTAAATGATTACAATTTTAATAAATATCATACTAATTAATTTAAATCTAATCCTTTTAATAAAAACAATAAATATCAAAAAATTTAGATGAGATATATTTTTTAAAGATGATATTAATAAAGAAAACAGTTTGTCTTGTACCGCGAGTAAAAATATCACGGGATCGAGTTATGTGACAGAAAGAGTTTAGGTTGATACTAATATAAATTTAAAATATCATCAACTCATGTTACAGAGGTATATAATTTTTTTTCATTATGTTTACAAATATCCATAAGGTAATTTTTTTTCCTAATTAGAGTAATAAATATATGTAATTAAGTTGATTAAATAAATATTAAATGTAAAAAAATTTAGGAAAATTCTCAAAAATAGCACAAAATTAAGTTTTTCTTCCAAACATAGCACCCACTCAACTATTTTCCAAAACTAGCACACAAACTTTAATTTAATATTAAATATACTAAAATTATTAATAAAATATTTAATAAAAATTTTCATCTTTCTCGATTGTTATTTCTGAGATCTCAATTTCACCGGCGGTTCTAAACGGAGAACGATGAAGCAGACAAAAAAAAACTTCCCATGAACAGATAATCCAATCCTACTTCCCCACAACCTTGAAGCATCCCAGATATCTCTGTGAACAACGAATACTCTTTATCTTCATCGAGATCTCTCCGTTTAGGTGCCTCTTAGTCCATATTTTTTATAGAGAAGTTACTCTTATGATTCCTGCGATCTTTCATGATTTTGATGCTATTGTGCTTGCTTAATTGATAATCAAAAGTATGTTAGTTTCAATCTCACGCTGCTTAGTCTTCCATATCTTCTTATCTGCTAGCATTTCATGGTATGTCTCTCTTTCCTCTCCAGATTTTCCCATCTCTTTGTTCTTGTGTTTTGTTTGCGGCTTGATTTCAAAAATCTTGTTTTGGGTTTGTGAGGGGTTTGTTTTGCAGGGGAAAAGAGTGGTATAGGCTGGTATGTGAATTAGCAGATTTGATTTGAAAGGTTTCGATTTCATTTGAAATGAACATCTCTCTGAAAATGTTAGATCTTAGCGTATTTGTATATTCTCATGGCTGTTCATCTTCACTGCAGTTTTATGGATTGGAAAATTGGCTTTGATTGCTTATATGGTTTGATGATGAATATTAGTTGCATCATATTCTTAACATAGAGTGATTAACCACATGTAACCAAAGGATGGTGTGAGAGATATAAAAATTCATGTTTGTTGCGTGTGTGAAGTTGGTTTTTTGTTTGTATTTTCAAATCATGTTTTTTTTTATAGTGAATTACTGGGAATCTACTTAGTAAGTTGAAGTAATGAACGTCATATGAAGTATTGTCTTATTTTCTTTACGTTAGAGCATTATGTGAGAAAGCCAAGGAGATATTAATGGATGAAAGCAAGTTCAAGTTAGTTCTTGGTCTTGCTGTATATGCTGAGCTCTGACTACTGTGTGGTTTCATATTCTTTTGCATTTGATGTCTCAGGAAATTGATAGTATACCTGGACTGATGTCTCAGGAAGACCTTCCTAAATTTCATGGAAGCTTTGCTAAGTAGTTGTTCCCATGGAATCTGCTCAATCTTCTATCTTGGCAATCTCAACCTCGTTCAGAGTTAGAAGTCGTACGTCTACTCTCTCTCTCTCAATTTTGATCATTGTCCCTATTTCCCTGAAATTCTTATTCTTCCTCCGAATCTTGTTATTTTATAGTTGTATTTTGAAAATTCAGGAAGCATTGTTGAGAATTCAGGAAGACTTTCCTCAAACATATTTCCAGATTTCAATTTTTATCCCAAAAAATGGGATTGAAGATTTCTCCAAGTATGTGATGTATACATACGACACAAGATGCAAGTATTATTTGGATATAGTTAAAGAGTGTGTTGACATTTCATAGGTCTATATTCCTTTATCCAATTTTACTCTATCTGTTTTTAAACATGTATGTTGTTGTGAAACATTTTTGGATTGCTTTTGTACTTGTGTGATGTTTTTGCCATGACAGTGTCATATGTTTCTGTGTTAGCACTTAATTTTAACGGTGATTAAACTACATAAATGATTCTATGAAATTAAGGACTAATTCTATGAAACTCGGAAGGAATCTATGAAATTCAAGAAGGCTTACTTGAACAAGATGATCTTCATAATTGTTTTTGGATTTTCTAACATCAAGATGTGCATAAAAATAAAATCATTACCACTTACTAATTGAGTAATCTACTAATCTACTAATATTTGACACATTGAAGCAAAAAAAAAAAAACAAAAAAAAATTTAGAAACACATTTATTTAAAATTTAGGAAGCATACAATAATATTCAGGAATGACTCATTGCAATTCATGATCGTTTTCATAAAAAAAATGATTGAAATATCATATGAGATTACATATTTAAAGATGGTTCCTGTATAAACCTCATAATGTTTGAAATAATTTAATGAATACAATTCATCATATTGGAGTAATATGTGATACATTAAGACACCACAAAGAAATAGAAGATTAAAAACTCATTTCTTTAAATTATGAAGGATTTCATGATATTTAGGAACTCATACTTGAATTTTAGGAAGGATTTCCTGAATGTTTAAAAATCTCAGAAATGGTGAAGAACCGTTTACTCTTACCAACTACTTCTATAACTTATTTTTGTATAGATTTTTACACACACAAACTTATTTACTTACCAACTGTTTTGTTCACAATGACATTATATCAAACTTTTGGTATGCAATAACTTTTGCAAGAAGAGAAGGGAAGAGAAGCTTCTATTGTATCTTCTGAGTAAATTTGGCTCCATAGCTTCGGATAGACACACAAAAAACCATTCACACATGACTTTTAAACTAAACAATTTAAATATTTTATCTTCTCAAAAGAGAGATGGGATTAAATACATGAAAACTTAGAGAAACAATAACCTTAGGAGACCCATGATCAACGTAAATTAGCAGCTTAAAATTGAGGATGAACATTAGTCTCTATAAGAAAATCAAATGCAAATGCTTGTACTGCAGACGTCACAGAAACGAAATCAAAACAAAAACGATTAGACCAAACAGTTTAATTCACCTCATCTGGATCAATACATCGACCTCTGTGAATTTAATACCCATCAAATCATGAATAATCACCTAATTAATAATTTTCAATTCAGATTTGTTTTGCTCTTAATTTCGATAATTAGAGTGACAGATTTTGTTGACCAGAACTCAATCTGATCCTTCACGGTGGCGTCAACGTACGAGAAACAACACGCTCTCTCCATAAGAAAGCCACTATCATCATCTCTTCCTTCACCACCAGCTTCGGCTGTTAGAGCTCCTCCGGCAAGGAAACCGAGTCATGAATATCCCTTTTGGCAGCAGAACCGGTCTGCTCTTCGTCATGCCTTTGGGATTTTTCTATCTCGTTATCTTCCCTTACCTTAGCCTCGATCTGATTTCGATTACACGCCTGCCTCCGCCGCTGCGTCTCGTAAAGAAAGTGTTGAGTTGTGTTTCATTTCATTCAATGCCTTTCAAAATCGGGATGATGATTGCTGGAGGAAAACGATCCTAGAGATGACGATTGTTGGAGGAAGACGATGCTATAAGAAGACAGATACAACATCACAACTAGATGGAGCCACCTCATCTCACCGGAAAAGACGTCAGAGCATGTTGACGAAGTTAATGGATTTGATACCACACAAAATCAATAATTTATTTTGTTATATAAAAGTAAATAATAATTTAAATACATAAAAATGCTAATTTTGGAAAATTTGAGAGTGTGTGCTAACTTTGGAAGAAAAACCTAGAATAATGCTATTAGAGGGTATTTCTCAAAAATTTATGTAGTATCTCATGAGGTAAATCATAGAGTTAACAATCAATACACGGCTTTACAAATACAATCAAATCTAGTAACATCAAAATTTATGATACAAAATAGGTTGGTTAGTGATTTTTGTTAGTATCATTGTTATATCGGAGAGAGAAATTCACAAACATTAAACAAAAAAATTTTAATTCTCTAAAATTATAAGATTTGATTTTGCGTAAAGGTGAATATAGAGTTACATACCCTATCAAACAATCAGCATCACTAACCATACATGTAAACAGCTAAATGCAAACCATTACATTTCTTCCTTCTGATTGTTTCTTTTCTATTTCTCAATAAATAAATAAAAAGAGTGAAAATCACCCAAAAAAATTAGGAATTACGAGCACAGGAGTGGAACATGATCAGAGGTTAAGAGGATCAACTTCCGAGTTTCGCTCCTTCATCGGACTCCAATCTTCTGCCTCTGCAACACACACAAAGAGCTAAAGTAAGACATTACCCTTTACCACAAACAAACAATATTTTTTAATTTTTTGTTAGTCTTCAGAGTTATGAATTATATATGTATGTAAGCCAGTAAGACAAAAAAAAAAAAAAAAAAGGACTCACTTGGCTTTTCGGAGATGACCATAAGCCGCCGTTGTAATATGGAGGCTACAAAGAGAAAGATTGAGCACATACCAAACATGATTGTGATCGGAAATGCGTCCACCTGAGCAAACAGATAACAGAAACCAAAATTTCCAGATTAGCTTCTTCGTTTTTTTTCACTTTCTGTAATGTTTAAAGAGGACGGAGACATGAGATTTATTACATTGTACAAGACGATGCAGACAAAGATGTTGAGCGGAACACGGAAGAAATTCATTATGGTGCTTCGTGCTTCTTCAGGTATATACTGTGATCTCATCTTCATTATCGAAGGCCAAAATATTCCTACACAAGCCTCAAAAACACAGAAACCAAGTAGCTGAATGGAGCTAGTTAACGACAAGCGTTCGTCTTTCACCTTTGATGGCGTCACCAGGACCTGTTTCACAAATTATTTATAGGATCAATGTGCGTATGAAAGATAGTATAAACTTGAGCGTAGTAATGAAGCTTCAGACTCTGAGACATACACTTGTTGTAATGGGTAGAAGAAGTGATGCAGCGGAGACTAGAAAGACAATTTGCATATAGTTTTCGACTCTGAGAGATGAGCGAGACATGAGACGAGCTGCAAGTGAGCTTCCCAACATTGAGGCCAACATGAAGGTTGCAAAGACGAAGCCATGTGGGATTTCTTCGTCGTTTGGGCTAAGAGCTGGTGTCCAGAGGAAAACAAAGGTGTACATTGAGGCTTCAAATAGAGACTGAATAGCACCCAGCAATGCAATCTTTTCATCTGAGAAATCATCATAGACTGTGTTAGAGATAATCAGAAAAAATAGTTTGCAAATTCCATTGGATGTACTGAAGCCTCTCAATCAACAGTTTTAACGCTAAATTTGAACCTGCCTGAAGCAATTGCTATGGCAGCAACTTTGAACTGAGTCAGCAAGTCTTTGCTATCAGATGGATCTCCGAAATTCTCAGACCATGTTGCCAGTATGATAGCCATTCCAATTGCAAGAAAGCACGCAGCTGCGTCAAAGGGAGCGACAGGACCAAAGGAAAAAGTGTCAACAAGAAGATTGCCGAACAATCCCGAGAGAATAGCGACCAGACCGTTCCCAAGGAAAACAGCCTTAGAGAATGTCAGTGACAGCCACTGCTGCTCAAAGTTCCTCTGCATAGTTGTTTAGAGAAGAGAAAACACATCAGGTCATGGCTTTAACTAAGTGAATCCTCTAAAAGGTTATAAGTCTTTACTTTCTTCATTATCCACAATGCTAAGATTGCAAGTGAACTTTGGCATGTTCTAGACACTTTACGTGAGATCTATAAATGATAGTTTTTAGATACTATAAATTTACAGTCATCAAGAACTAATAATCTTAACTGCGGCATTCATCAAGCTAAGGAATGGTATGTTTCCATGAAACCAGTAACAAAGTATCTACTGTAGGAACCAAAAACTAAAGAAGGACAAATCGAATACCTAGTATGACTATGTATAAAAGTTACGGCTGACCTTATTGTGCTCTGCAATCAGCCAAGATTCGAATGCTGAAAACAAGAGAGATGTAGCAATACCACCCAAGATACGGCCAACCATCAAAACTCTGTACTGTGGAGAGTGCTTGGTGACACAGCTTAGAATGTAAACTATGCAGTATGTAACACATGCCCTCTTTCGACCCCTGAATCCAACACACACACACAAAGATATTAGTTACCTAAGCATAGTTCTCCTCTGATAACACAGATTCGAACTTAAAAAGGAAGAAATTCTCACTGTTTGTCAGCAAGAGATCCAACAATGGTTCCAAACAACATCGATGAACCAAAACCAGCAATGAATAGCTGACCGATATCTCCTTTTCCGAAACCATAAGTGCTGTAAAGGTAATACACATAAGGACCTTGAAGCCAGTCCCCAGCTACAACAACATAATCATATATAAACACAAGCATATCAGCATTGAAATTGATACATAAATGCATTCAACAAAATACTACCAGCATCTTCCTCATCGAAATCTCTGATCTACAACACATTTAATCAAACCGGATCAAATAAGATTATAATCAATCACTGATACCAGATTCGGGAAGAAGCAAAGCGTCGTCTTAATAACAAAATTCAAATCGAAGACCAGATTTCGTATGAGCTACAACAATAAATCTAAACAATCGTATCTGTTTCTGGACTCGATCTAGCACAAAAGTGGATGACGATAAGAAGAGCTCGTGAATTGAACTCTCACACACACACAGAATAGCTTAGATCAGATCCGTGACAATAAACATCAATCGAAATTGGTAGTTGGCGACTAATCAATCAATCATAGAGCTGATTCCGCTAATTTAATGAATTCTAAGAGAGCGATAATGGCGGAGAGACGTACCCATCATAATAGAGAAAACGAGAAGGTAATTGTTCTTAAAAGAATTGAAGGAAGACGAAGTGTTGATCCGATCCTTGTTGGTCTTGCTCAGCTCTAGCACCGCCACTACGGCAGTCATGGTTCCGAACACCAAGTAGTAGAAAATCTCCATTGTTGCGCTTCTCTATCCCTCTCTCTCACTCTCAGAGTTAAAGAGTTGAGAGCCACCGAGAAGAAGAAGGAAAATGTCACGGAGTTGAATGCGCGATTGTACCGTACCAACTAAATTAATCCTCTACGACGCGGTTACCGTACACGTAAGCTTCATCAGTCGGTGAGTCTCACTATTTCCTTTTTTTTTTTTTTTTTACTTTTACTTCAATAAATAGTACTTGTGATGAAATAAAAATCACATAACCCTTACTTTTTCGGCAAGGGATTTCGAAACCCTAGACGTTCTCGAGAATTAACCAACTCTGCGTATCTCTCTCTCTCAGGTTATAGAAAGAGTCGTTCTTGAATGATGAAGAAAGCTACGAAGGAGGAAGCTGTGGCTATATAATCTGTCTTTTGGGATATCAAACGGTTTCCGGTTCCTCCTGGCTTTGATGCTCGTCGGGTCCGTCCGTGCATTAAAAAGCTGTTGGAGAAACATGGCTACTGTGGTCCTATCATAATCAACGTCGTTGGCATACTAACAAACGTCCATCCTGAGATCCTTGAAGCTCTTTCTTCCAGTGGAATCAATCTTTATTACGCCCCCTTTGGTTAGTATCTATATATCTTTTCATCTCATGCCATTAATGGATCGTGAATAGAGAGTTTGAAGTTTTAGTTTCGTCTGAAACAGGTTGCTCAAGCCTCTCGTTCTTTATGCATCAGTGGATTCGTAATAATCCACCCCCAGCTAATATTATGGCCATATGCGATGTAGCCTTCCCTCCCTCGCCCTAAGAGTGGATACAACCTTTTCGGGCCGTTTTCATATTCTTCTCCTCAACAAGACGCCATCAGCTGGATGAGCTTAATCCTGGCAGAGTCAGGAGCACTTGAGGCGGAGGATATGTGCAGTGAAACCGAAGAGTCTGGCAGCTGGCTTTGCTCAATATGCAAACATCTATTTCGTGGCCAAGGCTTTGAAAGTTTAAATAGTCACCTCTCTTCTCTAGAACATGTTGAAGCGGTAATTAAGCACATCTACATGTTATGTCAATACTCTTTTGTCATTAACTACTTCTCCCCTTCTCACTGGATGTGCATTTTTTTTTCAAGCAGAGGTTAGCTCACCTTCCTTTCCAGTCATCTAAATTTAGAGACATATCCAGGGAGGAGGATGAGAATCCTCCCACCATGGTGAGGAAGCAACCAGAGATGGCTACTGCTGAGGAGGCTGTCGCTGTAACATCTGTCTTTTGGGACATCAATAGATTTCCAGTTCCCCCTGGCTTTGATGTTCGTCGGGTCAGTCTGTCCATTAAACGGTTTTTAAGTAATATGGCTACTCTGGTCCTCTCACCATCACTGCCGTTGGCCTTCTATCACACATACCTGAATGCATCTTTCAAGCGCTCTTTTCCAGTGGAATCACTCTTCGTCATGTCCCCCAAGATTCCAAACACATCATGTCGCTTATGTCTCGGTAGATTTCTAAGAATTCACCCCCAGTTAATATTTTGGGCATATGCGACCTGAGAGGCTTCCCTCGACCTCAGAGTGGATACAACCTTTTCCGGCCGTTTTCATATTCTTCTCCTCAACAAGACACCATCCTCTGGCAAAGCTTAATTCTTGCAGATTTAGGGGCACTTGATCAGGAGGATACATGCGGTGAAGCTGGTGAATCTGCCAGCTGATTTTGCTTATTATGCAAATATCTTCGTCGTCAAGGCTTTGGAAGTCTTGAGTAAGGAACCAAAGGGAAAGTGCAAAAACTGAGGACGTGAAAGGGAAAAAGAAGAAAAGTACTTGGCCCATGGTGTCTTAAGTAATTTCGTTTGGTGTTTGAATGGTTGTACCTATGTTTTTCTCGTAAGTCACTTCTCATTTCCCAACAGAAATTACTACATATAAGAAAACTGTTTTTTCATGATTTAGTGACTCGGCCACTTGGAGGACCCATTTCAATCCAAAGAACTGATCTTTGGTTATGCATAGAATCTAACCCATCAAAGAGGCTCTTGCCATTGCTAAGGCACCTTCATATGTCCGGTTTGCACCAATGAAACCACTCATGTGCACAAAAACACAACCCGGAATTGAACTTTCCTCTGAGAGCTTCTCCTTTTCTAGACCCCTCCATGGTAAGGGCAAAGCTTTACGGCTCTCAAACCTGTCTCGTGCAACCGAAACCGCTTGGATTCTCCAATTTTCACTTCTATCATCCTGCACAAACCCACATTACACTCATTGGCTTAAGAGATATCATGTTTACAACATAATATGATCATTGCACAAAGCCCGGTAGTACCTGGTAAAGAACATATTTTATGTTAGGATCAATCTTCATTTCTTCCTCGAGCTCGAATATATGGAGTTTCCACTGTCGATTGCACAAGATTTATATAACTTTGAAAACTAATCCCACCATTTCATTAATTCTAATCCCTCTAGCAAATTATAACCCCAAACCACGACGTGGACGATATATGTTAAGGAGCTCATTTTAACTTACTGGGCATTGTTTACTGAGCTTCATAATTTCTCCACTGGAGTCTATATCATATCGTTTTGCAAGACACTCCATAACAATTGACCGAGCTGGTAACCACGATTTCGCGTGAAAATGAACACACTGTCAAAAGGTAGAAACACAGGTAGATTTAGATCGTTCTGGCTGTAAACTTGATTCATACTCAAATAGGCAGGAGGCAAAATAGGCAGGAGGCAAACAAATATATTCTTATACCAATCAGTTCTTATAAAACAATGGAAACGAAATACTGCCATATCTTTATCAGACATAGACAACATTTGTTCTAAAAAACTAATAGCATCCTCATTAGGTTGATTCATCAAGTAATTACCAAACTAATTTTGGTTTGGGTACTGCCATTTTTCACTAGTTGCACCTCTTTTCCAATAAGAATAAGAACCAAATGATCTATGTAACTGAACGAGATATAGAACTATAGAGAAGAGGAAAAAACCTCCAAAAACTCAGAGCCAGCAAGTTCCATTGCCCGATGAAATGCTTCATCTTCTTTCGCACTGGACTGATCAGGTTCAATCCAGTCTAAGTTCATCCTTCCAACCCTGTGCCCCAGGCTAGTATTGTTTACATATCTTGGAGGCTGGTCAGTATCATACTGATGGATGCCGTTGTCTACAGCATCTACTGCCTGTAAATGTATACAACAAGAGGTTACCTTATAACCATGTTAAAAGAACACAGTACATGAAAAGTTCAAGAACTGGCACTATTTCCTCAATTTGACATTCGAAACACAGGACAAAAAAGCTCATCCAGGAAATAGAATAATACTATTGGCGATATTTGCCACTTAGACAACAGATTGAGTAACTTGTTCTTTTCAAACACTAAACTTTCAAAGCCATAGCCAACAACAACTCAGATTGTTTGGTGCTGCGCATGGATCAGATAGTTTGTTTACTCAATACATACCAAAGAATGTAGCAGCTAAAGAAGAAACCTTTATAGAGCTACCTACCTCAATGAAGTTTTTGTACACAGCTAGAAACAATCTATACACATCAGGATGTCTCTGATCAAGTTGAAGCTCCTTAGCAATTATCTCCAATCCATAATGCTAGAATACCTAAAAAGCATCAGTATACAATTCACAAAATTCTCCAATTAAACACCAAAAAAAGTATCTCAACTTACCTTATAAACAAGGCCAGCGCTACTGAGTTTAGTGTTAAACCCGTGCCCAAACACTTCAGTGAATCCTTTCTGGTGATGGTCATAACGTTCACTCTGAGGATCATACACACCTCCAACATCAAGTGCCGCATCAAGTTTCTCCAAAACCTTGTAACCAAATCATATCAATTATTGAAAAAAATTAACGAAAATATAGAATTGACGAAAAATTCAAGAAGTTTACATAAACCACAAGCTAAATTAACCATTTTCTCGGAAATTTCGAAAAAATATATATATCAAACTGGATCCAAAGATTCAAAATTCACACATAGATAGGGTCAGATACATTGTGAATTGAAGAAATAGAGTACCTGATGATCTCTGGTTCGTACGATTTGAGCATCGGAGAATCTATTTGAAAGACGAAGGATGAAACAAGCTAAGGTTTCGTCGCAGTGGAATGTTCCATTATGCGTCCCGACCCGTTTCTGCTTCGCTACTACGGAATTGGTCGCGAAACTAGCTCGGAAGTTCCCAGAACATTTCAGAAACAGAGAACGATTCCAGATTCTGCTACAGAAGCAGAGACCTCTCGACCCAAACATGGCTGATGAGAAGAAGATACTAAACCCTCGAGCGGGTTTAAGCTTGACTGAAAACGTCGCCGTTTGGCGGAATCTGGGATTTATGCAACGACGCCGTTTGAATTTTACAAATTTTCACACATTTGACTTTTGAGTTCTGAGTTTTTTTTCTTGGGGTTTTTTTTTTTAAAAAAAAAAATTAGAGTTGATGATCTTTGGTAAACCTACCAATATGGTTGATTACCACACTCACATTTTGGGTTATCAAATTTGTTTGTTTGTTAATTTAATGTATATACCAAATGTATTGTTTTAATCATGGGACCCTTTAAATACAAACAATTAAAATAATCATATAGAAAACTCATGATTAAAAAAAATCCAAATGACAATACAACAAATCATCAACGTATAATAATCATAATTGCGTAAAAATTTGATTATGCATGAACACTCTCACGATCAGGATAAGTTTGTTCGTAACAAATAAGTTAACTAACATGACAAAAATAGTATTAAAACAAAAAATGCAACCCAATTTACTTTGGAAAGACTTCAAACCAAAGGGAATTGAGAAAATGTGGTCTATAAGCAATACCATTATTGCCTTCAACCAAATCACACCAAACATTTACATTTTTTCATGATTCATATATTCATTCTTCTTCTCACTATCATCACAAAACAACGATTACTATTACATGTCAACATCATAAGATAGATGGTTAACAACTACGTTTTGGAACGTATTCGTTACATTCTATAGAGAGAAAACAAATGTATAAATATGATATTACCCAATTAGCTTTCTCTTGACTCTTGAGCATATCATCAAAAACACCTTATGAGCAAATGGCTTATGTTCACCTACTCATCTTTCTTCTCATCTTCATTACCTTCAAACCTTCAATCTCCGTCGTCCCTGATCCACCAACACAAAACCTAATCAACAGAATCTGCAAACAAACAATCGATTTCAAATTCTGCAACCAAGCAATCACGTCTCAGCTAATCAGAAGACAAACCTCGATCAAAACAATCGCGAAGCTAACCGCGGCTAAAGCTTGGATCAACGCGATACAAACGCTAGATAACATCGAAGGTACTCTTCTTCCGAAAGCGAAAGATAAACGAGACAAAACAGAGTTTGATGCTTGTAGGAAAGCTTATAAGTTGGTGGATGCTCATTTAGACAACGCTTTGAAGTATTTGTATTTACGAGACTATAGGTTCATGAGAGCGTATCAAGCTCTTGCGCTTGTGAATATTTCCATGTGTAGGACGAGTTTTTTTCATCCGACGCCTATGGTTTATGCGAATTGGAACATGAAGATGTTGACGGATATTGCGATTTATGCTGGCAAGATTCTTTCTCCTCCTCCTCCTCTTAGGAAGAAGAACAAGACGCCATGAAAGCCATCATTTTTCAAACCCATTAGGTTTTGCTCTCTTTTATTATTCAATCGAATAGTATTTTTCTGATTTATTTCAAAAAAAAATCCAAAGTTTTTTTATACAACAGTGTTTTTTTGTTTGTTATTTAGAGGGGAAATAGGGTGAGTCAACGTTATATATCTGTACTTCTTTCTTTTCGTTGCTACATATTTTTTGATTAAAAAAATGGAGTGCGTCTTATTATTTTCATCTTTATTATATGCAAACAAACTATAATATAAATAATTTTTGGCATGGATGAGATGCGAGTTTGGCCACACACCACAAAGAAGTAATCAGCCATGGATTATAATTTTTATATATATATATGGTCTTCTAAAAATTTATAAGGCTGCTATGTTTATTGAATCTGAAACTGGTTGAACCAATTTATCAAAGCTCTCCAAGCCAATACTGAAATATCAAACACTCAAACTAATTAATCAAATTTCGTGAAAACCTTGTTAGTTCTTGTACGTAAGTAACTTCAGGCTGCATGGCTACCAACCATTCGATTTAGGAACTAGACGTGGATCGGCGATGCCCTTGCGGATGTTTAGAATGAAACAATAAATTACTGTTTTTCAATAATGTTTTCTTGTTCTGGCGAAGATCATGTTACCATAAATAAAAACTTTATATTCGTTACACTAGTGATATACATGCTTCCACCAACATAACTTTCAAAATACATTTATAAACGAAAAACTCCAAAATATATCATGCGACTGCAAAAGGCCAATTATTGATAAGATTATTTGTTGAGTACTCTGAACAAACCCATCTACATGATATCTAAAAGGATATCAAGCAACTGGATAAAAAGCAAGTTTGGCCAGACCACACGCTCCTTCAGGCGAATCAACGTCTCTCTTGATTCTCATGTAACCATTTTCTCCCCAATGTTCTTCTCCCCATGAGTTCTTCAACAACCAATACTTAATCCCTTCTTCACTCATCCCATAACCAACAATGGTAACTGCATGAGTCAGGTTCGTCCCACAGTCCTCTCCGTCGAATATCCCACCTTTGTATTTCTTAAACGCATCTCCTGACCCATCTATCGCAACGGAAACAGGTTGTTGAGAAACCGCTTTAAGCAATGCTTCCTCGTTATTATAAGGAACCGTCTCGTAAGCGCTGATGGTTGCAGCAGCAGAATGAGTTGAGTCACAGGTTTGTTCTGATGCCTGATAAGGATAGCTATCCTCTGTGGTGATTCCTTGGTTGTTTATAATGTAGCTGAAAGCACTCGACATGATCCCTCCGCTACATCCATTGTTCTCTGTGCTGCAATCAACCAGTTGTTGCTCAGACAGCGATACGAGGTTTCCTTTCGCAATCTTCATAATGCCTTCCACTGCTGCCACTGCCGAGAAAGCCCAGCAACATCCTGTGTTCCATTACAGTAAGTTATATCATGGATGTATCATCGGTGATATTTACAATCAAAATAATGTCATCGCCTAGCGATAAAGGAAAATCCATATCAGAGATGGAAAATTGTAAGGTTTGTAATGTAACTGATGGATCATAGTCTTTTAAATTCAATAACAGTAAGTCAAACAAAAAAATCAAATTAAACTGAATACGAAAATGATAAAGGAAAATAACAAATTAATTTAAAGCTTAGCAAAGATAAGAAGCAACCTAGCTAGAATTTCACTCTTTAGTTATTTTGTTAACTAGGTATTGGTTGTATGTCTTGTAGAGCTTCTTTCACTGTTATGCTCATTGATATATTTGTAATCTTTCATTAAAATTAATCACTAAAGAACCTCTAAAAAACAATGAGAATAATAAATAAATAAGTGACGATAATTATATAATTACCACATGGGTTTTGGTTCTTAACCGGTGTAACGGCCCCTTCCTGTCTCCAATCCATGCTCTCACCGGTCTCACTGACATTTTCATGTCTAAATGACACGGTTTTGTGGGAATCAAGTGGTGAAGTACCTTCCGGCACCACCAGCCCCATGTACCTCGCCTGGAATTCCTCGTTGGTGAGGTCGGAGAACTTGTTGACATCCAACTTGTAGGTCTTGTTCGTTTTCATGTTGAAGCTCTCAACGAACTTTAAGTTCTTCTTAAAAATCTCAAACCTACTCGCTTTCTCAGCCTCGTGTGAGTAAACGCGATGGAACCGAGACATCCATTGCTCATGTTTCTCAACGGCAGAAGCTTCAAAGAGCCCCCCACCACGAGATGTAGCTCCCGAAGTTCTTGAACTCAAAAGAATGGCTAGAATAAAGAAAAAGATCGAAGCCATTCTACTAGAGAGCTAGCTAGAGAAAACGTTTCTGAAATTTTTTGATATAAAGCTTTCCTTTATATTGTATATGACTTGGTTGCAAAGAAACGAGCATGAGAAGGTACTGTTATATAGAGACTGCGAAGAGCATGGTGGCGTATTTTCTCTTTGAATATTCTAACGAGCGATCTTGTTGCCAATTTCTACACGCTACTAAGTCAAGTAAATGGCCAATCATATTACGTAAGTTTTCTTTTCTGAGAAGAATCCTACAATAATCGATATTCATGATAACGAGGGTAAGCTTGGATTTTTATATAGAAAATTTACATATACCTTCTTTAAAAATCTCATGGTAACGACGCTGCATAAAATATGTGGTCTGATTAGCTGACACTTTTATTCTAAACATTGTTGTAGCTAGTGTCTTGCGGAATTTGAGAATTGAATTACATGATCAAATATTTCCTCTTTGTGAATAAAAATAATGTTTTTTTTTCTTCAAATAATGGTATCTTGTGTTGTCATATGTTCATACCCAAAACTTAACTTAGTTGTGCATATTTGAAAGCAATAATAAGTTTCCATATTTTTGGAGATATTCTTAGCATTCCTTTTTCCAGTTTGGTTTTTTACCTAAGAGTGTTAACACAACAATTTTAGCTCTTAAACCGAATAAGAAAGAGGTAAAGGAAATGAAGGATTACAGGCCAATATCTTGTTGTAACGTGACATACAAGACGATATCAAAGCTTCTTGCTAATCGACTTAAGCGGCTTCTCCGAGTTTCATATCCCCCAATCAATCTGCGTTTGTCAAGGACCGTCTTCTGATGGAAAATGTCCTGTTAGCCTTTGAGATTGTCGCCAACTACCACAAAGACACAATTTCTCCTTGGAGTGCTGTCAAGATTGACATATCCAAGGCATTTTAATGGTCGTTTTTGCTTACTATCCTCCATACTCTGCAGCTCCCAGCACAGTTTATTCAATGGATAGAACTGTGTATCACCACCGCATCGTTCTCAGTCCAGGTAAATGGTGAATTGTCTGGTCTGTTCCGCAGTGAGAGAGGCCTCCGTCAAGGCTGCTCTTTGTCACCCTATCTCTTCGTTATCTGTATGCAAGTACTGTCTGCAATGTTGGATAAAGCAGCCAATGAGAGGAGAGTAGGTTACCACCCGCGTTGTAAGAACATCAGACTCACACATTTGTATTTTGTTGATGACCTATTAGTTTTTACTGATGGGATCAAAGCATCAATTGAGGGCATTCTCCAAGTTTTTCATGAATTTACAGTGAGCTCGAGACTAAATATTAGCCTGGAAAAGTCTACTCTCTACATGGCCGGGGTCACAATTGGCGATCAGGAAATGATTCTCAATTTTTTCCCCTTCGAATCAGGCACTCTACCTGTCTGCTACCTCGGTCTACTGCTCCTCACCAAGCGTATGACTAAGGCAGATCACTCTCCTCTGCTTGAACGTATTCGCAACAAGTTTAGTAGCTGGACAGGTCGGTATCTCTCGTTTGCAGGCCGGGTCCAACTCATCAATTTGGTCATCCACAGTCTTACAAACTTTTGGATGTCAGCTGTTCAACTACCAATGGCATGTATCAAGGAGATAGATAGCATGAGCTCTGCTTTTTTGTGGTCTGGACCCGCTCTAAACACTAAAAAAGCAAAGGTCTCTATGGCAGGATGTCTGCAGACCAAAAGATGAGGGTGGACTGGGAATAAGGTCGTTGAAGGAAGCGAACAAAGTGAGTTGTTTAAAGCTCATATGGAGAATATTAACCTCATCCTCCCTAATGGGTTACTTGGCTCCGCACTTATCTACTTAAGCAAGGTTCTTTCTGGTCAATCAAGGCTAACACTACATCAGGCTCCTGGATGTGGCGCAAAATACTCAAGTATCGCACTTTAGCTATGGATTTTGTTCGATATGACATTAAAAATGGAGAGGGAACGTCTTTCTGGCATGATAATTGGTCACCACTGGGATGTCTAATAACTATTGCAGGACAAAGGGGTACCATCGACATGTATATTAGTCTCCATGCTACTGTTGCAGAAGCTCTCACTCATAGACAACGACACCATCGAGTGGATTATATGGAAAATGCTCTAGTGACTATTCGAAATAGAGGACGTGTAGAAGCAGAGGACGTCGTACTCTGAAAAGGCCGAGAGGACACTTTTAAGGCAAAATTTAGTACCAAAGACACCTGGGAACACACCGGACTCATAGTCCGAGGAAATCATGGGTAACTGGTGTGTGGTTCTCACAAGCTACACCAAAGTATTCCTTTATGGTCTGGGTTGCAACACTGAACCGCCTAACTACCGGTGACCGTATGCAGCACTGGAACACTCGGATTGATACCTCATGTCCTTATGCAAAGCCACACAAGAATCTCGAAACCATATGTTCTTCACCTGTCCCTACTCGACAGAGGTGTGGACAGGTCTTATCGCCAAGCTGCTCGTTAATCACTTCTCCACAGACTGGGACACCAACATGGCTCTCCTTGTTGGCACCTCGTTGGGGAACTCTACCCTCTTTCTTCTCCGTTATGCATTTCAAGCCTCGCTTCACTCTATTTGGAAAGAGAGGAACAATCGCCGACATGGGAAAGCTCCGGTACAACCCACTATGCTTGTTAAACGTCTAGATGGCCAAGTCGGCAACAGATAATTATCACTCCAAGCCACAAGGAATTTCAATGGCTGTCCGGAGAGTTGGTTAGCTTCACGTTGAGGAGATCATATCTTATTGTCTCTGTTGTAAATTAAAGCTATAGTTTTTTTTTCAAATTTATGCTGCACTAGGTGTAACAACATATTTTTTCGAATAAATTTTACATTTTATTCAAAAAATATATATATTTCTCTTTGCCTTGTTAATTGAGAAAAACAAAAAACCATTGTTTTTTGGTGGTATTAGTTAAAGGGACATGATGGAGGTGACAAACAAGAAACAATACTGTTTAAAACATAGGTGGATTGAGTTTAGAACAGTTTTGTGGCTGCTACAGAAACGAAAATATTTTTTCGAAAAGATATTGTTGCATGTGTGGAGAGCACATAAGGAAGATTTCATCAAGAGAATTGGCCTGACAGAATGAGATTATTTTTATTTTATTTTTAATTAGCACCGGACTGGATGTGAGCTGATCAGCATGTTATTTGATTGGGAGTTGCACGCAATCTCACCATGTGTAAATTAACTCAGACCAAAACCTAGGACACCAAGACTAGTGACCCATGCACTATGGCTTTGTTCACAAGGGAAACCTGGAGCCGTAGGCCCGTAGTGTGACTTCAGTTAAATCATTTTGTCTATGACTCGCTTTCCACTTCAAAACTCATAGAGCCAAGATATAGAGTCAGCTGTGTCAATGAGAAGGCCAGGATATGGGGGTTACACAAGAAAGAGAACCATATATTTTATAGAAAACAAATTTACACTGATGAAAAATTAGTTTTTAGATTCGAGGGATATTCCAATAGAATCCAAGTAGTGACAAATAGTAAAATGGTACTGTATTTTGCTAATTTTGAATAGTAAACTAACTAGTGTACTAATAATGTTATGAAAACTGACTATTTTGCCAATAAACCTTATCGATGTGTCGTCCTTTCCAAAATCGATTAAGAATATGTCATTGACCTCACAAATCTTATCTAATATCTATGTATGAGTTTCCAAGAATAAATCCAATGGTCGAGACTTTGAAAAGAATCAAATCCTCCCAGGATATATGAATTGTCAAACCAAAATATTTAGCATGTCCACTAATACTGTACATCAGTACAGATATATATAACTATAACCGTCGGGTAAAAACAAAACGTTTCACTAGTATATAATTGTAGCATTGTATATGGTTGATGTACTATGCATAGCACCTTTAAATAACGATATCACTCTAAGCATTTTTTCTTTAATTAATGACAAAGAAAACACTTAATCATCTAAAGAAGACAAGTCTACGACAAAACAGTGGTTATTAAACCACAATCCTTTTTTTTGGAGTGTTCAATAAATTCAGTGAGAAATGAAGATGTAGTTACGCACTTACGTTCCCTGTTTGCTAGAAGTACTATGGTATATTTTGAGCATCCTGATACAGCTCAGGTCGTTGTTGTTTGGGATCCTTGTGGTGGTGCATAACTGCATAAGGCTTATGTTCAATTTGTTACTTCCGGAGTTTTTCTTCAATCGAAAACTTTATATTTGTTACACCAACGTACATTTTTTTTCTTTTTGGTTCAAAGCTTACACATACATTTATAAACGAAAAATTGCAAACATATAATGCGGCTGCAGAAGGCCAATTATTTGATAAGGGTATTATTTGTCAGTACTCTGAACAAACCCATCTGCATATACTCATAACAATTATAAAAAGAGTTCAAGCAAGTGGATAGCAAGCAAATTCGGCCAAACCACAGGCTCCTTTAGGTGCATCAACGTCTCTCTTGATTCTCATGTAACCATTTTCTCCCCATTGTTCTCCCCATGAGTTCTTCAGCAACCAATATTTAATCCCTTCTTCACTTATCCCGTAACCAACAATGGTAACTGCATGATTCAGGTGCGTCCCGCAGTACTCGCCGTCGAATATCCCGCCAGAATATTGCATAAACGCAGCTCCTGACCCATCTATCCCGACGGAAACAGGCTGTTGAGAAACCGCTTTAAGCAATGCTTCCTCATCATTTTGAGGAACCGTCTCGTAATCGCTGATGGTTGCAGCAACAGAATGAGGTGAGTCACAGGTTTGTTGTGATTCCTGGTAAGGATAACTATCCTCTGTGGTGATCCCTTGGTTGTTTATAATGTAGTTGAAAGCCTTATCCATAAACCCTCCGCCACATCCGTTGTTTTCTGTGTTGCAATCCAACAGTTGTTGCTCAGACAAGGATACGAGCTCTCCTTTCGCAATCTTCGTAATGCCTTCCACCGCGGCTACTGCCGAAAAAGCCCAACAACATCCTGTTCCATTTCAATAAAAAAGAAAAAGTTAATATATTTATAGTGTAATAGTTGTAAAATTCATATACATTTATAATCATATTTTTGATAAACACTCATGAAAATATGTAGATAAATTGGTTCATTTATTGATGCATGTGTTTTAAGAATATATGAACTATTCGTATGTATATACTTAAGAGTATGATGCATTTATTGATGCATGTAAGAATGAACTATAAGGTATGATGCAGTTTTGATCCGTAATCTTGCTATTTTACAGGAAGTCACACTAGTTGTTTAAACCACATACCACATTGTCCTTGGTTCTTAACCGGTGTAACGGCCCCTTCCTGTCTCCAATCCATGCTCTCACCGGTTTCACTGACATTTTCATGTCTAAATGACACCGTTCTGTAAGAATCCAGTGATGAAGTACCTTCCGGCACCACCAGCCCCATGTACCTCGCCTGGAATTCCTCTTCGGTGAGATCAGAGAACTTGTTGACATCCAACTTGTACGTCTTGTTCGTATTCCTGTTGAAGCTCTCGACGAACTTTAAGTTCTTCTTAAAGATCTCAAACCTACTCGTTTTCTCAGCATCGTGCAAGTAAACGCGATGGAATCGAGACATCCATTGCTCATGTTTCTCAACGGCAGAAGCTTCAAAGAGACCAACCCCACGAGATGTGGCTCCCGAAGTTCTTGAACTTAAAATAATGGCAATAGTAAAGAAGATGATCGAAGCCATTAATTCTACTAGAGAGATAATGTATATGAAATATTTTGGTATATAAGTGTTTAGGTTTATAAGAATTTGTTGCCAAGAAACGAGTATGAGAAGGTGGTGTTATATAGAGATTCTGAAGCGTGTAATATGTGTTCTGTTTGAAATAGTCGTAACGAGGTTTTTAATTTTGATAATTTTCTAACACGCTACGAAGTCAAGTAAATGGTCAGTCATCTTACGTCATTTTCCTAAACACCTAATTTTGTTAGGTCCGTTAGCGCGATCCGCAAACGTAATCTTGGGTCTAGGGATTTATCGGAGAGTAAGCAGCCTACATAAAACATTTTTCTAAACATTCTTGATAGATATGGATCACATGCATTAACACATTTTAATGGGGTTGTGAAAATAACTTTGTTTTTAAATAATGGTATCTCATGAAACAACTTAGTTTTGCATATTTGGAAGTTTCCATAATGTTTGGAGAAAATATTAGTAAGGTTTATTACTAATCAAGAATTCAAGATAGTTCTCTTTCCTAGTTGATAAAAGACAAGCTTTGGTAGCCAGAGGTAGCCACGTATATATGAAAATCTAAGGTTATGTGCACGGTGGTTTCTCACTCAAATTTTCACTAATTAGAAAATAAAAAGTAATAAAAAAGTAGGATAAAATGTGAAAAACGTTTCTCTAAATTTCTCAGTTGAGAAATTGGTTCTGGACACATGACAAATTCTAATAAATTAAATTTTATTTTTCTGATTTATTATTTAAATAAAGAATAATTTTATATAAAAGTGATTAAAAAAATATATTTTGAGATATCCACCCAGAATTTCCAAACTAGAAACCAGCTGATAATGCACACGATCCAAGGAACCAAAGAACCGGAGGTTAAAAATTAAAGATTACTGGTCGGTTTCCACTTTTAAACAAAATATCTAGTTTTCTTTGGGACATTTCAAACATTTTGTTGTTTAATTCTTCTCGTAAAGCTAGAGGCCCTAGACAATTCCAAACAAAAACCCAAACTTATACGATCGTTGCCGTGAGGAAAGCAAGGTACTGAGTTTAGCAAGAGAACGAGAGAACCATATTATATATATATCTAATTCTCTCAATAAATATATTTTTAAGAAGATAAAAAAATGTCAATGATCTCCTTACATAATTTGTGTACCATATTGGGTATGTTTTTTGGTTCAAATATATTAGTAATTAATGGACACAAAACTTGATTCAATTTCAGTTTCTCGGACTTACGCGGTTATCGGTTATTGAAGTATGGATTTAATGGATTTTTAAATTAAAATAATTTCATATGTTATTCAATCATTAATTTTAAAATTTTTATGAAAAGAAGAAAGAATAACCAAAATATTGAAGAAACTAAAGAAAAATATACAAGTGTTGCCATAAACAGTTACTTTTTGTTTCGTCTTTTCTCATTTGTCAAACTTTCTCTTTAGAATGACGAAATTGTTTATATACAACTTTAACAACAAAATAAATAAATTGTTATTGTTTTTTCATTAGACGTAAAGTTTGTCCACGATTTTTTTTTCCCAGTAAACATTCAATTCTCTCTCTCTTCAAATCTCCATCTCTCTCATTTCAACCTTCAACATTTCATCATCTTACACCTAATGGAGAACCAACATATTATGGACTATTTCTTCATCTAAACTATTTTTCGACCACGACTTCCATCTGATATGTATGCTTCGTTATGGATGAAAAACGATGCTTCATTCTAAAATGTGTGCTACAACCCGGCCGACCACATCCACTTTCCAGCAAGTTTTGTCTTTTGTCTCTCAATGAACGAGATCTGATACCAATAGAACAAACTTGTCCATTTTTACTAAACTAATCTTGTCTAATATGTAGATCTTCTGAAACTACAAAAGATCGTTTAGATGATGAAACAAGTCTAAGAAAGACGTCATTCACGATCTAGCTACATGTTTGCACTATGGATCACAAATGGACTAGATTCGCTAGAAAAGATCTGGTGGACCAAATTCGGTGAATGTAGTAAGTCTTTTTTCTAACTTGTTGTCCATCCTGCATTTATAGTGCAATAAGTCCATTTTCGTCCATTAAATGTTTACGAATTTTTCCATTTTCCATAATTTGTTTCTTAACTTGTTATCCATCCTATAGATCACCTAACTAGCCTACACCTAACCATCAAGATACCACAAGTGATTGCCTAGAAGCTGAGACAAGTCTTGAAGACCAAACTAACTAGATTTGTATTGATGGACAAGATCTAGTGGACTAGTCCAAATCTGTTCATTACCTGTTTACTAAATATTTTCCATAAATCGTAATCTAGGGGTGGACTCATTTATTAACAAAAAACAAATATATAGAAGGTTTAGTTAGATATTAGTTGATGGACCATATATATGTAAGACCTTAAATTTAAATTTGTTTCAATCTTCATTAACTTTATTTTCTATCACGCAGATCTGCTAGCCAATCAATGGACAACGGGTACGATTAGCCAATCTTCATTAACTTTTCTGCATCACCTCAATTTATTCTACATACCCCCTTCTTTAATGAAATGACGAAATTACCCCTCTAACAATTTTTAAATAAAATTGCACATCCTAGTTGTATCAGTTGTACGCATTGCACCTTAGTTGTACCCTAATCGTACCCGTTGCACCCTAGTTGTACCCGTGTTGTACTCGTTGTACCAGTTGTACCCCGCACAGTAAGGATTCGAACCCTGGGCGCGCACGCGTGCGCATGAAGCTCGCAACCACTGAGCTATTGTGTTTTTCGTTGAACATTTACTGATTTAATAATATTTAACCTTTAACAACTTTCATTAAGGGTAATATTGTCTTTTTACTATTAAGAGGTTTTTGAGAAATTGTTTTGATGAAATAGGGTATAAGAGATTAGTGTTAAAATATTTAAATTATAAACCTCTGATGAGGAACTTCAGATGAACAACACTAATGAACTACCGCGAGAACAACAATAGATAGACAAAATTGATGAACTCTCCAAGGACAACACTGAATATATTGTTGTTTCTTTCAAACTTGCCCAAATTTCGTAAGTATTGTTGTTCGTTGACAACGTCATCAACAAACGTCGACGTTGTTCTCAACAAATCCCGACTATAAATCCAAAAAAAAATTGTTTTCTCTCAAATCTATTATATTTTACATTTTATTTGTTTAAGATTAATATTGTAGATAAATCTAAAAATAATTGTCCACCATTAATATTGTCTTGGCTCCAACAAAAATTGTTCCATGAAAACAATTCAAATCATCATTCTTTTTTTTTCCATTTTATTAAATGATAATATCATCATTTTATCAATACCATAAAATTAAAAAGTGGTAGTTTCAGGAAGGATCATTAGAAAGTGCATTTTGTGGTGAGTTTTGTTTTGAAAGTGGCAATTTCAATGAAATTTCCTAAATTAAGGATGACGTTAATTTATATGTAAAAAATAAAAATAAAAAAATAATGGAACATGAAGTGGCACAAAGGTAAAACTCATGGTTGACTACCATGACATAGAGAAAAATTTACGCTTTGAAACATGGTAGTAAAAAATTTTAGGGTACGATGGTTCAATAAGTAAAAACAAAAATTATAACTTATAAAGTGAAAATGAAAGTGAAAACAAGTCATAATGTTCAAAACATAAAAATAAACATAGCTAAGGAATATATATATATATATATAATATATTCAAAATCAAAATTCATTGTATATAAAAGATATTAGCCATATTGGATAATTAACAAAAAAGACAAAATAATAGGTGGAGATTTTAGATATATTTCAGATTTCTGCTTATCTAATTTAGAATATCTAGATTCTCACATTCTTATCTGGTATTTTTTATTTTCTTATATAAGATAAAAAATGCATGACCTTTTCACATCCCAAAGAAACATTAAAAAAGAAAAAAAAAAAAATCCACAAGAGAGATAATAGGTAACAGCCATGAGCCATGGCATGAGAAAAAGCGACGCTTGCTTGGATAGGGAATCTATATAAACCCGAAAAGCTGGTTTCTTGAAGCGATTAAACGGCTTTATCAGAAATACACTCATGAAATAACCATATTGCATGATATGATTTTTAATTGCTTTTTAGTTTTTTAGTTTTTGGTTTTTGGTTTTTGATTTTTGGTGTACTTTGTAGGTTTTGCAAAATTTTCAATGGTAACTTGTTTAATTTTTGGGTTTTTATATAATTATATATATATATATATATATATTTTTTTTAAAGTTATTATATTTTTAGTTTTAGTTATTGTTTTAGGATTAATTTTTATATAAAAATGTCACTTAAACCTTTTAAGAAACCCATAAAATTTGGTTTCTGGATTTTATGAACAAATAACCAAAATCTTTTAAAATCAGGTTTTCCAAATTTGTAGAAAATCTACTTTTCTTAGAATCAAGAATGGCTAATTGACTAGTTTTTGCTAAATCAAATGCCTAAAATTGGTTCAAAATATCTTGACATTCAAGGCCTTAGTTTATAACATTTTCTCCTACCATGAATGTTATTGAATATTTAAATCTTGTACCATTGAAACCTTGAATGTCATCTGATTTTGCATCAGTTTTTAGCTTTTGATTCAGCAAATTCCAGTTTTTTAGTTATTGAGGATTATAAAAAAATAGGTTTCCTGAAAATTAAAAAAACTAGATTTTGGTGAATTTTGGAAATTCCTTCATAAAATCCAGAAACCACATTTTGTGGGTTTTTCAATATAAATTTTTTTTCCTAATATATTTATATATAAAAATAAAGAATAATCAAATTACCATTCAAAATTTTGCAAAAACTAAAATCTCAAAAAATCAAAAAGTTATACTTATTTAAAACCCAAAATATAAAAACTAAAAACCAAAATCTAAAACTCATTTCAAAACCAACAACCATTCATTGTCTAAATATTTTTGTTGAATATCTAAATCTTGTACCATTGAATATCCAAGATTATATAGCCAGAGGCAGGCACGTATATATGGAAATATATATAAGTAACCGTTTTGTTTACAGCAAAAGAGATTAGTGGTCCGTTTTCAAAGAACCAAAGAACCGGAGATTAAAACTTGAGATTAGTGGTCGGTCGGTTTCCACTTTTAAACAAAATTAATCTAGTTTTCTTTGGACATTACAAACATTTCATTGTTTCTTCTCGTAGATAGAGCCTAGACTATTCCAAGCAAAAACCCATGTTATATGATCGGTGCTGTAACAAGCGGAAAGCAAGGTACTGAGTTTAGCGAAATTAAGAATGAGAGAACTATACTATTAATTACCTCGTTCTCTCAAAAAATGTATTTTTAAGAAGAAATCAAAAATATCAATGGTCTCCATATATAATTTGTGCATCGTGTTGGTTTTTTGTTGGTTTAAATAGATTAGTAACTAGGTACTAATCCGCGGTATACCGCGGGCTGAACTTTATTTTTATATGTAACTTTGTAATAATTTATTTTGCTACTATATTATTTATATTCATTTGTAATTATAAATTCAGTTTGTTTATATAATTTTTGTATTTTTAAAATATTTATTGAAAACTTTTGTCAAAAAAATAAAACGACATCTTACTATAGTTCTGAAATAAGTATAAAAATTGTCACATTGACAGTTTTGTATTCTAGGATTTATAACCAATTGTCTCGAGATATTCGGTAAGTTTTCATTTAATTCGAATCATATAGTAGCTTTATATAGTTCTATAAACCCTCTTTGTAAAGGATATATAATTATATATAGTAACATGATGTGTAAATGACTTAATCTATGGTAGAACACTACATTAATTTTTTTTTTTTACTCAAATCAGATTATATTGATTTAGGAAATGTCATTACAAAGAGGGGGAATTAACTATTACAGACTCAATATAGTACTCATTATCTCTACAACCAAATTTTGCTAAAGTATGAGCAACATTGTTGTGTTCCCTTTTTATAAATGTAAAACTGATGAAACTGAACTTTGATGCCCAAAACTTTATGTCCTGCAATAGATTTGATAGGGATGCATTCGTTAAAGAGCCATTAATCAGCTTGCACAAAGATTCATTATCACCTTCAAAGATGACTGCATCATGTTCTTGGTGCCATGTTTGTTCTATAACCAATATTAATGTCTTTGCTTCCGCCTCCAGTAAGTTTTCTGTGTCAGTTAGTTTCTTTGCGCCCCAAACCAGTTTAAGAAAACTACATTAATTATTGAGTTCATTTACAGTGTTAATATTTATAATTTTTATTTTGGGTATCAATAATAATACGTGTAATTAGCAATAATATGACTAATTTTTATAATAATAATTTTATTTTATTTTTATTTTTGATAAATATTAAGGACTATTATTTTATTGTACATACATAATAATACTGATGTCAAAAAAAAAAATAAAACATAATAATACTGTATTCTGTTTTATTAGAACATCGATAGAGAGTAACTCAGCTATTGTTAGTGTAGGAATGCATCATCTTTTTCTTTCTTAGGAAGTATCCTACTATCCTTATAGTCCATCTTTTGGGAGTCTGCAAACTTTTTAGGAAAAGTTATGTTACTATTAAATCAATACTATAATAATAAATGAATATCATGTGGGTATATTACCTGTTTTTGAAATCCTCGATTTCTTGTAGTTGAGGAGTAACTAAGACTTGTGAACTGTCGAAACATTAGACACACTCCTATATCTATTAGATGTAAAAAGAACCATAATAAATAAGTTTTTTTTTTTATTATGAGTATATTCTTATTTTCGGTCATGAAAATATTATGAGTATAATCTTATTTTTGAGTAAAGAAATAATCAATATATCTTATGAGATTTTTTTGTTAAGAGGATAAATATTTGGTAAATATATATGATATATGGGATTCGAAATCTAACCTGTTGCACAAAAATGATATATTTTGTATTTGGTCAATGTATCTAACCCGTGATTTTCTGATTAATTAGATAGTTAAATGATTATTAATTATCTTTAATACTCTCAATGATTTTAGCTTTGATTTAACTATTTCTAATGGCATTTGAATATAATTTTTTACACTTTTCAAGTTAGTTTCCTTTTTGTACTTCTCAATTAATATAGTAGGATTAATTTGCAGGAATCTTGATTCAAATTCAATTTCTCCGACTTAAAATAATAGTGATTAAAACAAAGTTAAATTTAATATGAATTTTTTTAGTATCGTTTTAGTTTCTTTTCGAGTTTTAATCAAGCACTCGTAATTTAGAAAGTGTTTTAAAAACTCATTTAGAACGAAACTCTACTAATCTAGTTAATATTTTTACAGAAAAGTTTTAAGAGGAGTTTCAAATACGATCTATGGGAGTTTTTTTTTTTTTTTTGGACAACCTACGATCTATTAGAGTTAAACATTCCTAATGAGCAAATATATATATACTAGTATTAAGCCCGTACTCCGTACGGGACAAAACTATAATAAGATTTATAGATATCGACCACTTACCACTTATTGATATATGAATAAAATGTAAATCAAGATGTAGTCAATCATATAATGTATAATGGGTTTAGTTTTATCTAATCGGATGAACTCATGAATGTTATTACTTTAAATAACAAAAATAGAATCGAATGATTCAGTTAAAGCACAACCAACGGAGAAATATAGTAATAGTTTGTTTGGTTTTTAATTTGTAAACACAGTCTTAAGACAATTCTAAGAACATATGGAATCATTGATAAATATTGAGAAAGACTGTTAAAAAGTAACAATCCCTAGCTTTTTGATTTCTGGCGGGGTTTGATCGCAAATCTTACAAAGAGCTTTGGCTAAAATGCCAAAAGAAATGCAATCATGAAAACACAGGAGTTCGTCCTAGCCGCTTCTCTCCCTGGCACAACTTCCGATGATCCTCTCTCCGGCGGCGTCGGTTCCAATCGGCGCCGCTGGGAAGCTGTTCCTTCTTCTTCGTTCTCTATTCTGTCTTGTAAGTCTAGTTTCGGCCTGTTCCAACGGTGAATGTACCGGAAGTTCACCGCGACTCCTCTCAATAATTCCGGCCATGCTTCAGCTTCACCACCTCCCCCTCCCTCCGTCTCAATCGGTGGTTTCTCACAGTGAGGTGATTCTCACGAGTCTCCAGCCCTCAACGACAATTCCAGGACCTCAGACCGCTCTTATAATCTTGTTAATCGTCTTTGTCACATCTTCCCCTTGAAGTCAACCTTGTCATCTCTCTGTTCCTTGGATCCAGATTCCCTCACCAAGTGGTTTGCTTGGCTGCAGTTGGACAGGAGCTCTGTGTTGACGCCGAATTTGTGTAAGATCTTGTTAAGATCCCAAGACCTAATCTCTGTTCCCCATCGATCCAGGTTTGTTCCAAAGCTTCTCTCATCTTCTCGTAGCTTATCTTTGTGTCGGTTTATAGAATCAACTGTCCGAAGACTGCAGTTGAAATATAATCAATCATTGATGCTCTGTTGTTGCGAAGTTGCATTGAGAACCCTGCCTTTAGAAATGTTTAGAGTCTTTACCTTTGATTGCCAAAGATCAATGAATACCGGCATTATGACCCCGCCTCTGCTGAGCTGCGGTGGTTACCGGTTCCTCTTGAATCTAACCTCTTTGCTTCAGCTACCCCCGGAACTATCTCAAGTGTATCTCTGCATTAGCTGTGCTGAACGTGGAAGCTCTAGGAAGATCGGCATTATGATCTTCTCTTCAAGAAGAGAAGGTTACCGACACCTTCCCACTCTTCTTCCCACACTTTCCCTGCACTCCAACCCTTGCCAAGATCATATCAACAAAGTCAGGAAGTGTCCTTCCCCTTATCAAAGCGTGAAGAGTTTCGGCATTATGATCTTTGCTCCATGGAGTGTGGTTACCGAAACCTTCTCAAGCAAACCATGCCCGACCTTAACCCCACATCCACTCTATTCCTTGCCACTGAGCAGATTAAACCCTCTTGTCTCTCGGCTACGGAAGTCCTGCAAACGTCCCAATGTCTTAATGATAAGGACCAGCTACCACACTCCCACTGTTTCAGCGAATGTGGCGTTGACTCACCTAGAGTTAGATTTTGATTTGTTGCTCACCTGCTCAAATCTCCAACACCTCTTGGATATGATTGTCGACTTCTTTACCTTTATCTCTGTTGTTTATGTTCCTTTTGCAAGCTCTGCTTTGAACTCTTTCACCCTTTGTATTGCTACTTTGATTAGTTGAATGAAAGTAAGATCTTGTTTGTCAAAAAAAAAAAAAAAAAAAAATGCAATCATGCAAGTAAAAACTTACATCGTCGCAAACCACAAGGGTTATTTTTTTTATATTTTATCACTTGTCTATTTGAAGAGAAAAAGAATGGTAAGAAAATTGCAATGAAAACTTAGAAGAAGAATGTGGATATGAATTTACATTAGATTTGCAAACAAAATAATCATGTCACTTATAAGAGAGTGGTGACATATATAGACACAAAAATGCTTTACATCGTTTAAGAATGAAAAACTCAGGCAATCAATTTTTTGTACTCTAAGAAATGAAGCGTACTGTAAGAACCTCACTCACCGAAGCAAAAACTACTGATTCGACAAAAAAGACCAAGAAGCGTGAAAACATTATCCCAACATAATCTCCAATCAGCAAATAGCTCTACATAAACCAGATTACATTATAAAAAAATTAACATTTATATGAGATTGCAAATAGATCAAATTCAGCAACAGAGTTTGATAGAAACAGAGATTTGAATAAAGAGAAAGACACAAAATAATCATAGATCATATCAATTCACAAACAAAAAGATGTTGATTTCCAGATAACTGCGTCAAGAGAGAGAGAGAGCACTGTTAAGTTTTGGATTGTATCCTACTTCCCTGTTTCAAAATCAAACAAAAGAACTTGTCATATAGAGTTGTTATAAAATTAGTACATGAGACTTAGATTAAGTTAGAAGAACACAGCAAAACGTGACGTGATCGTTTGTAATGACATGGTAAAACCATGGATTAGATATGTTTTCTTGTTTCATTGGCCTAAAAACTAAAAAGTTGAACATAGTAAATATTAGATAGTCAAAAATGCATAAGTGAACTTGAACATACCTTTTCATCCACAAGGAAAATATTAGATTCCTGAAAATTCTTCTGGTTTATGCTATTAGAACTCTAATCTTCCATACTTTTTTCAAAGAATTTAGATTTGAGAGGAGTAAGATTTAGAGGCATCTTCAACCTGAAACTAAAAAAAAAAACCAGAATTAATATGAATTCAAAAGAAAAGGTATGCATATGAACAAAAGAAAAAGTATCTACCAGCGTGAGAATTGCAAATCCTAAAGAAAAAAATTAAACAATGAAGAGAAGGTAAATACAGAGAACATTGAAGAGAGAATCAAGTCAAACTGGATTTATATAGAAGATGGATCGGTTGTAAACCACCTTGAACATGGAGCTGTTAGTGGAGTAGAATTAGGGATATATTTTTTTGTAACTTGTAAGCAGTTGTGTTTGTCGAGGAAACGTTGCAGATGAATAAAAAGGAGGTTATGCCTTTCCTTGTAAAACATGATGCTTTTCTTTTTACAGAAAATATTTATTTTCACACGATCCAATATTATTAATTTTTGTTTTCTTCAAAAATTGAAAAGAAAATATGATCTGATCTGGTTGAATTTGATTGGCCAAGTGACTTGTGAATTATAGGATAAAGGATTGGATTCAATTGGTAACTACGGAAATTATAATCGGATTGTAAAAGTATTTATAAGTAAAGATGTAAATGTGGAAACTTCATTGACCTAATGATTGGCAAAGGGTTAATTAATGTTTTTACACTAGTAAGTTTGGGGTTCGAGATTCATAATTTGCAATAATTAATAAATAAAAAAAAAAAGATAAAGATGTAAATATCATCAACAAGAAATTTATAAAATAGAAAAAGTATTCTCATAAGTCACTCTTATCCATCAAGTTCTTCCCGACACTTGCTAAAACAGCATAGCAACAAGAAACATTTGTTTTCTTTTTGTTAAAAAGAAACATATTTAGTTGAATAGACGAAATCAAAAGCAAATCAAAGCATGAAAACATCAGCGACCAATGGAAGCAGAAGAAAAACATATTGTAAGAGGGTGATCTTGCACATCAGCACATGTTCATTGAAGACAAAAAACTACAATATCTCAATAGATACATGAGGAATAAAGGCGGCGATAGATTTTACATGTACGAGCAAACAAAAAGGAAAGAACATGAAGCAGCACAGAAGTAAGGACTCGTTGTTGATGACCATGACATAGAAAAAGCCAAAAAAGTATATTTTTCCGAACATGGTCCCAAAAGCTTTTTAAGGTTCGATTGTTCTATAAGTGAAAATAGAATTTATAAAATCTATAAAATTACTATATCCGAAGTAACCTAAACGAAATCGAACGGTTTACCTAATGTCTAGGTTACTGTTCTTTCTTGCTGTTTAGAAGTAAAAATGTATCACAAGAGTAATTACTAAGGGCTTGATTGGAATAACATATACTAGAGCATTAGCATTATGCAGCATAAGCATTAAGGTGCATAAGCTGTATGATCTAACTAATATAACACATTTAGTTGATTGGTATAGCAGTGAGTATTATATATTATATTTATATTTAATATATGATATTAATTAAATAAATATAGTTTAAATGTGTTTTATTAAAAGAAATTAATTATCACTCATTGCTATATAATACTTTTAATATATTTTATAATTAATAAATATTATAACTTCTATAAATATAAATTGTAATTTAATAATTTTTAATTATATATATATTTATAATGTAACACATTGATTACAGAATAATTAATATATATATTATATTTTTTTATAAAACTTTATATTTATATTTACATTTTTAATTTCATAACTTTTTAAATATTTATAATATAACACATTAAACTAGAATAAAATAATAATATATATTATAAACGTTATATCCACATTAATATTTTAATATATTAAATAAGTTATTATATTATTTTGAAGAATAACATTAAGTAGTTTTTCATATATATTATCTTATAACAAATAAATTTACCTTTTATGAAATCATAATTTTCTATTTGTTAAAATTAAATTAATTATTTAAAGTTATTTTAATATATAATAATATTTTATAGTTAAATGTTTGGGAAATGTTTCAAATGAGAGCATACATGATGAGAGCATATGAGAGCATGTGCAGCTTATAAATGCTATTTTATATGCTCTCCTAATAAATGTTGATTGAATGATAAAATTAAAAAAGCTTCTTCGTATGCTCTTCCTATCAAGGATTACAGGCAACTCAACATGCCTTTTTCCAATAACCATACAATAATAATACATATTTTTCTTTAATCGGGAGTAAGATTCTCCTCTGTCCTCTCCGGTTTAATACCCCAGCGACTGATGGAAACACACGCATTCTTCTGAAATCAACATCTTTGCACAGCTTTGTTTCCATATGCATATATTTTCAAGTAAAAGAATATCTTTCCCTGTGGGATTTAGAAAAACCCTCCTCAACCCTTTTCACAGTCTTCACAACACACACATACATTTATTTTAATTAAATTACACACCCCCTCTCTCTCTTCACCAGAACAACTCCTTCCAATCTCTAGCCTCATTTCAATCGGCCAGGATTCACAGATAAGAGAGTTCACAGCCCAATTCGGGCCTGCACGGAACCAGGGAGTTCACCAAGAATCCATCTTAGACAAGTCGCAGGAAAGAAAAAATAGATCAAAATTTATGAGAAAGAATGTTCAATCTTGGTGTGTAGAGTAACGACGAGGTCATGTGCATCATCCAGGAGCTTCCACACATCTAATTGTCCTGCCATACTATGACACTCCCTTAGAATCTCATCCATGCTGTTGTATTTCTCTATTATAAGTTTCCTTCTTTGCAACACCGAGGCTGCTATAGCATAGAGCACCAAATCATCCGTTGGAGGTGCACGCTGCCTTATCCTGCTCCATGCAGATTTCCCCATCCCGGCTCTGATTGCTGCTTGATCTGCCCACATCACTTCCCATAGACAGAGTGTCTGATCGAGTGTTAGCTCTCGTCTGAACATCACTACAACCATTCTGTATACAAAGAAACAGTCTTCAGCTTGGAGTTTCTCTAGGTGCCTGTAAAGCTGAGAGTCTTTGGATTTGATTATCTTTGAGACTATGTTGAGTTGTCTTCTGATCCCAACCTCGTCCAGTCTGAAATTGTGACGGGCTTTCTTCATGAACCCGACGAAGCACCAAAACACTTCATGGTCATCAGGGATTACAGAGAGTATAGGAGAGAGAAGATCGCTCATTCCTTGGCAGTACCCAATGTCAGGGTCATACAAAGCATAAGCTTCAAGAACAGCAACGAGCCGTGCAGCTTGAAATATTTTGTACGGTTCCAAGTGATTGTAATCTTTTAACCCGACTGCTTCAGCAGCACGACATGCTCTGTCCTCTGATATTACTGCCTGAGATGGAGAATAAGGGGTCCACTCTGAGTTAGCACGCACGGCATCTAAACGAATGATACGCTGCCACGTCACAAAATCCTCTTCTGTCCTGGGGATAGTTGAGTTGGCTGGATAAGTACTACTCACATCTGGAGTAGCGGAGGAGTGAAAGACCTGTACCACTTCACTCTCATCTGAAGAATCAGAATCTGAGGACTCGGAATTGAGTGTAGAGATAGTAGCATTAGTGATTCGTCTTGAACTACTGCCGTCTCTCTCAACTGTACACGAAACTTCACTCATGTACCCGATATCTTCAGTGATGTCTTCATCACTTGAGAGAGACTCGCGGGCACTAACAACTTCATCAGAACATGAACTGTCAGTGTCTTGCACTTGAGGCCAATCGTACTCATCTTGGATAGTGTCACTCCCCCTGTTTAACTTAAGATTCCCGTTATTGTGTTTTTGAAGCCGTTTGCACTGCCTGCGTAGTCTCTCATACTCCTTTCTGCATTTGTCAAAATCAAAACAGAATGAGCTAGAGAATAGAGTTAAAAGTACAAAACTTTCCCATGTAGTAATCCAATCAGTCTCGCTCACCTTCTCCGGTTTCTTATAGTGACTCTCTCTTCTTTCGAACTATCAAAACCGTACCTGTTTTGTAGAAAAGTAAATCAGCAAACATAAAGAAAAGAGGCAAACGAAGTAGCTTCCCTAATCAAACAACTAGTCTTCCATAGATGCGATTGTTGCAATAAGATTCACCTAAAAATAGTTATTTTTGAGAGTATACTTACACTCCAAGAAGGAACGGCCACACCTCCAGCCGAATGCTCGGCTCAATACCCTACAAGGAAATTTAAGAGAGAAAAAAAAAAAAAAAAAAAATCAACAACCCACAAAACGGTTGTGACAATGAAGTGGAGGAGTCCATGGAGCAGTGAGACTCACTCTACTTCGAACTTTCTTCAATAAATCCACTCCTCCATTCCGAAGTCTACCGTCGGGATTAAAGAATCTCTTCCACTGCTGAGGTCTGAGTGGCTTCTTCCTCTTCCTACGGGACCATGGTGATTTAAGACGTGGCCTGATTGAAAAAGAACAGTGAAACAAAGGTTACAATGTGCCTACTTGTTCTCAAGAATAATTGAAAAAAAAAAGAGAATTATCCAGAAATAGCCATGGAGTTTGTTATTATAAATGTACAGATTCAGCTAAATAAACCAAACAAATGCTAATAAATTATCAATTAATACTTGTAATCGTCGATGATAAAGGAATCAAATCTATCTGACTGTAGGAGATGAAGTCTAACAAAGTCAATTTCAAGGCAATGGATTCGAGATCTAATTCTATAAAATCAAAAAAAAAAAAAAACACCATATAGAAATTGAGGTAAAAGATACTAACCGATCAGAAGAAGAAGAAGAGCAAGAAGCAGGAGATGAAGAAGCAACAACGAAGAGAGCAGAGCGTAAATGGATCCACGAAGACGACGAAGAAGAAGAAGCAGGAGGAGATGATAATGGCGATGAAGGATTAGAAGACGACGACGTCGTTTGAATCCTTCTCAGAGCTTTCATCTATATAATATATATTCCCCCAATAATCTCTTCCTCCTCCTCTCCTCTCCTCTCCTCTCCCACACGGATTCAAAAACCTAATCAAACGGTTTCCTCCAATCTTAACTCAAAAGCAACCAATACCTTGAAACAGACGACAACTTCAAATCTCCGCCGCCGCCGCCAACAATACCTCTCCTCCGACGAAGACGCGATCAAGTAAAAACTGAATTTAAAAAATCTCTTTATACCGCCGTGACGCCGTCCGTCTTCTTCTTTCTTCTTCTTACACAACTTGCTCCGTCTTCGTCTTCGTCTCGTTTACTTTTGCTGTTTCTCTCAATAGAATAGAGAAACGTGGGCTTACTTGTAAATCTCTCTCATCTCTCTATAAGAATCTAAATGAGAAAAAAAAAAAAAAAAAAAAAAAAAAAAGTCTTCAAAGAGTAATGCGACTGATGAGAGAGAGAGAGAGAGAGCTAAATGGTGGTGGTGACTTTTTAGTTTCTCTCTCACGAACTCTGAAACCTTTCATTTATATTTTTAACTCCTTTTTCTTTCTTTAGTATTTTGTTTTTATCCCTGATTCTTTTATTTGTTTATGTTTTAACCCATGTACTTTCATCTTTTAATGTCTAGACCAGCTTATTCCATAATCCATATGATAATTATTTGTAATTTTTGTTGTAAAATATTTATTTTATCATCTCATCAATACTAATAAGAAATTAAGAACCACAAGCTATTTTCTGTTATTAAATTATTTTTTATGTTTCTATAAAGAAATACTTTATGTGTTTCATACTATAAAATGTTTTTGTTTTTGGTCAAACATCTTATAAGTTATAACATTTTCTTATTTTTGGAAACATTTATGTGTTTCATGTATTATTATTTTTTTCCTGAAACACATAAAGTCTTTCTTTACAGAAACATGAAAAAAAAAAAAAGATATTTAGAAAAACTTTAAATTATATATATTGAAAATGTTTCCAAGTTTTGATATATAGATTGTTATATATTAGTTTAATATTTAATAATTAATGATATTACGTAATTTTGTATGATTGATTCAAAAAAATTTTACAATAAATACTTTAAAAATTTGCGTGTTTTAATCAAACAATCTTATGTTTTGTAATGTATGGTGTGTAATTAACCTAAATTGTAAACTAGTATTAGTTAAGAATGAGTAAACGAATAAATTAAAAATAATAATTTTTGGTAGATTGTAATAGATTTGAGATAATGGTTTCCCAACGAGTGAGAGGAAATAATTCCCATGTTTTCATCAACCGACCAAAATCAGGCACATGGGATTAGTTATTTTAAACATTAATTTTGTTTCTTAGTATAACCTATGTTATTGTTGTTTAGGAATCGAGGTACATAAACAGTTTTGTTAATATATGTTGTGTGTTTGTATAATACAACTAACCGAACAAAGACTCATACTATATACAATGTAGATTAAAGAATCCGTAATCATGAAATATCTCTAGACAACAATGATGAAATTGGTTCTACGCTATGATTAATAATTAGCTATACCAATTTCTTATCTTTAGTTTTTTTTGTTTTTTTGCTATTATATGTCTCCTGTTTCTAGTAATAATTTGTCTTATTGAATTGAAACAGTTAATGCAATGCTGCCCTAAAGTATTAGATACTGTTGTATTATTTATATAACTAAAACAAACGGTTCGATTACGCTATTATATACAGTATCAAATGCAAAGGAAGGATTTATTTATTGAGCTCAAATTCAATGATATGACTCGTAAACCACTTGGATTAGGTTTTGGGAATATCCCAGATGCAAAGTATCACAATTATTCCACTGTTCGGGTATATACCTATACGTAGAAATGTTGGATCCGGTTTCTGAATTTGTTTTTTAGTTTGTTATTTTTTTTTTTCTCTCTGTGGATTCTTGAAGTATTATTGTACCCAAATTGACTTTAACGACTGAAAGTAGAATAGAGTTTATGAATTACTGCCACTACTTATTTATTTTGATATAGGCAAGCATTTAATTAAATGTATTAATAATTTTAAACAGGCTTTTATATTACTTTTTAATTTACTTTGGATCGTATTAATTCTGTTGATCCATATTTACTTATGGTTTCTTACATAAAATATCAAGAAAAAATAGAGGATTTTTTCATCCAAAATCAATGGAGGATAATAATAAAAAGAAATAAAGCAAACAAAAAAATGAGCAAAACAATGCATACCTCTTTCTTAATAAATAAAAATTAGTCTGGTCAACAAAAGCAGTCGCATGTATCATTTTTGTCTGACAAAATATTTCAAAGAAGGTAAAAAAGCAAATGTGATTGTCATGAAGTTACTATCACATACCATACGGTCCATACCTCTATAAGACATGTAATTGATGATGTGTAGTGTGCGATTAGCTATCATTAAAGATAAAGATCTTTCGGTTAAACCAAATTGAAATGACTAAAACCGAAATTAGATAACTAATAAATTTAATTATTGATTTAATACACGTCTGACCTCTTCGACCATCTTATATTATTCGTATAGTAGAGGACTTTATTTATATATCTCGTACGTCATCCAACCGGCAAATGGATGTTGATATGTTCTTAAATAATAACCTTAGATTTAATTATATCATTATCTTCTAGAGTGGAGTCATGAATCTGCACAAATTGTGTCAATAATTGTAACGATGGTTCCATTTAACAAAAGTAGCACCTGACCTGGTTGATACTTTTTCTTATGTTCTTTTTATTTATTTATTTATTTTGAATCACCGGCCATGGCAATATTTTTTCTAACAAAATTCATATTTTCTTTTATTTTTTGTAGGAATCAAAGAAAACATTATTTGTGCTGATGAAATATCTGATGAAATATCTGATGATGAAACATTATTTGTGCAGAGAAGCAGCAGCTTACAGTAGGTGGTTGTTTGTAGTAGATTTAGAGGAAAAATTTCTAAAACAAAAATCAAAACTACACTGGCTAAAGGTTGGCGATGGGAACAATAAGGTGTTTCACCGTGCTACTAAAGCCCGTGAAGCACGTAATGCGATTAAGGAGATTCATTGCTTGGATGGTAGCATCGTAGACACACAAGAGACAATTAAGCAGGAGGCAGAGCGTTTTTCCGTGAATTTTTGGGATATAAGATACCTAACTACCAAGCAATAGATGAAACAGAGCTCTCGAATCTGTTACCATACCGGTGCTCGGAAACGGATCAGACTATGTTGGTAAAAGATGTCACAGAGGTTGAGATACGAGATGTCTTATTCTCTATGCCAAGGGATAAGAGTCTAGGTCCATACGGTTATACTGTGGAGTTTCTTAAGGCGACTTGGCCGATAATCAAAAGCGATTTTGTTACCTTGGTTCAGTCTTTTTTCAAGTTTGGTTTCTTACCAAAAGGAGTCAATACAACTATTCTAGCTCTTATTCCCAAGAAAAAAGTGGTGACAGAGATGAAGGACTACAGGCCTATATCCTGTTGCAATGTGACATATAAAGTGATCTCAAAACTGCTTGCTAATAGACTCAAAACATTACTACCTGCATTCATCTCTCCCAACCAGTCTGCTTTCGTCAAGGATAGGCTTTTAATGGAGAATGTCTTGTTGGCCTCGGAAATTGTCGCTGATTATCATAAAGACACTGTGTCACCGCGATGCTCAATTAAAATTGACATCTCTAAGGCTTTCGACTCTGTTCAATGGCCTTTTTTGCTCAGTATCTTCCGCACTCTGCATTTTCCGACACAGTTTATTAAGTGGATAGAGCTTTGTGTCACCACTGCTTCATTCTTAGTCCAAGTGAACGGTGAGTTATCCGGTCTATTCAGGAGTGAGAGAGGTTTGAGACAAGGATGCTCTTTGTCTCCTTATCTCTTTGTGATGTGTATGCAAGTTTTGTCTGCTTTGTTGGATAAAGAGGCTGACGGGAGACGTATTGGATACCACCCCCGATGCAAGAATATCCGTTTAACACATTTGTGTTTCGCGGACGACTTACTTGTGTTTACAGATGGACTTAAGACGTCTATTGAGGGCATTCTTCAGACTTTCAATCACTTTGCAGGCGTGTCAGGATTGAATATCAGTCTCGAAAAGTCTACACTGTATATGGCTGGAGTTACAGCCACGGACCAAGCAGAGATTCTTCAATCATTCCCATTTGCCTCAGGAACTCTCCCAGTACGCTACCTTGGTTTGCCCCTCCTCACCAAGCGTATGACAACCTCTGATTATACACCACTTCTTGAACGCATCAGAGATAAATTTAGCAGCTGGATGGGGTGATACTTGTCCTTTGCGGGACGCTTACAGCTCATAATTTCAGTCATACAGAGCCTAACAAACTTCTGGATGTCAGCTTTCCGCCTCCCAACAGCTTGCACGAAGGAGATATACAGTATGTGTTCTGCGTTTTTGTGGTCGGGTCCATCTCTCAACACAAAGAAGGCTAAGGTTGCCTGGTCTGATGTCTGTTTGCCGAAGGAAGAGGGTGGACTGGGGTTGCGTTCACTGAAAGAAACAAATAAGGTAAGTTGCTTGAAACTCATCTGGAGACTACTGGCGTCAAAGTCACTATGGGTGGATTAGCTGCGAGCTTACATACTTAATAGAGGTTCTTTTTGGTCTATCAAGTCCACCACAGTCTCTGGTTCCTGGATGTGGAGAAAGCTGCTAAAGTACCGCGATTTAGCGGCGGGTTTTGTTAGATGCGAGGTTAAGAACGGCGAGGGTATCTCATTTTGGTATGACAACTGGTCAACGATGGGCTGTTTACTTGCTGTTGCAGGCCCTCGGGGTACAATAGATATGGGGATCAGCCTCCACGTCACTGTCGCAGAAGCGATCACTCATCGCCAACGCCATCATCGAGTTGTCCACCTGAACCAGTTAGAAGCAGCTCTAATGACTATATGAAACAGAGGCCTATCTGAAGCAGAGGATGTAGTCCTTTGGCGGGGGAAGGGAGATCAGTTTAAGAACAAGTTCAGCACCAAAGAGACTTGGGAACAGACACGGATAACCAGAAAGAAGCAGCAATGGGCAAAGGGTGTTTGGTTCTCTCAGTGCACTCCAAAGTTCTCGTTTATAGTGTGGTTAGCAGCTCTCAACCGCCTGACAACTGGTGATCGCATGCTCTCTTGGAACTCACGGATTGACGCCATTTGCTCTTTTTGCTCTGCAACACAAGAAACTCGAGGTCATTTGTTTTTCGAATGCTCTTACTCTTCAGCGGTCTGGACATGCCTCATCTCAAAGTTACTTCAGACCAAATTTTCTACAGAATAGGATTGTAATTTGCATCTCCTCGTCGATAAAACTTTGGGATCTACCCTCTTCCTTCTACGCTACGCTTTCCAGACCTCCGTCTATTCTCTCTGGCAAGAGCGGAATCGACATCGGCATGGAAAACAACCAGTTCCCGCAGATCAGCTCATCAAAACTCTCGACAGACAGGTTCGCAATAGGCTGCTCTCGCTTCCACCGGGTGGGAAATACACTTGCTCCATGGAAAAATGGCTTGGATCACGTTAATGCACTAGTTGGTTGAAGAACACCTTCAGATTTATTTTCAACAAACTTTTAACTGCACTTGCACTTGATGTAAACACTACTTTTTTTAGAATAAATTTTACATTTTATTCAAAAAAAATAAAAATATCTGATGTTGAACAAATAAAAAACACATGGTAATAATCACAATTTAGAAAATGTTTAGTTAAATTCGAAATATTGGGGATTGGTGAATTCAATGTTGTGGTCTTGTGGATATGCTAGTTTAGTGGGAAAGGATAAAATACCAAAGATAGATTCGTTGCTTTACAAAAAGGGAAAGTAAAGTATCGTTTTCCATATACAATACTTTATTAGTTGCTTCGTCTGAATACACTATGAATAGTTGAACACAACTATACTAATATTGTTAGCAGAATTTTTTTTTACTAATGTTGCCAAAAAATAAGTATTATTTGTACATAACTGTTTGAATTATAAAAAAAAAAAAACGAATATGCTTAAACTAACTAACGAATTTTCTTTTGATTAAGCAAGATAATATTGAGAAGCTACTACTTTTTAATGAAGCCAGACATTACATCATCATTCATCAGAGTTACTCTATAAACAAACCTTGGTTAAAATAATATATTCAATTAATAAAGATCAATAAATTATTTGAGGTACAAGATTTGATATAGAATTAAATTCACTGCGAATAATCATTACATAAAAAACTATATGTGAGAATATTATCCAGTTGCAATTGCAACCATCTAAAATTTTTTTTGTCGGAATTTTAGATATTAATGTTAGGCATATGATAATTAAATAATAAATAAACTATATAAGAGTTTGTTGGGAAAAAACAAAAAGAAAAGAAGAAGAAGATACAAAAAGGGCATGCATGTTACTTATATCTGTTGAGTGTTGAGTCATGTATTTGTGAATTATTCGTATATACAACTAATACTTAGATATGTATACTGTGATCCATCGATCATGTGAATTAGATTCGTGTTCTCGCTTTTGTCTACTCGTGTCTTTCATTGTGTGGACACAATCATGGTGTCTCATATAAGATGTTTACAACACTTCTTTACTTGTTTCACTATATATTAATATTTGCACTTAACAAATAAGAGAAAAATTTGTAAACCAAATAAGCAATAGATTCGAATCCAATTAGTACATATACATGCACAATAATTAAAATCAATAAGCGGTTAATAAACTAGCCAAACCAAACCGATTCATTTAATAAGACAAATAAATCAAAGGATGGAGCACCAGCCATTAGGGAGTTTAGACGCAGCAGCTTGGTCAAGGAACCAGACAACTTCAACATCAGCGGTTAGTCTACCAGCTGGTAAGTCCTCGGTATGATTAAGAGCAGCCGCAACCGATTCAGCCTGTTCTTGATCACATACGGCCATAACATTGTAAGAAGCACAATTGATAACCGGTAACGTGAACGTGATCCTTTTTGGTGGCGGCTTAGGTGAATCAGTTATCCATGTGACCCATTTCACTTTTTCATTGATCTGATCATGTCCCGGGAATAGAGACGCCATGTGACCGTCAGGTCCCATTCCTAGAAGCTGAAGATCGAACTGTGGAAAACCAGAAGATTTGTATGTTCGGATTATGTTTTGGTTCACCTTTTGTTTGAGGCACTCCTCGTACCGTTCAGCTGCGAGTTCTGCGTAGCCTTCGGCTCCGAGTCCGTTGTCGATAGCGTAAATATTTTCAGCTGGAATTGGAACCTGGATATTGGGATAATATATCGTTATGACTCATGAATGGCAACTTTGATACTATTTGTCGTCAAATATCAGACATCTATGTTTTACATGTTATAATGTAATGTTATTTTGTTTTTGTCAAATCATATCATCTCGTCCTAATTAGTTATAGGAGTACTAAATTAAACTACCATTGCTTGGTCCCTAGTTCATAAATTAACAAAATATAGTTTCAGTATTATTGTGATTAACGGCACTTGTTAAACACCGCTAACCATTTTTAGAAGTTTGGTATCTTATAAAACAGAAATTTCATTTTTTGGAACGTGTATTTGTACATGTTTTACCTTGGAGAGAAAACCGTCGTAAGCGAGTTTATAGTTGCTATCCGCATGATCCCAAGCACAAACCCTCTCGTCGACCCAAAAGATGTGCCACTTAGACCACTCAACTGAATCAATATAAGGAGCTCCTAACAATTTCCTATGAAAGAATAAAAAAAAAAAAAATGTAAATTAGAAGTTTGGGAAGAATCAACAAATTCAGTTTGGTAATAAATATTGATAAGAGAATTCTGGTATTTATGAATCTTGAAACGGACCAGAGCCAGGAGATGAGGTCGCCCCCGGATAGAACCACGGTGAAAACTCCTCTTTCTTTGCAGAATTTGGAAGAGAGATCAGCTATGTATTTCGCCAGCTCCACCGCTATTTCATTCTTTGTCTTGAACACCCTCCTCTTCACCGGCCCCATAGATGATGATGATGATGATGAATAATTATTGTGATGAAGATAATATTGGCATCATACAAGTGGAGAGGAGGACTTGCTTTTTAAAGGGAGAGTGAGTGGAGGGTTCTTGCTAAATGAATGTGACAAGTTATTTGTTTTCTTCTAAAAAATCTGTATAAAAACTACCTCTATATTGATTCTTTTTGTAAGTGTTACACGAACAGTATCCAAATGCATACTATACCTTTCTCTTGTTTGTAGTTTATTTATTTACAACCTTTTATTATTCCTTTCGTCGTTATGAACTTATTCGACATAACCACACTATATTCACATATTCTCTCTATCATATGAACGATTGATGACTTTCATGTTTTAGGGGTTGATTTGCCATTAGTTGGCGTAGGTTGTTCAGTTTAATGTTTAGTTAAAGACGACAAAAAGATATTAGTAATAAACAATTAAGAAATCTAATCATTTCCTTCCTTTTCGGAGACAAGACATTAATCCTCCCATAATCCTAACAAAGCATATTTAACTTCCGATACACACAAATACACACACACTAGTTTATTCGATACATTAGTTTATACTACTTCCGATACAGACACAACTTGCGATACACATTAGTTTATTCTACTTCAGAGATAGATCAGTTTCCAAATGTTACTACTAGTCCTGAGAATCAGCGTTTTTCTCATCTCAGGGGCGTGCCAAGAGATACCTGTAATTCAACGATTTCAAGAAAAGAATCACATTCTCGAACTCCTTTGTAGTGTCTCCCATGATAAGCAACAAATTAGCTGGCGGAGGGTTCTCTTCAGCCCACGCCAAAATGTCAACCAGAATCTGCTTATGCCTCGCACGTCTCGCTGCTGCGGGAGAGTGAGTGAAAGTTACCCCAGCGGAGTTAAAGTCATGATCTTTCCCATCATCTTCACCATAAGCCCTGATTGAGACGACTTCCGTACCGTCGATGCCAACTTCCGAGATTGTGTTTTTAATGTTCTGCGTAACCTCAACAACATTGAGATCGTCATGAATCTTACAATCCACTATGTCCCAGAACACAGCTGTCGGAACACCTTCAAACCAAAAAAAAAAAAAAATAAAAAATCATGAGCTGTTACGAAATGGGAGACTGATGATAACTTCAGATCGAGTAGTAATGCAAAATAGATTTAGATCTACTAATGACAACAACAGGGATCTCTTAGTCTTTTCTCTTACCGCCAATCGACATGGTTTTTGATGGATTGATCGACAAAATTAGAAACTCTCTGATCTCGATGAAGAAACTAAAATTAGGCTTAGAGATCTGTGCGGCTGCAGAGAACTGATGAAAGGCTTTATTTGGAATCTCAAGTATTATAATTTAATTTTGTTTTGGGTTTTGGGATTCACCAACTCCTTCTGTTTGGGATTCACCAACTCCTTCTGGGCCGAAGATGAGTCCAACCCCAATAAGACAAAATAAGGAAATTGTATTAGGATATCATTTGTAATTATACATTTTGTTTAATAGATATCTTCAATATATATTAGCAAAAGTAATTTGTACATTTTGTTCAATGATGTATATATTTTACATTGTGTTTAATCTCTTTTTTTATGTAGTGTTCTTCTTTCCTTCTTATTTACTTATATTTTTAAATTTAAAATTACATATGTAAAATAATTTTTGATGGCTATATTAAAATTAATTTATCAATGCAGATTCATAAATATTAATTCCGATCATCGCACAATAAGTGAATCAATTAAGAAACCATCTTCACAAATTACTTTAGATGTTTGATTATTTCTTACATATTCATGTTTATCTATTTTATTTTTAATGTTGTTTGTAATACAATTATTAAATCAAATTTTTTTAACTCTCTCTTACCTCTAAAAAATTTGTGATACACTTTTTTAGTATACTTATCATTAATTTAGTTCTTGTGATCCAACCTATAACTCTATAAAGATCATTATAATGTTTATTTAGTTCAAATTTTGTACTTAAGAATTCTATATTAAAAATTTTGATATTCCATTTACAATTTAGCTTGGACTGCAAATATGAAGCTATTAGAATTAAACCTAGCAGTCTATACATGAAGGAAAATATAAAAGAGATTAAAAATAAAATTAATCTTGGGGATTTTTTTGAAGCTTTTGATTGTGCTTCATATGATTTTTATTGGAAATATATTTGATTCGTTACTTACATAATAATAGAGATTTTAATTATTAATTTTTTATTTTATATTGAAAACTTATACAAAAATGTTTGAATATCATAGAAATTTTTCATTTTTATTATTAACAATACCATTAACAATGTTTTTTCTTCCTTAAATGCTCCAAATACTAAAGAATACTATTATAAAAACTGAATAATAAAAGAAAATATGTATGTATGATTATATATAAATACATACAATTATTAAATCAAGAAATATGTATGTATGATTAATTGATTATATATAAATAATTTATATCTTTTGATATTGTATGATTAAATAAGTACAGGTGTAAATTTTTTTTTGAAATTTAGAAAATTTATTTGTTATATATATTTTTATGATTATTAAATAAATCTCTACTATTAATCGTAAAACATTTTAACAAAGTAACCTTAGTTTTGTAATAAATTACAATCAAATGCCATTGAAATTATGACCAAATAATCGATTTTTTAAAAGGGTAAAATGGTCGTTTAATTGTCACCCAGTCGGATAAATGCGCGGATCCATTTTCGGGTCGGATCTTATTAACTTTTCTGTTATAATCTCAACCATCAAGTGTTTTTTCGAGCAAAAATCCTAGCCGTTCATTTATATACATTTTACTAAACCTAAAAAAAGCTTTCTCTTTCGGCCTCTGCTTTGGAGTATGGATCTTCGTCTCTCTTAATTCATTTTGATTTTAGGAGATGTACCAGCATTTTAAAAGGAGTCGGATCTTTCCCAAACCCTAGAAGGCCAAATTACCAGCGACTTCTTTGTGTTCTTCTCTCTCTGAATTTCCCTCAAATCTCTTTCAATTTTTATTAGTCGCTCAGATTTTGAAAACTCTCGATGCATTGAACGCCTACAGATATAGAAATCTAAAGAACAGTTTTGAAGAAGTTGGCTAGAATGGATTTATCGGCGACAACAAGGTAATTCGATTTCCACCTAAAACCAAATTGTTCTCACTCTGCTCTATGTATTACTTTGATTTTTAATATTTGGGGGTTTAAAACTTTTTTATTTTTTTCATGGTTTTTCAGGAATATAAATGAATACTTCGTCTTTGTGTGTCGCTGGAATCAACAATTGATTCAGAATTCCAATAACTTAAGTGGCTTTCTTTTTGTCTCTATAGGATTAGAGAGGTGATTGTAAAGAAAGAGAGGCGAAGATGGTATGAGTAGAAAAGAGATCTGAGATGATTCGGGGATCAGTTTGAGAAGAAGAAGCACCAGATCGACTCTGAACATGAGTCCAACCCTTAGCCTAATTACGCTTTTGTAAAAATCTCTCTCTCTCTCTTTTCTAGGTCAGTCCCTTGACTATTCATCTTTCATTTTTTACGACGATTTTGGAATATCAATTAAAAGTCGAAATGTATAGAGGGAAATGATCATCTACCAGCATAAGTTCAATTCATATTGTTCATATATACAGCTATATAAGTTCAAGTTCAGTTTAGGAGTTTCATTTATTTTTGTTGTTTAGGTTCTTAAACCATTTTTTATTATGTTGTATAGTTTTTTTTTATGTTTTTTTATTGTCTAAGCTGTAGGGTTTTGATTAATTAATTTGGCAGATTTTTATTGTCTAAGTTGTAGGTTTGGTTTGTCTAAGCTATAAAATACAGATTTTAGTGAATTAATTTGCATAATTTGATTATCTAAGTTACAGGTTTTTGTCTAAATTATGGGTCAGTCCCTTGGTTTTTGTCTAAATTATCTAAGTTACAGGTTTACAAAAATACAGATTTTTGTAAAAATCTCTCTCTCTCTCTTTTCTAGGTCAGTCCCTTGACTATTCATCTTTCATTTTTTACGACGATTTTGGAATATCAATTAAAAGTCGAAATGTATAGAGGGAAATGATCATCTACCAGCATAAGTTCAATTCATATTGTTCATATATACAGCTATATAAGTTCAAGTTCAGTTTAGGAGTTTCATTTATTTTTGTTGTTTAGGTTCTTAAACCATTTTTTATTATGTTGTATAGTTTTTTTTTTATGTTTTTTTATTGTCTAAGCTGTAGGGTTTTGATTAATTAATTTGGCAGATTTTTATTGTCTAAGTTGTAGGTTTGGTTTGTCTAAGCTATAAAATACAGATTTTAGTGAATTAATTTGCATAATTTGATTATCTAAGTTACAGGTTTTTGTCTAAATTATGGGCTCAAGTATATGAACACATATGACTACTCTAGATGCTAAATTATGTTAATCTCTACTGAGAGTCAATGGATATGTTTGCTATCGGCCAAATATAAACAATTTCATGGGAGAGTGAGAGGTTGATTTTGTGATTTTTAACGATTTATAGTGTTTTTAGGGTTGTTGAGTTTATAGAATGTATGGTTTCTTAGATATCCTGCCAGGGTAAGAACTGACTCCTTTAACATAAAGCTGTAAATTATATCTCAGGTTAAGATTTTCATCCTCCATTAACACCATTTTGTCTCAGGCCATCTTAATTTACTCTCAAGCCCTTGAAAATTTTGTTCCGCATATTCAACAGGTATGAGAACTGGGTTTCCCTTTTGTCTTCTTAATCTTGGCTCTCTCATATATACTTTAAAAAAAAAATTGCTGGGATATTAACAGAACAATTGTTTTATCTCAGGTTAGTATGGAGAGACTTTGTTCAGAAAAAAAGGGTTAGTATGGAGAGTAGTGGAAAGGGAGTCTCAAGTGATGGTCTGCCTCTCCCGTATGAGAGTAGTGATGAGGTTGATTTTTGTCATGCTGTAGTAGAATGCTTGGCCTTTATTATGAATCTATGCGTGGGCGCATCGGTGTTGATTACTTTGGTCGAATGGTGATTATTAAGATTCTTCTTGTTGGCATACATATGGGCAAGCTGGAATCACTTTTGAATCTTCCGTTGGCTGCAACGAAGATGAAAGCTAGCCACAATTTACAATTAACATCTGCCAAATGCCAACGTTTTAAGCCGTCAACTCTTGTGAGTTTAATACCAGTAGAAAACATGACATTGAGTTCAAGCTTACATGTATAGAGTAATTCAAAAAGATGAAAAGCATTATGAGACTGCTTTGGATTTTATATTACAGGAACATGTATCTAATGAGATGGAAGATAAGAGAGATGAATAAGTTTTAGCAGGACTTCACTTTGTAAAATAATCAAAGGTTTTGCATTTATAATTGGTTTTGTAATTTAAAGGGAATGTCTTTTAATTATGGAAATGATTTTTTTTTTTAATTTGAAATTGTATTATTCTTTTTGTGGGTGTTTTAACTAGGTTTTAAAACTATATCCAAACTATTATTCAAGATAGCTAAAGTAGCTCCTTATGACACAATTGTAGATTGATTTAGTCTGAATCGGTTTAAATTTTCAGATTTCAACAACTGCTTACTATTGTGTGTTTTTTAAAAAATTTAACAACATTTGTAAAACATTTTGAAGTATGAAGTGAATAATAAAAGTATACCATTTGGCCAAAAAATCCCTAACAATATTTTATGTTTGCAAACTCATTATGTATTCGGATTTAGTTTTAATTGATTATTTTAGAGTTATATTGTAGTATATATATATATATATATATATATTATAAATATAAATAATTTTAGCTCATGACGTTAAAAACAATTTTAGCTTCTGATTTTATAAAAGAAAAACTCAGAACATTATATAATATTTATACTATTTTCTGAATATATATTTACATTCATAATAGTTACATGTATTAAAATTCAAAACTCATTTATCTTTTCAAAATAAACAAACACTATTAATTTGTACTACAACTTCATAACAAAACAAAAGTTCTACTTTATGTTACAAAATCATTCTAAATCACTTTAACTGTAGAAAATAGATATTTACAGGTAATGGATCCAAAAATGGGTTAGGTAATGGGACGGGTATTAAAAAAATGAATATTCGATTCTCTACCTTTATCCACAAGTAATATAATTATAATACTCTTTATTTGATCCTAAGATCACAAATACCGTTTTTTAAAACAGGATGTATACGGATAACGGGCATTAGAGTCTATCCTTATACAACAAAAAATTATAACAATCAATTTAAGAACTTTAAGGATATGAATGGTGACAGCGGTTAAGGCAGACAAATCAGTCAACAGTTTAGTCAGCCCTGAAAATAGCAACATATAGTTTCCAAAATATAAAATTACAAACTTCAAAACTATATAGTTTTTAGTTGCAAAGTTTTTCTAAAACACATTAAGATTTATTTATAATACATTGGTAATATAATAAACATTTAAAAACATATATTTACGGATCAAATAATGAATCTAAGAAAGGATCAGATAATATAATTGATATTAGAAAATGAATACTTTATATTCGACCTTTACCTACAGGTAATAGAATTATAATTTTTTTACTCGACCCTAAGATTGAGGGTACTTTTTTTTTGAGATGGGATGAATACGGTAACGAGTATTAGTGGATATCTTTATACAACTAAAACTTATAACCCTAAATCAATTTATGAACTTGATGAATAAACTTAAATATTATTATAAACTATTATTTTCATAATTTTTTCATCCTAATTTTGTTAATATCAAGGATTTAATATGTTGATAGTTACTTGGTTTACAATTTTTGTTGAGCTTGGTTTTATTCCAACTATTATGAGTTATTAAATATTTTTTTGCCGAATATTTGGATCCTACTTTTTGGTAATGCAGCTATTCTCAATGTTAATTTATATGTTACTCAATGCTATCGATTGTCAAATAAATTATTTGTTACTCAATGTAACCATTCCCTATATAAACAACACAATTATCAATTGTCAAATAAATTATAAACTATACACAAAAATATTTGAGTATTTTTAAAAATATTTTGAGAGATTTTGAGAATCATAATTTTTACTAACTAAATGTAAATTAAATATTCAAATGGAGAATTCAAATCTTTAAAGCCTCTCGGACGTAGCAAATCGGCCATCAGATATGTATGGGCCCACTGGCCAGAAATGGATGTTGGCCCAATAAGCGAGATGGAACCATGGACCGGGAGTGGACATGGGTGAGCCCACTAAGTAAGGTGATGATCGAAGCGTTACAATAAGATTGAAAAATTCCGATGGATATGAGACGAGAGGAGATGAAACGGGACATGATAAAATAGGACAGAGACGTGTTTTCCGTTCTAATGTAGATACTTCTAGATTATATATGTGTAATAATCCAAAATAAAACAAAACTTAAATTATATATTTAAAATAAAACAATTATATAAAAATATTATGCCTGTGCTACAGCAGAGCATTGTCCGAGTGAGTAGGCAGCGTCTACCAAACGGGTTACTACCTAGTTAAATTAACAAACATACCTAATTATACAACAATCTACGTGTATGCTCGGGTTATTACCTAGCAACAATGATAGATTACCAATTAATATGTTTTTTCAATTTGATGAGATTGTGTTAGTTCGTTGTCTCTTTTGGAGATGTTTAAAAGTCTTTTCAATGGCTATAAAATTTTTTAGTGAGGTGAAAACAGGTCGGGAAATCCACACACACTAAAATACATGGTAGCATATCATATTTTTTTTTTTATTAGAACTTTTATTTTAATTGAAAGTTTTGTTTAAAGGCATTTATATAAAATTACATTTATTAATTTCCTAGAACAAAATTTACCATGACTTCATTTCACTTATAAAAAAATAATATTAAATGATTGTATGGTAACAAACCAATTAGCTCAAAATTTAAGTAAGCAAATGATATGGATTGTTTTATTATTTCAAATTTATTTAAAGATGTGCATAGTGCAGTTATCAGCTAGTACGGTATAGAAATGGTATTCTTCCGAAACAAATATCAAAATTTTAGAAGAGGAAATGATATGAATTAATTTTCGAATTAGCACAAATTTTTAGTTTTTAGCTAGACTTTGATTTATTACACCTCCAATACCATTGCATTGCTTTAGTGGACAGAAAACCACAACCGAACCACAACAACTCAACTAATTTTCTATACAAACAAGAATATATGTATCTTCCTTTTTGTTTGTTTGGATTTAGTATGGTTCTCCTGAAAACAAAATGCTTAATACAAAAGAGGTACCTTTTCTTCCGGTTGATGTTTTTTTCCTTGAATCGACATGTTTTAATGATTCGGGTTTGACATGCAAAGTTAGAAGTCACCTTGTTGGTCTCGAGCTCGAGCTTCGAACAGTCACACCATGTAAGAACTTGGCGTAGCCTAAGAAATTCAGCTTTCCATCTGAACTTCTTATCCAATCCTTGAGCAGAGGATATGCATTTGGTCCCAAACTCATCTCCTGCATATGCAAAAAGATATTGGTTTCACAGAATTACAGGTCTCAGGGATATATTGAAGCCCCTACATACCTCTGCGAGTTCTTGGACAGAAATGGCTCGGCTTCCTTCACGTTCAAAGTTGTCAAAGGCTATCGTTGCGATCTGTTCCCATTCTTCAAGAGCCTCAAGTTGATAAACGCTGACCGCAGCAGCACAAAACTCTTCAAAATCAAGTTTTCTATGTGCCAAGGGTTGCATCTTCAGTCAACAAGAAGGAAACACACAGAAAAAAAAAAAAAAGAGTATTACAGATGTATATTACAAGCACAAACTAGAAATGCTGCGACTTATAAGGATGTGCTAATATATACCATGTTTAAAATGTCAGGAAGCCTAGATTCGATCATAGCATCCGTAGCATATCTTGTCAGAGCCTGCACTTACCACAAGATAAGAAGACTGTTAGATTCACAAATTGAAGAACAGTGACACTAAAAGCTATTGCTAGACCAGTAAAGATGAGTGTAGAAATCACCCACTGACCGTAGTGAAATTGTGTAGATGCAGGCCTCCATCCTCTGGGTCCAGGAGCATAAACTGTGCTTTCAGAAACACGAGTTCTTCTTCGGGTATAGCTTTCGACAGAGCCTGTGTTACACAAGTAACAGCAAAATAAAGATAACATAAAAGACATATATAATCAACTGCTAGGATTAAACAAACTAATGAAACAAATGTGATTATAGTCCTAAGAAAACTGTTAAACTCTTGACAAGATCTGAGCAACTTGGTTAACAAATGGATCTGATCTATTCAGTTACACATGTTATCATATTTGCAAGGGGTTTATTAGTAGAGAATCACCTTAAGTGCTGCTCGTCTGAAAGGCGATGCTCGAATATAAGACTTCACCAATTTGTAAATAGAGAAATCAAGAAGTAAACCAGGGTTTTCATCTCGAAGCCACGGATGAGCTGCAAATATAATCACACTCATGTTTTCATTTCACCAATCAATGTCAATAGTTTTAACACGAGTGGTTAATTAGGAACTTACCTAAAGCTTGAGCAGCTGTCATTCTTTTCCTATGGTCTTTGTTCAAAAGCCTTTTCACAAAGTCTTTGGCAGTAGGAGATATTGAAGGCCAGGGCAAATCTTCGAAATTAGGATTCGCTCTAAGCACACAACGGAAAATAGCAGACTCGGTTCTTCCATAAAATGGTCTACTCCCACAGAGTAATATGTAAGATATGACACCAATGCTCCATATATCTGCTTCAGTGCTATATGATCTGTGGAGTACTTCAGGTGCAACATAGTATGCACTTCCTACCACATCGTTGAGACGCTGATCTGATTAAAGACCACCACAAAGAAAACATTCATCCCTTGAGTCGCTACATAAAATTCTATTAGCTAGGCAGAGTCATGTATAAGAAAGAGGAACAAAAAAATAGGATTCATTACCAAATCTAGCGAAATCAGACAAACCAAAATCTATAACCTTGAGTGTTGCATCCTCATTTTTGCTGGTAAAGAGAAAATTCTGGATACAACAGTACAGAACTTGTTAAAAAAGACAAGCAACTCATGATTTATTCAAAAAGTGGTAGAAGCAGAATGTGTACCTCCGGCTTCAGATCACGGTGCACAACACCTTGAAGATGGAAGAAAGCAGTTGCAGATAAAATCTGGACAAGAATACGCTTAGCATCTGCTTCCGGGTATCGACCACCTCTGCAGTAAAGATAACAAGATTGTTATACTTCTTATACAACACAAAGCTAACTATTTAATAACCTATACACAAAGCAAAAAACAGAGGAAAGACTAGTTTTGATTTTACCTCGCCAAAATTCTATCCAATAGCTCCCCACCTTCACATAACCTGGAATCATATTAAAGCCAATACATATTCATTAGAGAAAGACCGAGACAAACGTTCGAAATAAAAAAATACAACTGTTATACATAGGGAAGAATGAAAAGAGAGACATACTTACTCCATAACTACAAAGACATTATCCGCATCCTCAAAGACATCGTAGAACTTAACCATATGACTATGCCCAGACAAAGCTTTCAACAACTTCACCTCTCGACGAACATCTTCAATCGATAAAGCTGATGTCATCTGAAAACACCACAAACACCCCACAATTCACACATTGTACACAATCCAGTAACCAACCTTTGGAATCAATCACATTGTAACAAACCTTAGATTTGGAGATGATTTTGACAGCAACAGTTTGACCTTTGATCTTGCCTTTCTTAGCTTTAGCCCAACAAGTATGACCAAAATGCCCTCGACCCACCTCTTTCCCAAGCTCATACTTGGCTTCAAAATTCTTACCAAATCCGAAATTCTTATCTAACCTCCCTCCCATCCCGCCACCGGCACCGCTACCTCCGGCTCTTCCGTGATCGACTTCTTCCCTATCCTCAGGGATCGGACCATCTCGCGGCTGTGGTGCTGCACCTCGTCTCCGTCTCAGAGCCGCCATAATCGGTTTCGCAGGTGAAGGAGGCGGGAACGGCCATTTGAATTTTCTTCCCGGAGTACTCGCCGGAGATGGAGCTACTCCAGCCGGCAACGGGCTTTGGAATGGGCTGATTGTGTAAGGGTTGACTTCTGAAGCAGCCGGAGACTGGGGAATCGACGATGAAGTCTGGTGGTTGTTGTTGTTATGGGAGCGATTATGACGTAACTGAGCGGTTACGGAGGGGATCTCGTTGTCGTCATCGTCGACGGTGGAAATGTTCCGGCTGTAACAGTGACCCATCGTCGCCGGATTGTTTGAAAGTCAAAGTTCAGTTTTTTGATCGGTGAGAAAAAAACAAAAAGTCAATACATCGGACGGTGAGGAGACGAAGTTGAATAGTGTAAAGCTTTCACAGAGATCATTTCAAACCCAAGAAGAAAAAAAAAAAAATAACAAAAGGGTTTGAATGACCGCTGGAGAAAAAAGAATTAATTAAAAAATCGAAAGAACATAAATATAACAGTAACGGAAGAAAATGCCGGTGGTTTTGCTAAAACGACAGCGGACGAAACGTGATTACTACGATAGCCACGTGAGCTAGTGACGTGTGATTAATGATTTCATTTATTATGTCTTATTTGTCTCCCATTTGTTTTTTTGTTTGCTGAAATTATATTTTTTTACTTATATTTTATGTAAAAGAGCTTTAAAATTTATAAATTTCTACTTTTTTTTTAATATATAACATTTTTTTTGGCTTAAACACACAAAATAAAATATTATTTATTAAAAAATTGACTAATATAAAAAAATATGGTGAAATTCATAGTCATAAACTGTTATATTAATATAAAGTCTGTATAGAGAGAGTTTTCTAATTTTGAGAAAATTAGATAAATGATATCTTGTAGGTCATGATCATTACTCATTTAAAACATATCTCCAACCTAGTTTTCCATTTTCTGAAATTCTAAAATGAAATAATTATTCTAAATGAAGTAATTATTTTCGTTAGAAATTGTATTTTTGAACGCAATTCGAAAATGAAGAAATCTAACTCAAAAAATAAGGAAGGTTGGAGGAATTTGACTTCAAGCATAGAGTTTAGGGGATAACAAGTAAACACACAAACCATATAATAATTAAAACCGGTTTAAATCCACTTGGTATGCATTCAACCATCATTTTTGTTCAAAGCTGCAGACGTTTGACATCGAATTAGTCATTAGTCACGTTGTTTTTAGCATTGAAGAACAAGTCTACATTGATGATTGGTTGGTGCAATCTTATAAATATATTAAATCTTGGGTCCAATACTTATAGTATAAAATAAAATATCTTTGATTGGATCATCGGTTCAATCGGCGACTCAATAACCGATTCGGTTAATTTAATAACCTCGTGGGCATTCCTACCAAAAGTAACCATCACCGTCATTATAATCGTGCGATTGCGTAGTATCTTTGTGAAATGACAATCGCTTTCTAATCAATTGTAATCTTAGTTCGTTGTTATCTAAACCGGTACGGTTTGATCTCTGCTTTGGTACGCTTTGTGGCCGGCGGAACCTAGCCACGGTTGAGGCAGTGTTAGACATGTAATTTGGTATTGAATGGACTTCCCTTGTGACGCAAGAATACCCACGTGGCGTCTTGTTGAGTTGTTGGAGGTGGTGTGGGTACGTATTGTACGTATCGATCTCAACTATCTTGACCGGTTCAACGATAGCCTGATCGGTTGACATTCTCCTTCCGGTTTCTTGATAACCAAACCGGTTTAACCTACTCGGTCTTGTGTCCTCTAACTCACTTTCACTGTGAGCTTCTCTCGCTGTGGTTCTCCACATCTTTGATAGTGAACCCAAAGGTAGATCGTTTACTAAACGTCTAAACTCATAATGAAAATGTAAAAATAAACAAAAGTGGAAATTGGTAAGTTTGATATTGGTTGAACCTGTTTAGAGAAAGCACCAGACAAGGAAGTTTCATCGCCGGGATTGGTGGTAAGTTTTCTCCGGTGGTCTAGAGCTCGAGCCTGGAACCGAACCAAAGCCTGAACCCGAAGCAAAGTGATGCTAGCTCGTCTACGCACGATGTGGCCTCTCACTAGGGCTTGTAGTTTCACAACTCCTTGTAGAGCCCTAAATGCCGTTTTGGCCTTCATTTACAAGTCATCAAAATCAAGCTTAGTTTCGTCAATAAAGTGATACAAATATATGGTCATTAATTGATAAACAACCTCAGGGGCTATATATACAAGTAAATAGTAGTATTGATTATACCAGGCATCCTCGGAAAGCTGTCTGAATGAGAATAGCAGCCACGTGTCTTTTGAGGTAGACAGACGTCCGACAGAAAAAGACGGTTTCCTTGGCCGTCGGAGACGCACTTTTCTCGGTTTCATCTGACACAATCACGTCAACAGCCGTCGAGTTAATGTTGCCGGCGTTTCTTGTGTTTGTTCCGATGTCTATTGCAGAAGGATCAGAAGAAGCTTTCTTAAATAGCCATCTTCTTTTTCTTCTCATCTTCACCAACAGAATTATTAAATATTTAACATAATTTATATATTTCATTAATAAATAAATAAAATCTAAAACTTGATTAGATTTTCAAAAATCAGGTGTTCTCATGCTGATGAAGATTTTTTCTAAAAATTATATAGAGCTATCTAATCTTACAAGTAAATGTTGGTGTATTAAGTATATCATATAGTTTGAATTAACGAAGAGTACGTAGGGAAAAAAAAAAAGAAAAAAAAGAGAGAGAGGTAACTGAGTGAAAGGTATATACCGGTCGTTGGTGTTGTTCGTCCTCTTGTTCTTCGACGAGTTCGTTATCTTGTCGACGAATTCTTCTTCTAGGGATTATCTTCTCGGGGGATCGGAAAACTTTCTTAACCGCCGTGAACCATGAGCTTCCGCCGGTTTTCCCCATGATCAAGATTCAAGATCGACCAACTTCATCTGCTGCTCGATTTATGTTAATTATATATTGTCACTATGTTGACAGTACATATGGAATGAGCTATATAAGCTAAAGGAACACTCACTGTCCTTTATGTAGAACAAGAACCTTTTTTGTTCCCCGGCCCAATATTAAATAAAAAAGGTCATCAGTACATATATGTACATGTATATTTTGGCATTTTGCGATGGTAGATGCATTGATAAGTGAAACTCGAAACTAAGATTTATATATTGATCATAGGAGTTCAATGGTTTATATGCTTTTTTTTTTTTTTGTAACAGTATTCCTGATTTCTTATTCATATTGGTATTTCTACAATTGGAAGATATATATGCATCATAATGTAACGGTCAAATGGAAAATGATCTCTAATGGAATCATATAATGGCTTTGCATCCGGGAAAGCAGAAAAAGAGGAAAAATGTTGGAATAAGAAGAGTAACGAAGCCGGAAAATAAAATAAAATACTAATAGATACTACTACTCCATAAAATAAAGAACAAAATGAAAAGAGGAATGTAGTACTAGTAATATAGGTAGGCATGCTTTGTGTTTACAAATTAGATAGCTTTTGTGTCAGAAATAAAAATAATAATTGTAACATGAAAGAATGTGTCAATGTTGGAATGCATCTATCGAGAGTGCATAAAGTTGTTCCTTCTCTTCTTTCGTATAGTATGTCTTTTTCATATATAATCATTTCTCACAAAAAAAAACCATTAACGTCGCTATTTTACTCGTTTATCATGATTTCGTGTATTCTCCCTCTATATAGCTTTGGTTGTTTGTGAATTGTGATAGATAGTGATTGCGCTCCACAATAAAAGAAAAGAATATATACTGTAAATACTCTTTAGAATACTAACCAAATTGTAAACGTAACCAAATTATAATCCTTCGTTATTATTATTATTATTTTTAATCTAAAAACTAATCACGTATGAATAAAAACTAGTACTTTGAAAGTTGATAAAGAAAACGTTTTAAAAACTATACATTTCACCGGAAAAGAAGAAGAAAAGTAGCTAAAAAAACATATGATGGCAGAAGATGTAACGAACGTTAAAAGGACACTACAAAGATACAAGAAAATCAAAACTAGACCAGAATTCAGACAAGACCTAAACTGAAATCAAGAACTAAAGAAAACAAAAGTATCGACAGAAAAATATACTTCTTCAAATGTCTTAAATAAATCATAAAAAGATTCAAATGGGTAAATTTCAACAACATGAATTGTGTTTTTTTAGGGAGAGTAATAGAAAGGAGAAAGTTTAAGACCAAAGTTCTCGAGTTGTTCAAAGATACCCGGGCAGGCTCTGCGACCGCGAAGCAAACTTGAAAATAAAATCTAAAAATAGAGTTTTAAATATAAATACAAAACGCCTCAAGTACCTTCTTCTTTAGACTTCTTCTTCTTCAGCTTTCTATCTCTCTCTTTTTCTATATAATTTTGACATCTCCGGAGAGAAGAACGATAGTTTTCACTTGAACTAAGCGCGTGGAAAGTGCGGCCTTACTGGTGTCTTTGATGGACTTACCCTTCAAGAACAGATAAAACCAACAAAAAGATAAATACAAATCTCCCAAGGAAGAAGGAGAATACTAATAACTAAGGAGATTGGTTCTATTATTACTCACTCTAATGATGGAAATGTATTTAACATATATAGAACTGAGAAAGATGTCACATTTTATGCAAATGAACCAGAAATAGAATTAAGTGAAGAGATAGCCAAGTCCTATCGATCAATATCATGTTTACTTTTTGGTAATGACTAAAACAACAACCTACCATTCAAAATTTGACATTTAAGGGGATATGATAGAAAGATGAAGAGACAGGTTAAACTGTTGAAATCTTTACCTTAGTGGGAGTGCCCCCAAGAACATACCACTGCAGTGAAGAGCAGCAATTGCACTTTCCGCCTGAGAGAACAAAGCAAAGTATGAATGAGTCTCCATTGACAATCCAAAACGTGTTTAATCTTGAACCCTTTTACGTAAACTTCATATTCGAGTTTATCCATCTAACTCAGAGATTCAAAGAAGCTCAGAAGGGGTCTTTGAATTGTAAAAAGCTTTAAGAAATGCAACGACTCAAGGTAACTAAGAAGGTGTAATCAAGTTTCCTTAAATGGATCAAACCGGCATGCAATTCGAATAGTACAGTCTTTACTAGCAACCGAAACTATTCAATCATCAAAACTAATGTCCATAATGGGAACACTTTAACTGAAAATCTAAGCAAAGAGAGTTTACCAGCGCAAACTCAACAAAAGCAATACGAGTTTGGTGATGATAGTCTCCAAGCCTCAGACGATGAACCTAAAAAGATATATAACAAATATATTGATTGCAGAGCAGAATACATATAAAAGCCTAACAATATCGTCGCACTCTAAACCAGAATCCCGTACCTCTCCACAAAACATTTCAAAGAAGCCTTTCAAGTCAATTTGAGTGATCTGCAGATTTAAGCCATAAGACACTGAAGAAAGTTAGTTTCTCCAATCCTTAAGCTGTCAATGGTTTCCAATATAAGATTATATTTCATCGAAGAAATGGTAATTGGATATAGACTTACCCGCTTGTCAATGTTGGTACAGTAAACAGTCCTCACGCACATCTCACGCTCATCCTCAGACTGGGAGAAAGAAAGTACCATTAGACTCAAGAATGATTGAACTGATAGATTTTTACCAAATTTAGTCATGGTTATGTGAACTTACTCTTGGAAGGAAAGTTGGGTTAACAGGGGCAATAGCGGTTTTGGAAGGAAGAACCTTAAGAGGGTAAAAACCGAGCACAGTACCTGACATGCTCAAAGCAGCCCTAGCTCCCTCTGCAGCAACATCTCTCTTGATTAGATGTAAGAAAATCTCAACTAGAGTAAACAAAGGTTGACGTGAAAAGTACCTTCATTGGTGAATTCAATGAAAGCAAAACGAAGGACAGAGTTTGGGTCACCGCATACACGACAATCAACAACCTTAGAATCCCAAAATGACAAAATATGATATGAGGAAACAAACTAGTTACCGCAAATAATCAAAACATTTGGAACATAGTAAAGATCATCAAGTACCTGTCCACAATTAATAAAGACACCTGCGAGGTTCTCCTCGGTAACCTACAAACCAAAACAAAGTAAGAGAGGCAATTCCTTTACGAGAAAAATGTTACTGAAAATAGCTTCTTCCCTAGTTTTACCTGTTGGTCGATATCAGAGACATATACAGTTCTCCTGATCACATCATCCTTCTGAGCCAAGCTTGTCCTTTTGTTCATTCTTCGCTTCCCTTGACCAAAACTCCTTCTCTGTAGCAAACGGTAAAACAAGAAGCACATGTGTTAATACCATTGTTTGAAGAATGTGTCCACAGAAAAAAATGAATACTTTCTAGTTAAAAACCTGAAAAACTTCGAAACTCATACAAAAAAGGTAATTTCTACCAAAGGCAGCTATTTTCCTGAAGTGTAAGGGATAAGAAAAAGCAAACAGTAAACAAATAAAGTTTAACAAACCCACACACAAAGTGAAACTGCTTATGCATCAATGATCAAGCGATACACACAAGAACACGTAAAGCTCTAAACTTTTTCTTCAGTTATTTATTTGTTGAATGTACCAGCATACAAGCTTTCTCAATCAACAAACAAGCTAGCAAATCATGGTAAACAAAAACACACAAAAGCTCAAAAATTTATATCACCAATACTCTGCACCTCACCGTATCATCAAAATCTACAGAAGACAAGATAATCACAAAGATCAAAACTAACACACTAATGTAAAAAGGACATTTCATACATCAGAAACACATCCATTTACTAGAGATGTAACAATCAAAACATCGCAAAACACAAACTTTATATCCATCCATCCAGAGAACAAAACAAAACAAAGCACAGAGATCATAATTGAGCGAGAATGTTTAAAGGATGATGATGAATAATAATATACCCTTCTAGGAAAATGATCAGTCCCATCTGCAACAACAAGTTTAGGTGGCGCTGCAAAATTGTTAGTAAACCCTAATCCATTTCTCAAACCCCCAGATTGACTTCGAGAAAGAGAGGGAGGAACAAATTCCTGAGCCATCGGATTAAGCTTAGAAAACGCATCAGCCAAATCTTTGATCTCACTCTTGAGACTCCCTCCATTGTTCTCACCACCATTCTCCGATTTCGTAGACTCGAAACCATTTCTGTTAAACCCATTTAAAGTCTGACCCTTTTGAGCAGTCTCATTGATCCGATCGTCTGTTTCTGGAGCCGAATCAATGCTAGGAGGATTCGATGAGTCAGATTTAGGGCTCTGATCATCATCCGCATCAGGACATGGCGGCTTCGTCTCGGTAGCTGATGAAGCAGTGTTGTTGTTGTTGTTGTCTAAATTCTGACCAGTAGAGTCCACTTTGACACCAGCATTCTCAGCAACAGCCATGATCGGACCAAAAAAGGTTGAATCTTTAAAAGATCAGACAACAACAAGTTACGAACTCGCCGATTCCTGCATAAAAAGCAACCAAACTAAGACAAAACTCAAAAAAAGAGAGAGAAGAGAAGAGAAGAGAGAGAGAGAGAGAGATCAAGAAGTGATACGAACCCTGATAGGCTTATCTCGATCAAATGGTTTAAGCCATAAATGGAGAGAATCCAACTTAATTTAAAGGATCAATGAGCAGAAGAGAGGACTGAAACAAAAGAAAAATTAGAATTTTTTTTTTTTTTTTTGTAAAGGGGGATGATTAGAATAGAAGGAACACAACACAAGACCGACCCTTTGGTTATATAAATTAAAGACTTTTAACTTGTTTATACTTTTCTTCTTCAGTATTAAGCTGTTGTTGTTGTACTAGTTTCTTCTATGATGGCCTTTGGACATCATCCTAAATGAATATCTTTTTTTTTTTACTTTATGTTCTTTCTCATTGGGAGGAAGCTTCCTACTTTTCTCAAGACAGTAATATATTTTTATGAATAAGTTTGAATAGTATTTAAAACTGTAAAAAATTGCAATCTGTATTAGCAGTGTTTTAATCAATTAGTTGAACTATTATTGGTAAAAATTATCTTTAAACTTTTAGTACTTGTAAGTTTTTAAAAATCATATCAAGTGGTATGTCCAAAAGAGATTTAGAAATGATATTGTTAATTAATTGATTTTAATATTAATTAATGCTAAAAAATATGGCTTGCACTACCGTATATCAGTGATTTTTATTTTTCTGGTTTTGAAATTGATTTTTTTTTTTATATCACATCCCTTGATATTTAAATATAATGTTTCCATTGTAACGTAAGTTAGTACTTAATAAAGATTAACTTTACCTTTTTGGTATAGTAATATATATATTAGCTTTTTTACTATCCATGATGAATACATTTCGTATAATTCTTACTATAACATGTTAAGTAGTAGTATTACCAGATTCCAGATTATAGAAACACTAATTGATATGTATATAAATTTGTAGTTGTACCAAAACTAGTTTATTAATCGGTAATGAGTAATTTTAAGTTATAAAAATCTCTAAAGTTGTATTAAAATTGTCAACTTATAGTAATACATCTTGTCAATTTACAGTAATCCATCTTAACCCGCAAAATGGTTTACGTTAAAGTGAAAAGATTACATCTAAAAATCTCAGTTAGTCTTCTCGTAATGTGTTGTACAATAGCCCGTATAGCCCAACTAGTAGTCTCTACCAGACTACAAAAGCAAAATATTTTTGATAGCTTGTTACAAACATGTGAAATTGTGAATTGTATGACTCGAATTAACGTACTGAAACTATTCCAAAATTGGCTAATGAGATTTTTTTTACGTTATAAAAGTTTAAAGGTTACATCAAATATTATGAAATTGTTCTTGTACAATTACCTTAGTTCATAAAATATCAATATTTTTTGGAAAGTAAAGTTTGTTTTTAATCGTGTTATTGACAACTTGTACAACCGTTTAGTTCTTGCATATGTCAGGCGTTATACTCTAAACCTAATATTAAAAGATTATGATAGTCTTTCCAAAACTAATTTAGTGTCCATAAATAGGATTTTTATATATGGACCATGCTCTCAAAGTGGGAAAAGACGGCCACACTTCGTTTCTTAGCCAGTTAGCCTTCGGATGGGAATAAGGTAAGGCAGAGAGTGTTTGTGTTAGTCGAATATGCCTCAATCTCTCACTCTTTGTGTTTAAGAGATTATGTTCATCAATCTAACGAGCACTTTAGTTTTTTTTCTTTTTCTTCTAATTCTTGCGAGGTTTCAGTGTAAATTCAACTTTATCTGTGGTTGGATCAGTTTCGACTCTTGAATCTCGGTTTGCTACTGATCCGGATCATATATGTAAAATACAAGACTACACACATAATAATTAAGATACAGTTTTATCTACTTAATCCTATTTTTCCTTATAAGTTATTATCACACAGGTGAAGCAGACAGCAGAAACTCAGGCTGCTTTCTCTGCAAGAGAATTCCACAGAAGAGGCAGAAAGGTTTCGAGGCAACTTTGCTAAAAGAAGTTTCTGGAAGCGATTTGAGATCACTCGGGAACGAAGGCAATGAAAATAAGGTCTCTGGAGCGAGTTTTAAAGTCATTCGGTTGCAGCATTTGCAGAACCATAAAGGTGTTGGTGGACATACTTGCATTGAGACACAACACCTCTCAAGCTTGTGGCTTTGATCATGTCTCTCTTTGTTTTTCTTTTTGTTTTGGTGTGGAGATTCGCAAAAGGCTTCCTCTGGTGAGTGGAAATTGACTGGCGCTGTGCAATAAGGACATTTCTCTTCCTTTAATGCAGTTTCTGTGCTATTACTTGGTCTGTGATGAATTAGAAACATAAAAGATATGAACTTGAAACATTCTAGTATCTATTATTACAGGAAGAAGAAGGTATGTGAGATAATTACCTTATTAGACTAGATTTCACTTCTGCGGAAAGGGTTTGTAGCTGACTAGGGACAATATCATGATTGATCCCAACCCATTGTTGCAACTGAGCCAATCCAGCTGGACGCCAATTCCAAGTGGAAGGCGAAACAGTACCCTGAGATGACTTTGCTATCAGATAAGCCGAGAAACTGAGACCAATCAGTCTTTCCCGGAGTTCTCGTTCGCTTTCTTCAAGCAGTTTGAGCCACAGATCAATCTCCTCTTCATTGTTCATTCTCTGACCTTGCAGTTTTCTGTTGACTTCCTCCGTTTTGAGCTCAGATAACATTACACGTCTGGAGATTACATTGAGAATGTGTAACAGCCTGGAAGGAACAGCAGAGAAGCGTTTGGAGATCTTTGGCACTAGATCTTCCATGGGGATATCAGCATGAAATCCAAGGTATGACACAGATAGCCATTTGGTTAATACCAGTTCAACAAACTCTGGCATTGACTGTTTGAACGCCAGCATTGCAGCTATCATATCCCAAAGAACTAGAGGCTTATTCAAATCTTTGAATTCTTTCAACGACCAGAGAAAATTAGTCTCCCAATATGCAAATTCATTCTTTGAGAAACCCAGAATAGCCTCGGTTACCATCTCCGAAGAATCTTCGGACTCACCAGATTGTTGTGCACCATTCCAGAGGAATTCTACAGCAGCCTTCTGCGACCTGAAGTCAAAAAAGAATGAACAGTCAAGTTTTGTAACGAGCAGGACACAGAAAGGCTACTTAATGAATGAAAATCACCTGGCTTGGTACATCGGATTCAAGAGTTCAACGTTAAAGCTGCGGACCTGCATAAATTCAAGAGAAATCTTTAGATTTCTAATTCTGAAATTCGTGCTAGCTTAGTCACAAAAAACCAGGTTTCTGGGAAGATCATACCAAAGCAACAGCAAGGTTTCCAGGGGACAATGCCACGCCAAGGCATGATAGAAAATCATCAGGAAACTGCAGATTTATTTTTCATTGTTTGTAAAGATAACTTAGAGTAAGGAATAAACAAAGAGACAATATTAAAAAATTCACATAGTGACGTACATCAGTCGTGCTACTGAGACCAGGAGTGTTTGCAGGAATGGGCACTTCAGAGATGGTATTATCACATAAAATCCAGTTCCGGACATAATTATCCTGCATATTTACAAAAGTAATAGATCACAATGTTGTTCATACCTTAGTTTTTGGGTAAGAAAATCATGTGTGTTTATCTCTGACTCTCATAAGACAAGCAGTTCCAAAGCTGTTTTTACAGAGAAGAAATATACAAATACCTGACTGCAACTGTACAAACAACGGCCATCATATGACCAAGCTAGACCTGTAACCTAAAAGAGAGACATATCTATCAATAAATGGAACACTCCTATTGTATTTTATAAAAAGGTTCATAGTAATAGAATAATGACTTACCACATGGTTATGAGCATTAGTTGAAACAATTTGTTCAATCTTTCTTGTAGATAGTTCACACTTCCATACTTCGAAAGAACCAGATCCTTTGCCTATTGCCAAGTGCATTGCATTATAACGGTTGCTTACAACAAAAGAAAGCGTTGAAACCTGAACAGGATTCACCGCTACAACCTATATAGGCCGGAAAATGTCAAAACACAAAACTTTTAGTGTTTGCTCGATGAAAACAGCCTATACACTTGAATAGAATGCAGTTAAAGCGGAAAACGGACTGAACCTCATAGTTTCACAAACAAGGAAATAGATACATATGGAGTGAAAACACAAGGATCTACACACACAAAACGCAATATAAATCAAACTATACTTAACAGAAAAACTACATGAAACTACAAAAGGAATACAATCAAAATTCAGGATGGTCTCAATCACAATCAACTCAGATATCACAGATGCTATACTCAGTCTGTTCCTAATCAGAATATCAGACAAAGTAGAACACATAGGGAAGAAATAAAAAGTGTTACCTGTTTCAATAGAAAGAATGAAGATTTATAGACCTCCACAGATTTTTGCAAGTCTTCTTTGTTGCTCATCCAAATTTTTACACTGCAGAAAGTGTGGAAACAAATGGACTGAAAAGTGTTAAAAAAGAAAAAGACTCCATTGAGAAGCATATGCAAATGGATGGAAACTAAAATGGCTTATTTCCAAAGAGTGAGAGTCTCAAAGAATTTCTAACACTTATCAAATCACTGACGACAAATTTTTGTTATGGTTTACAAATATATATATATATATATATATATATATATATATATTATATATATTTTTTTTCTTGTAATATAACACTAACTTACCTACCATCGCAACTTCCAGTAACCAACACCACTTGCGGATTCGAAGAATCACAGCCAGAAATTCCCCAACTCATAGTTGAAACCCATGAGCTATGGGCCTGAATTAGAGCAGTGAGTTCCACGATGGGAGATACATCACTACGTTCAATGTGATAGCATTCTGGTGCATGAACTTTCCATATGGAAACGCTACCGGACTTTGAACCAATTGCCAAAAGAGAGAATCTTAACATATTCTCACAAGAACTTCCTGATGAGAATCTTAGAAGAGATGACCAGGCGACGGAAAGGGAGGATAATAATGCCTCACGAGAAACATATTTTTCTGGACTTATCTCTTCACTGAAATATTTCGGAGCTTTAGGCAAAGAATGACAATCTTGGCCATTGCTTGATTGTTTATATACTTCAATCTCAAGTACCTGGGAACATAACGAATCGAGTTAGATATGAGTACAATGCAACAACTTGATTCTTACTAGATGACACTTGAGAGTAAGAGTGTCAAAACTTTTAAGAACCATATGGAGTGAATGATGCCTTAAAGGAATCAGGTGGAATTCAAAAGCATGACAAGAACCGAAATGCATAAAAACACGCACACATGTTCTTCTAAAAGAATACTGGAGGGAGTTACAATATATAATCAATATAATAATTTACATGATGGAATGACACTGAGACATTGTTCCCTATTAATTACTAATCCTAGCAAAAACGAGTTTCCACAAGAGACAAGGATAAGAATCTGAAACTTGTTCCAGAAAACACCAAAAAGGTAACGTAAATAAATTGGAGGAGTCATGATAGAATATTTCCACATATATACAATACAGCAGAATTAAATTAGTGAAGAGATATGAGCAATACATTATGTTCTGCTTGACTGTCTTGCTTGGAACATGATGCACGATCTGTATAATTCTTTTCTTGCAAGTTGCTAGAACGAATTCATAGATGAAAGTAAGTTAGTAAAGTGATCAAAAACAGAAAAAAAAAGAAAATGGTTTTTTTTTTTTTTTTTCTCAACCCATTAGTATGCATCTGAGGAAATTTAAAGGTGAAAAAAAAGAAGCTCTTTACATGTTGTTTGCGCTTGTTTTTCTCCGCTTACGTGTCTTCAGACTTGAAATCCTTTCATCCTCTTCATGGTGATGTTGATCCTGTGATAAAAGTCTTGTCCATTAATAACTGATAACAAATTATGTTAACAATTTGTTAAGATGAGTCCTTATCTAAATATAAAGGATAACAAATATAGTTCGCGAGAGTAGTAAATTTTCCTTCACGGTGATAAAGTTTTTACTGAAAAGTGGTCAGTTAGGAGATACTCGTTACCTTAGATGATGAAGTAGAAGGACTGTTGGACTCTCCAAAGTTCATGCTTGATAAATTTTCATAAAGCATTTTAGATACATCAACAATCTGTAAAAGAGAAGAAAGCAACTGTAACTGTAATGCATAAGTTAGTTATAAAACGCAAAAGAAATTTTACTACCTACCTCAATCCACTCAGCACAGAAATCAGAATATGGAGGTCGGTATAGCTTAACCCTTCCTTCCGCTGTGCAAACAGCTAGTAAACACCTGAGCAGAGTTATTTAAAATCACCAATTTAGGGAATAGAGACTAAACAAAACTGAACATGTTACAAGAAACTATAAAAACTAAGTATAATACCCGTAGTTTGGAGACATTCCTATATCAGACCATGAGAGAGATCGAGCACAGGGATGTCTTTCCCGTTTTAAACTCGAAGGCAAGAGTCCACCAGTTAGCAAATCTACAAACACATTATCACTTAAATTGTTTATCCAAAACTCTAAATGATCAAAAACACAAAAACAAATGTCTTCCTGAACACCGAGTAGAGGCAAAATCGGAAATGGCACATACAAAGTCAATTCAGATTTGATCGAAAACACAAAAACAAATAGAGATTTGATCTGCAAAACACAGCTTCCTGAACACTGAACAGTTGCAAAATATTATAATTTATCTGCAAATCTGATTTGGCACATAATAAAGGCAGGATTTTGAAATCTGATCTGAATTTTCATAAAACAATACATCAAAATTCTGTAAAATTCAAAGAATCTGTCACCAGTTGATTCTGTAAATTAGACATTTCATAATCGAGTTTCTGTTATTTAACAGTGAGCACTGAAAAAAAACAAACCTTGAGAACGAACACGGCCAATCTGATTAGGCTCAGCATCAGGGATATTGATCAATCCACGAGGTCCAGCAGGCAAAGCCGGATTCTGAACAAAATTAAACAGTCTTTTTTTAGAAAAAGACTCAAACTTTAACCTCAATAAACGAAGCGGAAGAAGAAGAAGAAGAAGAAACTCACAATGATGATAACGAGGTGACCAGCAGCGACGGCGATCAGATTTTCCGATGACCAAGTCACGGCGTTAGGATATGATGGTGAAGTAACCACTGAAGCTTCCTGGAACCGGGACGCCATTCAAAATCTACGAAACTGAATTTTGGAGGGAAACAAAACCAAAGCTCTGCTTTGCTTAGCTTAGCTTTGACAACAAAACTGGATTCAAGTACGGAAACCCTAGTTCGAATCGCAAGTGACGCAGATGTGATCCCTCTATATTTTTTTTATAATTTCTTTCCGAGATTTTTAATTTTCAAAAAGTCAACGTGTTCGCTAGACATGTTAATACGTGTCGGTTAATGATGTGGGCTTGGCCCAAATTATTTGAGTCCACTATTGAATACTTTATGAAGGACGTAGTGACGACGAAGGAGATAAACGAAAACGGTGTCGTTGGTTTATTAGCAACATAGGCCCAAAACTGAAAAAAATTAAGGGTTTTGAAGCCGCGAGTAAAAAATATTCGCCGTCGCCGATGTCGGGAAACTGAAGCAATCTCTTACAACTCGACGTGTCTTTTCCCGGTGAGTCTGAACTTACCGAATCATAAAGTTTTCGAATTTCTTTTTTTTTTTAATTCACGAGTTGTTTTCCAATTTCTCTGGCGGTGAAGGCAACACAATGAAGCATACATTAGTGAAGATTAATAGGAGTATATATAAAACTTGTAATCTTCCAATTGCATTGGGCGTCGTATTTATGAGCTTCTTTCTTTTTGTATTAGGAAAGAGTAAGTGGGGGACAGAAACAATGGGAATCATAGAACAAGGAACAATCTCAGGTACCTTGCCAAGCAAGGAGGCGTTTGTTGTACACTTCCCTGGCTACCCATCTTCTATTTCCAAAGCCATTGAAACCCTTGGAGGAATCCAAGGAATTACACAAGTAAAGCTCTTAGCTTTTTTCCTATAAGACTCTTCCTTTTTTACTGATATTGTTACCATATATGCTAGTTATTAGAGTCTATATGCTGTTACAGTCTTTGGTATATGCATCCATATAGCTCTAATCAACACAAAAAGTTCAGATTTTTCTTGGTTTAGTAACAAGCTTTTGTTAAAATGTTGCACTATTTATTCAGTTTTTGAGTCTTTGTATAATTGGGTAGGCAAGGGAATCGATTACAAACAAGCTTGAGCTGCGTTTCCGTCCTGAAGATCCTTATGCACATCCTGCATTGGGTGAACAACGTCCTTGCAGTGGTTTTTTATTAAGAATTTCGAAGCAGGATATCAAAAAACCGGAAAGCCAACCTGTTCTTGCCACTGGTGATGTATCTTTAGAGGAAGCTAGTCCAGCTTTATGTGCAGATATTGTAACTCATGTCTCTGAATCGTTTCACTTTGATGGTAACAACTTACCTACTCCTCTTTTGCTTGGTTCTTATGCATATCTGAAATTTGTCTTCTCTATGAAGGTTGAGTTGATATCTTAGTGTTTCAATATGTTCTCCTCTTATTCATTTTCTAGGCATGGCTGACTATCAGCATGTTATTCCTATTCACGCGGATATTGCGCAGCAGAACAAGAGAAAGTGGATGGAGGTGGATTCCCTTGCAGGTGAAACTTGCATTTTAGTTTCCCCTTTTCAATTTATTGCAAATATCTGGTGTCATTACTTCCCAATCATATTAAATATATGCAGGATGTACTGATTTGATGGGCCTGGCTGATGAAGATGTAATGATGTTATTGCCACACTTCTTTGCACCAAAAGATATACCAGACAACGTAGCGTAAGATTCCACTGCCTTTTCTAAATTCTTTCAGTTTTCTTCTTTCTTATTTGGTGGCTTAAGCCGTTCACTTAGTTTTGAGTATGTTAGTTATGGTTGAAAGATGAAGAAATACTTAAATGATTGAACTGACTTCAGTTACTAATTTTAATTTTCCTGTGTGATTTCAGGTTGAAACCTCCGGCAACAAATGGTCCCAAAAAGAAAGATGATGCGGAGACTCAGAACTATTATGAGGTAAGATAAGGAAATGGAAAAATCCGAATTTTCTAAATAAACTAAACGCTGACTGTTGGTTGCACCATAAAATAAAAAATAGACTGTTTGGGAACAAATTCGACTTACCTTATAATAGTTCTGAGTCTCCGCATCATCTTTCTTTGTCATGATATGTTCTTTTATGATGCAGATTGATGTCGGCCCAGTATTTGCAATTGACTTCAGCGTCAAAGATATCCTTTTTATATTGTACTTCTTTCAATTATTTTTTCTGACAATTTACTCTTGTGGATGAGGCGAGTAGAAATAGCCTTGTTTGCTTGGTCTGTCCTTAGCTTTCTTCATACAGATTCCAAAGAAACTAAATTGGGAAGACTTTGTTTCTCCCAGCTCCTTCCACTGGCAATGGCAGTTATCTGTGTCTGCATTGTTTGACGAGCGGCCTATATGGACAAGGGATTCTGTAGTTCAACGACTACTTGATAAAGGTCTAAAATGTACACATCATATGTTAAACAGGTGAGACGGCTTTTTAATGCGGGTTCTTATACTAGGGTGTTTTTAGTACTACATTGTTCAACCTGGCGTGTTCTATTGTAGGTTTCTTCTCAGGGCTGCTTATTATTTCTCCAGTGGTCCGTTTCTTAGGTTCTGGATTAAAAGAGGCTACGATCCACGAAATGATCCTGAGTCCCGTGTGTGAGTTCTATCTTAAGAAATTGATTAATATATTCTCGTTGTATGGTACATGACATGTTAGGTGAAATGGTTAATACACACAGATGGGTGCGTAATGATTGATTTTTACCTATATCTCTTTTGAATAATTGTGTTTTAGATACCAGAGAATGGAATTCAGGGTTCCACCTGAATTACGAAGTTATTGCGATGCCAATGCAACTAACAAGTAAGTCTTTTTCTATTCAGGGTTCCACCTGAATACTCGCCATAGCATTCTAAGATAATTGTTGTAGGACTGTATCCTAGATTTAGCGTGATTTGTTGAGAAATTTGCAACTGAACCATTTGATTAATGAAGAGGAGAGTTTGATTATATGTTATTTTCTTTCTTTGTTACAGCTCAAAGCCGAGCTGGAGCGACATTTGTGCTTTTAAGATATTCCCTTTTAAATGCCAAACCTTTCTGCAGTTATATGAACTTGACGACGAGTACCTACAGCGAGAGATAAGAAAACCTCCCAAGCAGACTACTTGTAGCGTGAGTTCTCAGCTTTGCTTTTGTTCATGAAGTCAATACCCATGAATCATGGTCTTTGGCCCATTAGGTTAAAGATTAAGCGCACACAAACTGATGTGCCTGCGCCAGTAGATAAACTTTGGCAAGTCCTTCAGTCCATGATCTGATTCGTTTTTGTTTGCAGCATAAAACAGGATGGTTCTCTGAAGCTATGCTTGATACTTTGAGACTCCGCGTAGCTGTGAGGTTTGTGTCTGTGTTTCCTGAGCCAGGGTTCGAAGATGTATTTAAATCAATTCAAGAGGAGTTTGAGAGGTCAGAGAAAATACAAATTCAGAAAGAGACACTTAAACTATCTCTAGTGAAGCACCAGGAAGCAGCTAAAGGTAAGCTCATCAATAATATTATGTGTTTCATTTTTTTTAACGTTCAGCGGATTCCTTACTGTATTAGACCCTTTATACCTTCGCGTTTGTAGAGCGTATTTTTTGGAGTCTATCAAATCTTATGGAAATTCAGTGGCCTTAATAAGTGAATTTGACAGCAAAAACAGAAATTTGTTTAACAAGAATTCTGTAATGAGTTAAAGTTATAAACTAATTTTGATACATTCCGCTTGTTATGCTCACTGTCTTTAGCCATGGAACATGTTTTCCTTGAAGACTCTGAAGTAACAGCTACTGAACAGTATTATTTTAATTTGCAGGTGCTGAAGACATGGAAAAGTGTAAAAGTGTAAACGAAGATGTGGATGCTAATGTTAATGAGGATGGATATGATGAAAACCTGGATGACGAAGAAGAGGAAGAAGAAGAAGAAGAACTCGACATGGTAGTATTAATGTAAATTACTTTTTTGTTGTTTTCTTCATCCGGTAGCATTCACCGTTTCTATGTTCCTATTATTTTGCAGGCTGCAGGAGACAATGAGAAATCTTTTGATTCCCATGGATGTATCCTTCAAAGTTTAGCCTTTTCTTAAGTTTTGGGAATTAAGACCGTTAAATTAAAGCTCTGTGTTTGGTTCTAAGTTCTAACACCGTTTTGACGCTCTATTTCCTTAATTTTTTCCTTTACTATTAAAAGATCTGGATAGTGAGAACAGCTCCAGGACGTACCTTCAAGGTTTATTTGATAGTTTCCCAACCAGTGAACCTGGTTTATATGGAGACCTTGCAGTTGATGATGGGAGTGATGGAGAGTTTCAGATATACGAGGAAGAATCTGACGGAATGTATTCCATTGGTGATAATAATGATGACGAAGAAGAAGAAGACGATGATGACGACGACTGATGAGTAAAAATGAAAGATCATCCGTTCACACCACAGGTACTGTTTCTTTTCTTTCATTCATAACTTGATCAAAAATTGACAACGAAAAACGCAATCTTGTGGATTCATCTTTGAGCATTTTGGTGTAATCTAGTGGGATTGGTAATTTTAACAGTACTTTTGTTGTTGTTTCTATTGTGATGTTTCAGGAAGTAGGCATTGTTCTTATGAATCTTCTTCGTCCAGAAATGAGACGTCACCAGGCCTCAGCTCCATCAATTCAATTGGTTGCAAATTGCAGCTAAATGTTTAAAATGGAACTCCTTAGTTTTTTTTTGGTTTTCCCAGAAAAAAAAATAGTTATAGGACATATCAAATTTTTGAAATTAATTAAAGAAAATTACAGTAGGAAAACTCATTGTATAAACCAACCATTACGCATTACATAATGGATAATTCTCACGAGATGAAAAAACCTTACAGTAACTTTAGTTTACATATATATGTAAAACAGTCCAAAATAGTTTACATATATATGTAAAGCTCCAATAGCAATAATTCTTGTTGTTTTACATGTTTTTTTTTTTCGACTGAATAATTCAAAATATCGATCGGGTTTTTACAATCTGACTACCAAAAGATTACTAACTACTAAGGATCAAAGACAATCACCTCAAGAGAAAACAAAATCATTACATATTTAAGTAACGTACATCTCTTCAATGAACACTTCATGCAAACGAGAACCGACGGCTACGTATGATTGTCCTCGATCCTCCTTTGTTTGTTAGACTTTGAGCTATTAGGAAGGCACTTTTGTTAGCACTTCGATCCTCTTTGGGTAAACTACAAAAGGGGATTGATCTTAATTCTGCCAATTGATATTTTTGAAAAGCGACATAGATAAACTGGTATTTTTAAAAATACCATATTAATCAGTTAGATTCGAACACATATCACATATGTATTAAAAAACTTTGATTATCCTAATTTTCAATCATGATAACCAATTATGTAATTTTACAAATATTTTTATTTATTTATATGTGTATATATATATTGACTTATTCGACACACTTAGTTAAGATTTTAAAATCAACAACTATTCATGGTCTTCTTAACATTTGATTTATATATGTATGTAAATTTATATGATTATCAATTTATGATATTAACTGGACCATATTTTTATACATAGATAAAAAAAAATATTATCTTATCAATTTTTCTATATATAACAGATCCAACTTAACAAAAAACAAACAGCTATGATATGTGAAAGAATTGAAAATGATGAAAGAATTGTTAGATGATATGTCAAAGAATTGAGGATGATGAAAAAATTGTTAGATGATACGACAATAAAGAAAAATAACGGAAGGTTAGTTAAGTGAGTTTTCTCCATCTTTGATTTTTTTTTTTCTTTTTTTTTTTGTGATTTTACTTGTAATGCATTTTAACGTCTTTTTGTTCATCTTTAAATTTTGCATTTGAAAGAATTTTTAATTTTGTATTTCAAATGTATTGTGTGTAGATAATGTCAATGTTTTGTATGTAGTGATCAACTATGCATTTCTAACTTAGACACCTGTAGGAAAATATATATCCACAAAAGAAGTACAAAATGTGTTCATAATTGTCTAATGTGGGTTTTACAATAAACATGTCACCATGGTTCCAGAAAGTGAATCTTTCAGATGTGTAAGCTCTAGCAATCTGATCAGTACGAACTTCCTTTGTCTCCCTATTGTGGTAATTAGTGATGTTAAAACAGGCTCAGAGCCTGCGGGCCTAAACGAGTATAATTATAAAAATTTAGGCCCGTACCCGTTTATTAACACTATCAAATAAATGAGTTTTAAATGGGTAAGCCCATTTAAATCCACGGGCTTCACGGGTCTGATAAAAAATTAATGGGTAGCCTGTTTAATTTTTTTTTTTTCTGAGTTTTGTTGTTTCTCAAAAACGCGATATCGAAGGCTTGAGCTGACCTTGTCAAAACGATGACCTCGCCGTCTCTATCTCCAATCACCGTCTCTATCTCCGATCACGCTCGGGGCTAAAGCTAAAGGCCTAAAGCTCGAATCACAAAGATAATTGTCTTTTTCGTTCCTCACTGCTTCTAGGTAACAAGGTAAGTTTGGTTTTTCTTAATTTCGATTTTGGGGGAATTCGATGGATACTTTGTTAAAATCACCAAACAAGCTCGAATTTTTTGTCCCTTAGTTTCATGGGTTTGAGAGATTAAGGAGTAACAATCCAAACCCATCAAGGGTTAAGCTTGGTTCGATGATGTCTGTGTCCTACGATTCAGTTTGGATCGGTTATTGATTAGTGCGAAATTCACGATCTCGAGATATAATTCAAAAATGATTGATGGAAATGAGAGAGAGAATTATGATGTTTTATGTTTCTGATTTTGGTTCGCATGATTAGTTGAATGGATTGAATCTTATCCATGATTTCACTGTTTCGTTACGAAATTTTCAGCTCCAAAATGAGAGTTATGATGATTTAATATTCGAATATAGGTGACAGTTGCGTATAACAAAGACCCAAGCCCAATTAAGCTGAATTTGGGAGTTGGTGCTTACCGTACTGAGGTAATGATCCTCTTAAGCTATTCATCTCTCTTCGTCTTCTTTCCCCTATAACTATTCTGGGACTAGTGTGGTTCATTAATGGTGTTTTTGGGTTCCATGAAGGAAAACTTTTGGTTCTTAATGTTGTGAGGAAAGCTGAGCAGCAGCTTATCAATGACAGGTTGAGAGCTCTCTCTCTCTTTCTTGTCTTTTGTTTTGGGTTCTAACTACCCTTTGTGTGCTTGGTGTTGTGAGGAAATCTGAGTCTTGTTTTGTGTTGTTAATCTGTAGAACAAGAATCAAAGAGTATCTTCCCATTGTTGGATTGGTTGAGTTTAACAAGTTAAGCGCTAAGGTAATATAATATGTTTTACGCTAAATGTATATTGTTCTAAAGTATTATTATATTGATTACTTAGTTTTGTTATTTTTCTGTAGCTTAAAATGATGATATGTTCTCTAGTTCCTGCTAGTTACTTGAGATTTCTTAATGGATTATTATTAGCTGAATTTGCTGGTAGAGAAGTCTGGTCAACTCTAGGGCTCTCTTATTCAAGTCTAGTCAAGTATAGGGCTCTCTTAGTCCTTCCTTAGGCTTTCCGCTTCTCGTATGTCTCAGTTCTCAGTTCTCTTTTCTCGATTTATTGTCTCAGTTCTTTCTTCACTGTTTGATGACTCATAAACACTTACAAATCTGTTTTATTAATTTTGCAGAATGGACTTAGAAACTGAACATTTGATAGCAAGGCTTAATGCTCAAAGTGAATATATGGATATGAATGAAGAAGATTGTGATATAGATGTAGAAATGGATGGGAATGAGGAGGAAGAGACAGAAATGCATGGAACATATCAAAGTGAAACTCAATCAACAACTCAAGCAACTCAAGCAGCTCAAAGGTGTGCAAAGATATTGTGTCAGTTGGGATTGAAGATGATGGCAAAGAAAGAGGCAAATGCATCCACTGTGGAACCAAGTTGGTGATCAATACTAAAACACATGAGACTAAGAGCTTACTTCGTCATTTGGAGAAGTGTCCAAAGAAACCAAGGAATGAAGATAGGCCTCCATATGATCATCAGATTAACCGTGAGATGACAAGTGAGATCATAATTTACCATGATTTGCCATTTCGCTATCCTGAGTATGAGAAAGTTAGAGCAAGAGACAAGTATCTCCATCCCCAGTGTCAACCAATTTGTAGACAGACTGCTGCAGCGGATGTGTATAGGAAGTATGAGATTGAAACGACCCGATCCGTTTTTTTTTTTAAATAATAATATAATACATTATATAATTAAGCATCCCAAACCACAACTCAACATTAAACCAGCAATAACATTAAGTACAGCGGAAACATACCAATAATACAAAACCAACAACATCATCAATACAATAACATTTCTAACGATTCTATCCAACAACCTAGCATACCTCTATCCAAGATTCCAACCTAAACAATCTAACCAACAACACACAAACGAGACCCTAGATCATCCTCCTCCTCATCGCCATGATTCCACGTCACAAACCTGCACACCACAAACAACAATTGAGATGCGTAAGTATTATCACAAATACTTAGTGAGGTAATCCTCCCATCTACTGGGCTATACACACTAGCAACTGAGAAACCAATGCTTACAAAATAAAAACCAAACACAAACAAACCAGGAAAATCACGAATCAAACAAGTTGGTGTCGACCGACACCAACCTAGTGTCGATCGACACCGACTCCGCAGACGCGTTCTGCACAAAGCCGATCATCGAATCTCCATTTTCAATCACCTCCAATCCGTTCCGAACTCACCCAAAACCTTCAGGAACCTATAAGAACCATAACACAACCACCACAAGCAAGAACAACACCACAAAACACAACCAATCAAGCAAAACAAAGGATTCTCAGGCTTAGATAAGCCATGGTCATGCACTCACCTTATCAACTGATTATAACAACCAATAGAACCAGTTAAGACCCTCCTAACGTTGAAACAGCCCAGAAACGCCCTACAACAAGCCACACAACCAAAAACGACTTATAGCAAAACTGGACAGAAACATCAGAAAAGAACAGTCTCAAAGACGAAACCCTAAAATGAAAACCAACCGTTAACTAACAAATCGCTCCGGTGAAAAGCTATCTCTAGACGTCACGAAGCTTCCCACAAAATTTTAGCACGATCAGGAACCAGACGAGATCACGATCTCAGTTACAATCCTCGATGGTTCCAACTCGCGTCTGAGAAAACGTGACTCACGAAACTGCCAATAACTCATCGAGTTTAAATCCAAAACTACTTCTGTAAAAAGGCGAATGACGATGAAAGACTTGGGAATAAACCTACCAAATTTCATTACCTTTTAGAACGATTTGATATGCCAAAACTGTTTCCTCCCAAGCCCTAACGATTCTGCTTTTTCTCCTTTAATCTCCTTCACACCACAATAGGCTCTCTCCTCTCTCTCTATCTCTGCAAACGGCGACCAGACACCCTAAAACCCTTAATTTGTCGCTTCTCCACTTATATACTCGCTTTAGATAACTAAACCAAACCAACCAAACCAAAATCGCGAATTAAAACAAACCCGACGAACCTCGAAATAGTGGTGTCGAACGACACACCCCTGGTGTCGGTCGACACCCACTCTAAAAGTACAATAACCGGTTTGCGGATGTTACAGAGATGGAAAAGGTCAAGCTGAAAAAGTACTTGCAAACCAGCGTGCGCGTGTCTGTTTCACTTCAGACTTATGGACAGCTCGAGGTACAGTTATGAGTTATATTTGTTTGACTGCCCACTACATTGATAAAAACTGGCACTTGAATAGCAAGATTTTGCAATTCTGTGAACTTAAATCTCCTCACACTGGTGAAGAAATCTCTAACAAGATTATGGAATGTTTGAAAGAATGGGGATTGGAGAAAAATGTATTTTCTATTACCTTAGATAATGCAACAATTAGCCGGCGAAGAAAATCTCTAACAAGATTATACAATAGAGCATCTAAAAGAATTGATGCGAAGTTTTTTCTCTCTCAGACACGAGAATCGAGAAACTCCCAAACCTGCTTTCTTCCGACGCCGGCGAAGAAAAACTTTGCCGGCGTCGGGACTTAACTCGATCTTTTCGTCCTGCTTCCTGGTTTCTTTGTTCTTTCGCCTCTTTAATTTTAGTTATGTTTTGGCTTCCCCTTTGTTCCTTTCAAACCCCTACCGACCACATGCAACAATTAGCCGCTTGTAAACCAAGAGAGGTCCTTGGTTGTTTGGAGCTTCACAGTTCCTACCCACTAACCACCCCTTTCCCGGAAGAGGTATCCGAAGACCCAGCAACTTTCAGATCTAGGTTCTCGACTAACCACAAGGAGATCTCAGACCAGGTTTGGGCGATGGCAAGAGCAGATCCGCTTGGTCCATCATTATTGCCTTGCCTGGTGGAGTCGTTGACGGCACACGACGGCCATCTCACCTTGGTTTTGCCCTCGAGTCCTGGAGATCTTGAGATCTCTATGTTCCCTTCCGATGCCTCCAGACCCGCTTTGAATTCCCACCGAGCATCCTCCCCTGCTTCTAAGATGCAAGTTTCCCTGTCTCAGATGCCGTCTCAACCTGGCCGCCGCTTGAGCAATCCTCCGCCTCCGCCTGGAAATCTAGGATTTCCACTGACGGACCTACGAAATCTCGGCCCATTAAGACATTTGAGCCCACCAACAGAAGGTGACCCACAAGAACTTTCTCCGCTTTTATCCAGGTTAGACCGTAACTCAAATCTCTCCCACACTAGCCAATCTTTGTGTAGATTTACGGAACCTTTTGTTCGAAGACTGGAATTGGACAGTAAACTACCATTGATACTAGTTCGGTTAAAGATTCCTTTAGACAACCTGTTGTTAGTATCACGTTGGGAACTTGCTTTTGGAGTTAGTAGTTTGAATACAGTCGGCATTATGATCCAGTCCATACGGAACTGTGGTTACCGATGTGTTTTCAAGCTCCCCTCATTAACCCGCCTCATCCTTGAGCCCTTTAAACCGATTATTTTCAACTTTTTGAAGTCCCTGCCTAAACACTTGAAGACTAGTGGCATTATGATCCCAAACCAATGGAGTTGGGGTTACCACAAATTTCTCAAGTGTCTCACACCTGCTCAATCAACCGTAGCCAACCCTCTTATTATCCACAACCTGAACACCATCAACCGTGCTCAACCCATTGACAAAGCTCTCGCTCGGAGACCCTTGGAAATGATCCTTTCTTCAACGTCAAAGAGTCTAATGACCATGACAAATGTTTCATCTGTCGAGTTCCTCGAAGATGCGCTTTAAAGTAACCGTGACCTCACATGTTCCAAACTGCCTTTCGGCTTTTGTATCACAGCTTTCATGGACTACTACTTGATGTATCATGTTTTTACTTTTCTACTTAAGGCTTTGGGGAAAGCCCTTCTTTGTAACCTTTTAAACCTTGGAGCATTGCCCTCCTCCTTCCTTGTATGTGGCTTGATTTGAATGAATGAATCCATATATGTTTGAACAAAAAAAAAAAAAAAAAAAAAAGATAATGCAACAAACAACAATAATATGCTGAACATTCTCAAGGGTCAACTTCAGATGATTAGTGGTAGTGGTTTATTATGTGATGGGAAATTTATGCATGTTAGATGTTGTGCCCATATTCTGAATCTGATAGTGAAGAAAGGTTTAGATCTAGCGAAAGATGTTCTGCACAACATCAGAGAGAGTGTGATATATGTTAAAGCATCTCCAAAGAGGAAAGACGCTTTTGCTGCATGTGTTGTGAGAGTAAAGATTAAGAGTGGAGCAGGGTTATCACTTGATGTTTCTACCAGATGAAACTCCACATATGAAATGCTTGTAAGAGCTTTGAAATATAAGGAAGCATTTGTCAGCTTGAAGTGGTTTGACAGCAATTACAAGACTTTGCCTTCTGATGATGAATGGAATCGTGGAGAGAAAATCTGTGAGTTGTTAAAGCCGTTTAGTGATATCACGACACACTTTTCATGTTCTAAGTATCCTACTTCTAATGTCTATTTTACACAAGTGTGGAGAATTGAACTGTTGCTGAGAAAATTTGCATATTGTGATGATGAAGATGTGGCAAAACTGGCTCAGGATATGCAGATTATGTTTACCAAGTATTGGGAGGATTATAGTCTTATTTCGGCAATGGGAGCTGTTTTAGACCCAAGAATGAAACTGCAAATGCTTGAAGTAGCTTATGAAAGAGTTGATCCAACTACTTCTGAATCGAAAATCAAAAAGCTTAAAGACAATTTGGAGATGCTCTATGAAGATTATAAGCCTAAGTCTAGGACATGTTCTTCAAGTGTTTATGTAACTCCAAATCCGCATGATTGGGTCAATGAATCTCCACTTGATGACGATTATGACAATGTAAGAATGTTGCTTTTGTTGCTTATGTTGCTTATGTTGCTTGTATTGCTTACGTTGCTTTTGTTGTTTATGTTGCTTGTGTTGCTTTTTTTTCTGTAGGATATTTTTGAGCTTGAAAAAAGTATTGGAGTTGGAGTAGGCAAGACAAAGACACATCTGTATATCTATTTAAAAGAGCCAAGATTGGAGGGAAAGTCTTTTCCAAAATTGGATGTTTTGTCCTTTTGGAAGGACAACCAACATCGACTTGGGGAATTAGCCTCTATGGCTTGTGAAATACTAAGCATTCTCATCACCACGGTAGCATCTGAATCAGCCTTTAGTATTGGATCTCGAGTCATAACTCCTTACAGAAACCGTTTGCTGCCAAAAAACGTTCAAGCTTTGCTCTGTACCCATAATTGGTTACGTGGTTTTGCAGATTATGAAGGTAACTAAACTCTTAACTTTTACATAAAACTATTTTCCTTAATAAGTGATTTTAATTAATTTACATCTTTAACAGGTAACATAGAGACCAACAATGACATTGGCACAACAGAAGATGCTACAAAGATAGCGAGTACTTCAGGAGCAAAATGTTCAAGATCAGGAGATTCTATCATGCATTGAATATATGTTGCTTCTGTTGTTTATGGTTCTCTGTTGCATCTGTTGTTTATGGTTTTTTGTTACCTTATGATCAAAAGATTTATCTATGTAGTAGTACTTTTATTATTTTTGCATTTTGAAATTGGAAATTATGAGATTATCATGTTAAGTTTGTTTAGTGAATTTATGTTATTCTAAAATATTTTGATTATTTCTAATCTCTAAAATAGTGAATTTATCATTAATGTTAAATATACTAGTTATACAATTTTTAATTAAAAAAAAATCCACTAAACAGATCTAAACGGGCCAAATAAATAGGTAGAATCTAAACGGGTACATGGTCTAAACAGGCATGATATAAACGGGTCTTAAATGGGCATGACTTAAATGGACATGGTCTAAATGGGCAGGGTAGTCCCATTTTAACATCTACGTCCTTCCACTTGTGAGAAAATAGAGAGATCCCTTGTTGGTGAATCACTCAAAAGCTATGAGTTTAGGAATTCTCAATCGGCTGAGGATGGAGAGGGGAGTATCTATTATCATCATAGACCACTTGTTATTCTTTGAGTCTTCTAGAACCCACAGCCAGTACTTTTCATTTGGCAGTGCTACAAATATCTAATTAATCTTCTTTTTTCGTTTGTTTAGAATAACTGATGATATTTCTAATTAAAAAGACTAACTGCAATCCAAAAATAAAAACTAAACTATTAAATTCGATCCGATTATCTAATTGGTACTGATTTTTAAACTTAACAACTTTTTTCTATTAACCGCCCATTTAAAAATAATATTCATAACAACCAAATATTAAAAATGGTCGGTTGGCATCTTTTAGTATTTGCTTTTATAACATTTTTGTGCAACAACTCGCTTTAATAAATAATTTATGTTATTTGTTTTATGTATATTATCTTAGGGGGTGTTATTGGAGAGGTGATTTCTAAGGGGGGTGTATTCAACTTGACATTTTAAGTGATTTGTGTAAAATTTACAAATCCTATGTTATTCAATCATGGATTTTAAAAAGTCTCTTGAAATCCACTATTATTGAACTGATGATTTAACAATCTACTTTAAAATTCACTGTTATTCAAAACAGTTTGTGGATTTGGATTTTAATAAGTTTTGGGATTCTGGAGGATTTGAGAGGATTTGTTTAGTTAAATATTCAGAAATCCAAATCTCATGGTTTTAGGTGGGATTTGAAAAAATTTCACCATAAATCATATCAACTTCCATAAAATCTATCAAAATTCCAAATTTTCTAAATCACATAAAATTCTCCAAAATCATGGTTTCAATACACCCCCTAAATGTATATGGAATTGTAAATTCTAAGGGGGTGTTATTGGAGAGGTGATTTCTAAATGCATGTGGAATTGTAAATTCTAAAAATTCAAATACATGGATTTTGAAATAACATGTTTTATCCTTGGATTTGAATCCTTCTATTTTACACTTTCAAATCCATTCAAATCCATTAACATAATGTGGATTTTGAAATCCGAAAACAAATCATTAAACGAATAACAAGGTATTTTAACAAGTATTTGTAAATCATAGAACCAATACACATCATTTTGATAAGTATTTTAAAATCAATGATTGAATAACACATGATTTTTGTTTGGATTTCCAAATCTATTAAAATCATAGAACCAATAACCCTCTCTAAAAATCAAAATACATGGATTTTGAAATAACATGTTTTATCTTTGGATTTGAATCCTTATATTTTACACTTTCAAATCCATTCAAATCCATTTAAAACATAATGTAGATTTTGAAATCTAAAAACAAATCATTAAATGAATAACATGGTATTTTAACAAGTATTTGTAAATCATAGAACCAATAATACATCATTTTGATAAGTATTTTAAAATCAATAATTGAATAACACATCATTTTTGTTTGGATTTTCAAATCCATTAAAATCATAGAACCAATACCCCTCTTAGGGGGGTGTATTCAAACCATGATTTTGGAGAATTTGATGGGATTTAGGAAATTTAGAATTTTGATAGATTTTAGAGAAGTTCATGTGATTTTCTGTAAAATTCTTTCAAATCCCACATAAAACCATGAGATTTGGATTTCTGTATTTTTAACTAAACAAATCCTCCAGAATCCTCCAGAATCCTAAAAGTTATTAAGGGGGGTGTATTCAAACCATGATTTTGGAGAATTTGATGGGATTTAGGAAATTTAGAATTTTGATAGATTTTAGGGAATTTCATATGATTTTATGTAAAATTCTTTCAAATCCCACCTAAAACCATAGATTTGGATTTCTGTATTTTTAACTAAACAAATCCTCCAGAATCCTCCAGAATCCTATAAGTTATTAAAATCCTAATCCACAAAACTGTTTTGAATAACATTGGATTTTAAAGTAGATTTTTAAATCATCAGTTCAATAACAAGGGATTTTAGTGGATTTTAAAGTAGATTTTTAAATCATCAGTTCAATAACGGTGGATTTCAGAAGACTTTTTAAAATACATGATTGAATAACATCGGATTTGTAACTCTTACACAAATCACTTAAAATGTCAAGTTGAATACACCCCCCTAAAATTCTAATCCACAAAACTGTTTTGAATAACAGTGGATTTTAAAGTAGATTTTTAAATCATCAGTTCAATAACAAAAGATTTTAAAGTAGATTTTTAAATCATCAGTTCAATAACAGTAGATTGCAGAAGACTTTTTAAAATACATGATTAAATAACATAGGATTTGTAACTCTTACACAAATCACTTAAAATGTCAAGTTGAATACACCCCCCTTAGTGATTCTGTTTGACCAAAAGAAAACGAAACAAAAAAACTTAGAGATTCTATTGGTAAACAAATTGCTCAAAGAGGGACCGAAAAATAAATAACAAAAGAATTGAATGGATCGACATGAGGGCATTTCCGGTAATTCACTTAAGTTGAAAGACGACAATAAAAAGATAAAAAGAACAAACCCTAGTTTAAACTTTCACGGCCGACCTATCTATCTATTAAGCTCCTCCGAGTCGTGTGACCAAAATCTTCTCCGGCGCTATAGCGACGATTCTCCGGTACGAAGTCATTCACCTCTCTCTCTCTCTCCCTCTCGTTATCTTTCTCTCTGAATTTTGGTTACTGTGTGTTCTGCTTTTCTCTTTCTTGTTTTCGTCGCACTTGTATGGATACAGAACAATCTGGGATTTGGACTTGTAGATGTTCAATTTTGTTGAGAATTCTTGTTTGGTCTGTGTATATGTTCGACACTCTTGTATATAAAGCTTTTATCTTTAATGTTCTTGAGTTGTTAAAGTGATTTGATTCAGTTGAGGCGTCTTCGTTATGCTAAGAGATGTTTCTCTTCTTACTTCGCACATTTTTTTGATCATAATTCTTAGAACGATTTCGGAATTGTTTCAGTTACGAAATTGTTCTTAGTTAACGTCGCATTAAACTATGAATTGGGAGTTTTTCTATCTTCTACATTGGTGTAGATTCCATCTTTCTTGAGTAGGAGTTTAACTTGCATTGTAAAAGTTTTAAGTAACAGTAGAATTATGTGCTGTATGTTTGTACGGAATGAATTGTTTGAGTAAGGAAGCTGAACAAGGTAGATGCATGAGTCTATGTTACTTGATGTCATGACACATGCTTTCTTTATGATAGATGGCAAGCGCTTGGAACATGAGCATTGCAATGGTTCATAGGGATATAGAGAGGGAATGGGGGAGATCAGTGTGGAGTTGTTTCATTTTGTTTTTTTATTATTATTGGAGATTCTTGCTCTCTTTGGGAACCAGTTTAGTCATCATGGGACGTTCTGGAGAAAATATATATTTCAAATTTTATAATAGCTTTTGGAGCACATTGGAGAGCAAACAAGCATTTGGAGCTTGTGGAGCAACTGCTCTGACCAAGGATTGCTCTCACTTGGTTTGCTTCATATATTTTTTGGTCTTACCACGTTTTTTTTCTTATCATCATCTCATCTTGATGCTAAGGCTATATGGAAAGCTGTCTGAGTGGAGATTCTTTGTTTATAACAGTATAACTTTGGTCCTTTGCTTATCAGTTTCCTTTTTATTCACATGTGCAGAGTAACCTCTTTGGTTTATTTTAACCTTTGCAAACAATGAGTGGGCGATTTTCTCGGTCAATCTATGTTGGTAATTTGCCTGGCGACATTAGAGAGCATGAGATTGACGACTTGTTTTACAAGGTCAGTTTTTTGTTATTTGTTTGACTCAATTATCGGTATTATATTATCCCTATAAGATAAAATGAAGATTCTGGAGCATCTTTTGTGTTTACCTTAATGCTCGTGTTTGCAGTATGGCCGCATAGTGGATATTGAACTGAAGGTTCCACCTCGTCCTCCATGTTATTGCTTTGTTGAGGTAAGCTTATTCGCTTAACTTATATGTTCCTAACTAAATTTACAAGATATAGTTTCACTCAACCAAGCTTTGCTGAACGTTTTGTAGTTTGAGCATTCTCGGGATGCTGAAGATGCCATCAAAGGCCGTGATGGCTATAATTTTGATGGCTGTCGCTTGAGGGTAATCAGACATTCATTACATCCTTGCTATCTTTCAGCTGACAGGAGTGGTTTGGTGTTTCTATTCATTAGTCCATAGTTTATAATCAGAACTTATGCAGGTTGAGCTTGCCCATGGTGGCCGAGGACAGTCTTCAAGTGATCGTCGTGGTGGCTATGGTGGTGGAGGAGGCTATGGTGGTGGAGGTGGGGGTGGTGGTGGATCTGCTCGGTTTGGCGTCTCACGACACTCAGAATTCCGAGGTTTGTGTAATTTGCTATGAGAAGATGGTATGGATTAAGAGTTTGGTTTAATATTTGCTTTTTCTGATTCTTGGGTGTCTTGTTTTACAGTTATCGTGCGTGGGCTCCCATCATCTGCTTCATGGCAAGATTTGAAGGTCTGATTACACTTCATGTTTTGCTTACCATATTGGTTCTACTCCCTAGTCTTAGTTTACGTATAAAACCACTATTTCAGGATCATATGCGGAAAGCTGGTGATGTGTGCTTTGCTGAGGTCACTCGAGACAGTAATGGTGCGTTTACAGTTTCTTATGCCAAATTAAATATATTAGTGGCATACTGTCTCAGCAATATCTTACGTTTTTCAGCTTGAAGCAGCATTTTTGTTTGGGATATATTATAGTTGTGTCATTTTCTTACACATGACTATCTTTAATAATATGATCAGGAACTTATGGTGTTGTCGACTACACCAATTATGATGACATGAAGTATGCTGTAAGTTGAACTATGTTCTTCTCTCTTGCTGAATAGTACAGTATGGTTTATGTTGTTTCTGAGATTCGAAGTTGTGATTTCAGATAAGGAAACTTGATGACACAGAGTTCAGAAACCCCTGGGCTAAAGCTTATATCCGGGTACCATTTCTCTTTGCAGTCTTTTTTTCTTTGCCCTCCTTTGTCAGTTTACTTATATCCGACACTTGACATGGTCAGATTTGTTGTGTTGTAGTAAATATATGCTTCTATATTGAAACGAGTAATGAAAAATGGAGATAGTTTTAACTAGATGGGAAAGATGAAAAGTAGAATTTATGTTTTTAGGGTTTTAGGTATCGCAAGTCTCTCAACAGTATATCTTGGTAGATGATTAATTCTCTCCCATCCCATTTATGAAGTATCTTGTGAATTTAGGCAAAATCAATGTTGGCTCACTCACTTGAACATGATTTCACAAGTTAATATTCATGTTACGTCTGTGTTTTCTGCTCATATTCAGGTTAGGAAATATGAAAGCTCCCAATCAAGAAGCCCAAGTAGAAGCAGGAGCAGAAGCAGAAGTCGTGGCCGTGGCCATAGCCGTAGCCGCAGCCGTAGCCGCAGCCTTAGCGGTAGCAAGAGCCCAAGGAAGGATTTGAGGTGCTATGTTTGTTATCACTGAACTTTATGTATCTCCCATTAACAACAACTAAAAGTTGGAGTTTTGTGTTTATGAATCTTATCGCAGTAAATCACCAAGACGATCCTTTTCCAGGTCGATATCAAAATCTAGATCACCATCTCCTGACAGGAAAAAGAGTCCCCCCAGGCAAGTTCTCTCCTTTTGTTTTTTTTGTTCTTTCTTTTATTTCTCCTGTGATTAAGAGTGTTTTTTTTTTTTTTTCCAATTTAGGGCAATGTCGAGATCTAAGTCCAGGTCAATGTCCAGGTCCCCATCAAAATCTCCTCCCAAGGTATAATAAATAAGCTGCATTTGAGCATAATTTTCGGGAAATATGCCAAGGACCAAAGAAACAAAGATTTAAAAATTGTTTTTTTTTTTCTCAGGTTCGTGAAAGCAGTGAGTGATTTATTAGGCGGTGAAAATGGCCAGAAGAAAAAGACTGCTTAAAATCTCAAGTCAAGATCCAATCTGTGACATTGTAGTTTTTGCTGTTTTTGGATAATTGACTTCTTCTCCTTGTGTTTCTTTGCTTTCAAATCTTCTTTGCACTATTCTCTTTCTCTCTTATGTTATGGATGATTCCGTGAAAATCACCATACCTTTTGAACTTTTGTATGATTAGACTTGTTCGTGTCCTTTACCATTTTAATGCCCTAGCGAGCCCAGGTTAGATTTCTTATGATATTTATGAAATATTTGACTGATTTATTTGATAAATGGCATCCAGTTAGCAATGTTAAAAGTCTTATGAATTCCTCAGCACATCCGTAAGCTTAGATTTGTAGCATGGTCTATAGAGGTGCAAATCTGTTGATTAGATATGTGGCATGGTCTATAGAGGTGCAAATCTGTTGACCCATAACATGTTCAATGGCTTGGATTCCAATTTTTTACCATTAGCTCATGTACAATTTCACCTCTACTGGTCATCCCGACAATGTTTGATATTGTTTTCCTCGACTACGTTCTTCCAAAAACGTGATAAAACTTGACTAGTAGGAGAGTTACCCGCACGCTTGTGCCGGCAAGAACTAAATAGAAGAAAAAAAACTAATTTTATTTTTTAAAATGTTGAATCAATTTTTTATTATATTTTAAAAACATGTTTAATATTTTTAAATTTTTTTAGTAGTTTGTATGTTCAAATATAAATTATTTTTTTAAGTTTCGTATTAAATATTATTTTTTATCTTTTAAAATAATAAAATGAATAGTTAATAAGTCCATTTTCAAAGTTTAAGCCCAAATTGACCGTAACAAAGTTTTAAATGAGCCAAATACAATTGTTACAGTCAATTTTAATTACCTTAATATAATAATTTGGGATAATATAATATGTAATTTCGTTTTGACCATTTAAATAATATTTTAAGCAACCCATAAATGTATTTTATTTAGATCATTGTATTTGGTACTATAAACATTCAAAATTATACTAAAGTTTGCATATACAAAAAGTTCATTATGCCACTGTATCTTCATTTCTGAGTCCAATCTTTATGACTGAGTCCCTGAGCTCTCACTTTGATGCTCTATCACATGGTTTATGTAATAACGTCCATCAAAGTTAGACTTGTAAATATATAAAGTGTAGGAAACAAAATTATTTTAACATCGTACATAATCATATATAAAGTATATAAAGTTATTTTTACATAATCAAATCTTACATAGCCTGATGATGCTCCAGTCCTTCGAACTGTGGTTTTATAAACATTTGCAGTTTAAAGTGAATATATTGGTTACCTTATGATGATTATATCAGAACTATTTTATGTTACACACTTTCATATTCTCTGACTTTCACAAACCACATTACACAAAACAAAGGTTTGGATTTGTATATGAGATGGCACCCGTTTGATTGCCATTTAGACATGAATTCAGAGGCGTAGTTGTCTTTGACACGACATTTCACAGTTTCATTCCTACATGTTTATCAAATTAATAAAAAATCTTAACAGAGACAACTTTAAAACGTAACTGTCCTAAAGGTAGAGTAAATGTCTTTTATCTGCCATTCGACAACGTGAGAACATCATTACTATTATTGGCACTCTCAGGTCGTCTTTTATCTTCCACATCTACTATACACTCACAGACAACTAATTTGGGAAAAAAACAGAATTTAGCTTTCCAAAGTGTTGCAAATCTATATTTGGTAAAAGTTTAATTCATACTTTTTTAAGGAAGGGACCAATATGCAAACTTACATCAAATCCTATAAAGATTCTAGATTCCCGAACACAAAGTTACAATTAACTATACTTACATATTGTACCATATCAATATTAAATTAATTAACGAAACACTTACCGAAAGAGATGGGATGATTTATTTTTCCATGTTATATATCATCCAAATCCTCGAATCACAAGTAATTCTTTGGACTCAATTGTTGGACCAGCGTCATAGTGGTATCGTCCGTGAATTTAATTTGATAAGGATGATAAGTATTCCTCTCATTCAGGGTTGGATTGATTACTTTGAAATTTCTAATATCATAGCATTCACCATCGTCGATATATTTCCGGAGTTTAGCGAGTGTATTTGGTAAAAATGTAGTTTTGATTGTGTTACTCTTCACAGTTTAATAACAATTGTGTAGGAAGTCGTATATATAAGAATTGTTAAAAATTGAACTTTAAGTAAGAATGATGTTCAATTAACGATATTAACCTCTACATCCACAAGAAGCAGTACTCTTTTTGTAAAGAACTCGCTGATACTCCAAGAATGTAAGACCTTGGCGTGTATACGCCAGTTAGTTCTTCCGGGAAGAAGATCAATTAGACCTTGACCTTGGCGCTAATCGAATCTCATGATTTTCTTCAATTAGGGTTTTTCCTGTTTCTTCTCTGTTATCGAAAACGAAAAGGGGATTCCAGATTTGTAAGAATACAAACAGTCACGATTAAATGTTGCGTCTTAATCGTTTTAGTGTCTCACCTTTTGTTTGACTATTAAATATTTTTAATATTTATTATTATATATATAATTACAGATTAAAGGTAAAGTTTGTAGTTAATAGATATGATGTAAATATATATATACATTTTATGACACAGCTAACAATTATATGTTTTCAAACAACATTGTTAAAACCAAATAAAATATAATCATGTGGAATTTTTTAATAAAATGTTCTTAGACCATCTACAATGTATATATCTTTTATTTTATAATATAGAATAAGTCAAAATTAGAAAATTGTTTTTTCCAATGTGAAAGTCTATATCTGACTATTAAATAGAGGTAGTGTTAAAGATATTAAAAATTACTTTATTTAAAAGAAGAAATATAATTCAAGTCTAAATATCCAAAAAAATTATCCAACTACAAACCATAATTATACAGTCTCAAATACCTCTTTGAAAACAACATTAAGTGTTTTATTCTGGCATTTCCTATCTTTATATGTAATTAATATCTTTAAGCATTTTCTGGTTGTGACTCGAGAGAAGACAACATAAAGCTGTTCATGTGTAAAAACTGATTTCGGTAGAAACAATCCAACATGTTCTAGCGTCTGACCTTGACTTTTGTTTATAGTAATTGCAAACTCCACGGTAACAGAAAACTTCCGTCGCCTCATACGAAAGGGAAATTTTGCATTAGGTGGACTAAGATACATCCTAGAGATAAGTACTTTATCACCAACCTTTTTTCCTGTCACGATTCTTGCTTCGATTACATGATTGACTATCTGAGTAATAATTAACCTCGTACGGTTACTCAAACCTCCCTTAGGGTCAATATTCCTTAGCAACATGACATGTGCTCCTATTTTCAACGTTAAAGCATGGCTTGACAATCCATAAACTTGTATACTGTTTAGGAAATCCTGAGTGTAGATCATATTATCATGAGCACTTTTATCTGATGTTTCAATACTATTAGAGTTAAGATATCGTCTCTCCTCACCTGTAAATAAAAAAATAAAGAAGGAATTTTAGATATGTGATATCTTGTTTTTTGTTGGGTTTTAAGCCTTGGTTTTGGTTAGTTTTGTTGCATAATCTTGTCATTCTAGGTTGTTTTAGGAGCATATGCATCTAGTATGCTACCTCTCAGGTTCTTAGAGTAATATCATCACATTTGGAGCATTTGGACTTGTTTTGATGCAAAGAAGCAAAGAAGAGTGAAGTGGAGAAGAGGCACTTGATCACCACCATCAGTGGCCAAGACCATCGGCCAAACGGTGGCCGAGTGAAGCAAGCGGTCAAGACCAGCAGCCAAACACAAGCCAATGGAATAGGAGACGCACTTGATTGCCACCATCAGCGGCCACCTCCCGCGGCCAAACCTTTTCCGCGTGAAGCCAGCGGCCACCTCCCGCGGCCAAACCATGCCTGCGTGAAGCCATCGGCCACCTCCCATCAGCCAAACCTTGCCCGCGTGAAGCAAGCAGTCAAGACCAGCAGCCAAACAAAAGCCAATGGAATAGGAGACACACTTGATCGCCACCATCAGCGGCCACCTCCCACGGCCAAACCTTTTCCGCGTGAAGCCAGCGGCCACCTCCTACGGCCAAACCATGCCTGCGTGAAGCCATCGGCCACCTCCCATCAGCCAAACCTTGCCCGCGTGAAGCAAGCGGTCAAGACCAGCAGCCAAACAAAAGCTGATGGAACAGGAGACACACTTGATCACCACCATCAGCGGCCACCTCCCACGGCCAAACCTTTTCCGCGTGAAGCCAGCGGCCACCTCCTACGGCCAAACCATGCCTACGTGAAGCCATCGGCCACCTCCCATCAGCCAAACATTTTCCACGTGAAGCCAGCGGCCACCTCCCGCGGCCAAACCATGCCCGCGTGAAGCCATCGGCCACCTCCCATCGGCCACCCCCATCGGCCAAACCTTGCCCGCGTGAAGCCATCGGCCACCTCCCATCAGCCAAACCCTGCCCGCGTGGAGCCGCCAGGCTCCTCACTTATTTTAATTTTGATCCAGGTTTAAACAGGTTTGAACTGGATTGACCCGGCTCCCTTTTATCGTTTATCTTATATTTTGTTTAGCAGCCACTTAGGGTTCTTAAGCTTATCTACTATTGGTTTGTTGAATGATTGAGTATCAGTTTTTAATAGCAATTTCTCCTTTCAATCTCTTATTATGATTTCACAAAGATCAAACTCTTTCCTTTGTGTGATCATGATGATGAGTGAGTAGATCCTTAGAACTTTGGGCTAGGTAGATTAAGGAGATAGAGGATTGATCTTTGATGTCTAAGGCTTTATTTATGTGTTTCCTATCTTGATTAGTGTTAATAATGCTAGATAGCCTTGATCATGCTTGAATCTAGACATTGGGATTTTCATGCCCATAAGGTGTTTGATGAAATTCCCAAACCAAATTAATCAAGAGCTTTGGATTCCTAGCCAATGAAAATTGATTATTAGGGTACTTAGTGGTATGTAGACTTGTTCTTAATGCATGCTTTCCTTGTGATTGCCTTTGGAAATTGTTGATTATCACTTGATTAGCTTAGGAATCTCTATCATGGAAATGAATTGATTTGCATAAGTATTCTTAGCCTTAGGATTGTTCTTGATTGTTGCTTAGACATCCAGGATTGGTTAGCTATCTCCCAAGTCAATTACCTTGCCTAAGGTTCACTTGTTTAATCTTGATTTAAAGTTTGTTGCTAGTTGTGTTATGTTTCTTTGAGTTTGCGTTGTTTGAATTGTCTTGTTTTCTTTCTTTGAATCAGTTTGTTAGTTATGATTCTTACAAAAGAATCTTTTCCTGTTTAAGAATAGATTAAGCATCTGTGTATTCTTAGTGAGTTGATTAATGCAAATTATAGATTGATAGAAAAATACTACATCAATATGTATCTAATATTTGTATTTTTAAAAATTATTACTTCAATATCCATATTCCATATCCTATTTAATTTGCATACCTGGTAGCTTGCTAAGCATAAATTGATTTATCTGATCAACATCACCATTTCTTGGACTTATAATAGCTCTTTCCCTAAAGAACGTTGGATCAGTTCTGCTTGCAAAATTTTCACCTTAGATTTCTGTAACTATTGCTTGAATAGGATTTCCACTTGTATTCATTAATAAATCATCCGGAATTTCTATCTCCACATCTCTACTATTTGTTTCATTGATTTTGCCATCCCCGATATCAAAAAGCCTCTTTGAAAAAGTGGCGAGAGCACCCCCATCCATACTATTATGTGCCTTGCCAAGTCTCAAATTTTCGGTAAGTTTAAGAACCTTAAAAATATTCCAAAGAACATATGAGTTGATAGATGCTAAAACTGTCGCTTCTCTTCCTCCTTCTGTAATAACATGTAGAATCTGTCTAAAATCACTTCCTACCACAACAACTTTACCTCCAAAAATCTGGTCACACCTCATGATATCTCGCAAACTCCTATCCAAAGTTTCGTAACAAAGCTTGTTCATCATTGGAGCCTCGTCCCATATTATGAGCTTTGCTTCTCTAATTAATTCAGCAAGATCAGATTCGGCATCGATCATACACACAGAATATTTATTAAGATTGATTGGAATACCAAATCTTGAATGAGCCGTTCTACCCCCTTTCAAAAGCAAAGCAGCTATACCACTTGAAGCAACATCCAGAACAAAATTACATTTAGACCTTAAATCAGCACCAAGAATAATCCACAAGAAAGTTTTCCCAATACCACCAAATCCATGAACAAAAATCATACCACCTTTGTCGTGATTCACAGAGTGAATGATTTCTTCATAAACACGTCTTTGCTCCCCAGTTAGCATAGGTAACAACTCATTGTATTAATTTGTCGTTCATGTTTATTTTGTGAATCGGTTATAACATATACTGCAATTGTGAATAAGACATGATATATACATCAATTAATGCTTAATTTATCCTCGTATGGATAGCTTTTCATTATAATGCTTTATTGATTATTGTTTCACAAGTACTGAAGCAACTAAGCCTACATATACAAATTGCTCAGACTTGGTGAAAATGGTGTCTTCTCCTCATGACTGGCCGGCTTTCAAGACCTATCTCGACGATATCAAGATGGATAGGGAGGAGTTTTCTTCTTTCTCTTTATCTCTTATTTCCAGAAATGCTAATGTAAGTGCAAATTTTTTGGCACGCCAAGCGCTTACATTTCTGCATTATATTTTGTTTGTAAACCCTTTTCCTTCACATTAGCTCTTATTAGCTGATCTATTTGTTAGAAATAAAAATAAAAAATAATAATAATAATAATAAGCTCACATATCCATGCTTCGGATGATTTAATTCAATTTCTTTGGTCACTATTGCTTAAAAATATGCTGATCTGATTTCATTAGAATATTTTAATTTTTCCTAAGTACATGAACTTGTATTTCATTACATAATGTTTGATTTCTGATGGACACATCTTTATATATTGATTTATTAGTTTGCCGAGGTAAGACTCATGCTTATAGCTGGTCTAATATCTTGTTGGTTTACGTATGTATACAACTATATTATATATGAGTGTGAATTATAAGAATACATAAACAGTGATTCAAGTTGTACCACTTATTGCTTATATATTATATTATTGCTTTGTTATTTACCGAGATAACTTATACTCGTTTATTTGACTAACTATTGGTAAATATATATATATATATATATATATATATGCAGTTGAGGCTAGTTTTAGTAGGTGAATCTCTTTGAATGCCGTAGCCGACCTCTCAGTTGATGAGTCGAACTAAAGTTTTGCTATTGCAACATGAGTCAAAGGACAAAGCAATATTCATTGCCAATAATGTCTCCGTCTTGTATTTCTAATAACGTCCTCATCGAGATAAGTATTATTTTTATATCTTATAGATTAGCATTTAAAGATCAACTCTTCTTAATCTTTCTATCAATTTAAGAGGAAGAAGAAATATTAGTCACAAATATTTATAAAGAAATATTAGTCATATTTAAATTTTTATTTAAATATTAGTCATAAAAAATATTTAATCTATTTGTAAATAGAAAGAAATCATAGTTTTTAGAAAATTACCATAATTTTATATGAATAGAATCCACCATAGTTTTTGTGCAACTATAATCATTACAAAAAATATTAGCAACAATATTATTTTAAAAAATTTAAGGATTCGGGTTAGCAAAAATTAATACCTGAAATTTCATTATATTCAATTTTGTAGATTCACAATTATGATCAATGATCATCCATGAATTCAACTGGAACAAAAAAAAAATGTAATAGGTTACATATAAACAGAATTATAATTTAAATCTATTTGTAAACAGAAAGAAATCTAAGTCTTTAGAAAATTACCATAAATTTGTTATGAACAGTATTCACCATAATTTTACTGCAACTATAATCATTACAAAAAAAACATTAGCAACATTATTATTTTAAAAAATTAAGGAATCAGATTAGCAAAAATTTATATCTGAATTCATTATATTCAGTTTTGTAGATCTACAATTATGAGATCATCCATGAATTCAACTGAAACAAAAAAAATATGTATTAGGGTACATATAAAATTTTCATTTCAAATTACTAAACTACAAAACAAAATATAGAAAATAATACAACATATATGTTTTAAAAGATGGAGAAACCATAGACAAAATCTATAATGGCTTGATCTTGCTTTCCAAACAACCACTACAAAAAAACATAAAAATTAGAATCCGATGAATCATATAAAATTGTGAAAAGTTGTCTTTGCTTATTTGCTTGTAGAATAACAAATCATCGAATAAAAATATGATCATGTTTAAGAGAATAAAATTGAATAAAAATCACCACTAAAAAAACAAATAAACACAATTATTAAAAATACCTTTATCGATTTGATTTTTTTTGCTTGCTTCATCAACTTGTTCGTCCAATCTTGTTTTTGATATACAAAAAAACATTCATGGTCTATGGCAGGTACATCTAAAACACATTCAAACAGTACAAAATGAATAAAACTTTTGATTTGATTCAACATAATAATTAAAAATTATAGCAGGATAAAAATTAATCATACAAAGCACCAAAGCATATGAATAGTACATCAACATGAAAAAAAAATCAAAATCATACGATAGTAAAGTTGATTCATTAGAACCAAAATAATACAAAAGAACAATTATAAACATAATGAATCCGAGTTCTACTGTTTTGGCTAAGCCTCTATATGTATATAGTAAGCTATACATAATTATCTTCATAATTATCTTTACCATTTTAATATTTTTAAAAATAGAAATTTTCTTTAAACGAATATTCATAATATATTCTAATATTTATCTTCCATTTTTTTAAAGATAGATATTGCGTAAATATATTAGATTCCCAATTTTTTAAAACAAATTTCGTTTATTCTTTTAATTTTCGTTTTTTTTTTAAAAAATAAAACTTAGAAAATGGTAAAAATGTCCAGTTTTGAATCTCATTAGTGGCAAATTAGTAATCTTAAGTCTGAGGATGAATGTGGTGCGTTTCAGCAACCTAAATAGGTGAAAAAAGCTTGTCCCAAAATTTTTAAAGGGCAATTTTCATTAAGGGTAAGGGAAGTCATTTTTTGTGAGATTGGCTGTGAGCTCTCTCGAGTTCTCCTTTAATATATTAGATTTCTATTGCTCGGCATCGTGTAGAATCAACAACTGGTGAACATAATAATCGAGTTAGGATGAAGTGCACATTATTCACCATTGCTTATGTTGATGTAGCTAACTAAGAGGTTACAACGTAAGAGCTTAGGTATAATGTAAGCATTTTAGCAAATAGTAGATAGGTATCTTAAGAGATTAATTTGATCCAATCAGATTTTTCGCATGATCGCATCATATTAAAACCTGTTAGTTATTTATGTATCATAAACATAATAGCGTCAATTGTTTATAGTCAACTATGATCATATAAACCCTTCATGAGTTAGAGATCGAGTCTGTACAATAATTTTTTTTGGGATAAATAGAGGCTATATAAGACATACGATACCCAACTTACGAAGCAAACTAGCTGCTATATAAAGTCTCATGAAGCCTCACATCTTCTACATGGTCTAGAAATGTATAAATCTTCCGACCCTTAAATGTATAAAGCTTCAATCCCTTGGATTTTAACTCTTATAATCGTGTTCCTCTTCATATTGTAATAAAAAATATAGAAAGGATCATATAAACCGAGCGAAGTCAACACAATTTCACCATTACGAGTCATCCCAACAATATATAACCAGTAATTTTCGACCACAAACTTCCACAACGGCGGCAATATGTATAAATGCCTCGACCCATCTCTGTTCGTCCACATCATCTGAAACCCACATCTCGATGCATGTAGTTCTTTTATTAAACATACCATCCGAATCATTGATAACGGCACCTAACTCGCCCTTGTAATTAATCTGAGTCCGAAGCAAGAACTGGATCTGAACACCATGTTTATCAATACTAATAAACTTGAACTTTTCTGACCGAACCTCAAAGCAAAGTATCATTAACTGATTTCCCATAGCTTTATAAAATAAAAGGCCATTTATGCATATCCCAACACATTGAGGATCATGAGGAATGGAACATTCAACCATTCTCCATAATAATCTTCCTCCATTTTCTAATGTCAGAACTTGATGCTTTCGAGCTTCTACTGATACACACAACACTTTATGCTGACTTTTAATCGGATCATACCCAAAACAGGTTTTCTTCAATTCAGTGCTCTCATTGCTTGCCGTATAGGATAAGGTTATGTACTTTCCTGTGCTAGAGTTACATATCATCAGATTTGTATCTCTATTACAGAGCAAGCCACATACAGGAGGACAAACCTCAAAAAAGTCAAAGGAACATGGGAAACACATGTGACGCTCTGCAGCTAAAGTCGGAGACGAGTTCTTGTCTAGATTCAAAGGCTGAGGTGATGTGAAGAAGAGCCACCTACCGTCTATTGAATCAACACAAAGAATCAACGAATAACTCTCGTTTTATTGCTTTAGAAACTTCTCAAAACTAATGCAATTTTGATCTCTCTAATCTCACAAGTGTTGTTACAACTCAACAACTCCTTATATATAGAGAGACCTTATAACAATTAGATAACTCCTAACTGTCCTAATCCTAATCTCTTTAGGAATCAACACTCGGTTGAGATTAGGATGACTTATAGCCTAAGCTAATTCAAGCTTATCCTCAACAGTCACCCCCTTAAGCTTGAACTCTTTCTTCGACACTTCATGAACACCCACTGAGTCTCTCATTTCTCTGAACTTGATCCTGGGAAGCGGTTTTGTTAAGATATCGGCCTTTTGATCAACTCCCGGAACATGCTCAACCTCCACCTGCTCATTCTCAACACACTCACGTATAAAATGATACTTCCTGTGAATGTGTTTGCTACGTCCGTGGAAGACAGGATTTCTGGTGAGTGCTATAGCAGACCTGTTATCAATTCGAACCGTTACCTTCTTAGAAACATTACCTAAGACTTCTGCGAGCAAGTCCTGCAACCAGATAGCCTGTTTAGCTGCTTCTGTGGCCGCCATAAACTCAGCTTCACAAGAGGACAACGCCACTGTCTCCTGCTTCTGCGAACACCAGGTAATCGGACAACCGTTGAGATAGAAAATATGGCCGCCAGTGCTTCTACCATCATCCTCATCGACATTGTGACTACTGTCACAATATCCAACCAGACCCGAACTGCTTCCTCTTTTAAACACGAGACCATAACCTGCACTTCCCTGCAAGTACCTTAAAACATGTTTCAGAGCCACACCATGACTCTTCTTCGGATTGTGCATATAGCGACTCAGAATACCAACTGCAAACGAAAGATCAGGTCTAGTGTGAACCAGGTATCTGAGACAACCGATGCACCTCCTATAGTCGTTCTCACTGATAGACTGTTCCTCCAAAGACTTCGAGAGTTTTATTCCTGAATCCATCGGAATCTGCACAACATTGCACGCACTCATACCAGTCTCTTCAAGAATATTTTCTGCGTACCGTTCCTGCTTCAGAGTAATTCCTGTGTTTTCTTGTAAAACCTCAATACCTAGGTAATAAGTCAATCTGCCCTGATCACTCATCTCGAATTTGGAAGACATACTCTGTTTGAATTCATAAATCAGCTTCAGACTGCTACCAGTGACGAGAAGGTCGTCCACATACACCACAATGATCAACAAATGTTCCTTCTCTTGTCTTCGATACAACGCCGGCTCCTTAGCACAACGTACAAAGCCTAAATCCTTAAGAATCTGATTGAGCTTGTGATTCCACGCCCGTGGAGCTTGACGCAATCCATAAAGAGCCTTATTAAGCTTGTACACCAAACTTTCTTTACCTTTCTTGATGAAACCTTCAGGTTGCTTAACATAAACTTCTTCCCTAAGCTCTCCATGCAGGAAGGCAGTCTTCACATTGAGATGGTGCACTTCCCATCCGTTGGAAGCAGCTAAAGCAAGGATAAACCGAATAGTTTCAAGACGTGCTACCGGCGCGAACACTTCATCAAAGTCAATCCCGTGTCTCTGAACATACCCTTTTGCAACTAGACGTGCCTTGTATTTGTTAACAGAACCATCAGAGTTACGTTTGATCTTGAATACCCACTTTAAACCAATTGGTTTAACACCACTCGGCAACTCAACCAGGTTCCATGTCTTGTTTTTCTCGATAGAGTTCAGTTCTTCAAAGCAAGCCATTCTCCATACTTCTAATTTCTTTGCCTCTTCATAGTTCCTTGGCTCATCATCTAAGGAGCTCAAGAACAACTCTCCTTCGTCTTCAGCTAAGAGAACATAATCACTTAGATAACTCGGTTTTACATTTGGTCGAGTAGATCTTCGTAGTTCAGGTTGAGCTACTACTATCTCTTGTTCTGCTAATACTTCAACACTATTTCCTGAATTGTCGACTTCCTCTGTTTCCACTGCAACAACCTCTGTTGAACCATTGATACCATAATCTCCGAGGCCTACAGTAAAAGACCCTGGAACCTCTGTTTCAACATGTGAACCACCACTCCAGTTCCACTTTTTCTCCTCATCAAAAGTCACATCTCGACTCACTATTATCTTCCGTGTTGAAGGATTTAAAAGTCGGTATGCTTTGCTTCCAGGCTCTGTTCCGAGATGAACCAATGCACGAGATCTATCATCAAGCTTTTTAAGGTGTTGAGACTCGACTCTGGCATAACTGACGCAGCCAAACACACGCAGGTGTTCTATGTTTGGTTTTCTTCCCTTAAGCATTTCATATGGTGTCTTATCACACAATGTTCTAGTGGCTACTCTGTTGATCAGAAAAGTAGAGTGCCTTACAGCTTCTCCCCAAAGGTAATTGGGAACGTCCATATGCTTCAACATGCTCCTAGTCATCTCAAGAAGAGTTCTGTTTCTTCTTTCAACCACACCGTTCTGTTGTGGTGAATAAGGAACTGTCAACTGTCTCTGAATTCCTGATTCTGCACAAAAATTTGTGAATTCAGTATTCACAAATTCACCTCCCCTATCGGTTCTGAACATCTTGATGGTTGCTCCAACTTCTTTCTCGACAAGAGCTTTGAACCTCTTAAACATAGTGAAAGCCTCACTTTTATCCTTCAGAAGCATAGACCACATATATCGAGAGTGATCATCGATGAGCACAAAAATATACTTGTTTTGTGCGGCTGTAGCAGGTGAGATGGGACCACAGAGATCTCCATGAATCAAATCAAGAGGTTTTTCAGCTCGAAATCCAGTTGCATTAGGGAACGTTGTTCTCGTTTGTTTGCCAAACAAACATGCAGCACATGTCTCCTTGATAACCTTCAGATTAGGCAATCCAATGACCAGCTCCCTTCGTACCATAGACTCCATCGACCTGTGATTGATATGACCTAGCCTCTCATGCCACCTTGTAGAACTATCCTTTTCTGTTGCTTGCAGACAAACATCTTCAGTTTCCATACAAACTTTGTATAGCCTGTTCGGTGATCTATTTGCCTTTACCAAGAGCTTGCCATCACGATCGTACAACAACAAGTAATTATCCTTCATCCTAACTTCACAACCTGTCTCTGTTGCTTGTCCGAGACTAAGGATATTACTTTTGAGATCCGGTATCCAGTAGACTTGTGCCAAAACCTTCCGATCACCTGTTTTGGTGATGAACAAAACCGAACCTCTTCCTTTGATATCAACTCTTGAATCATCACCAAACCTTACTTTTCCGGTTACTGTCTCATCGAGTTTGGTAAAGAAGCTTTGGTTTCCAGTCATATGATTGCTGGCACCGTTGTCAAGATACCACACATTATCTCTTCCTGTATCTGCTTCATACTTACAAGGTTCGACTTTCTTCTCATTGAGGAACACTACCTCATGCATTAGAAGATCTTCGATTTCCTGGTTGTCGGAATCAGACGCGTCTTGGACTTCTTGAAGCTTGAGTAGCCTATCTGGACAATTAGAGGCGTAATGGCCATTCTTGTCGCAACGATAACAGACAATCAACGACTTGTCTCTGCTCTGATAGTTACCACGGCCACGTCCTCTACCTCGACCTTGAGAACGTCCACCTCTTGCACCCCTTCCACGTACTTGATCATAGCATTCTTGGTAGTTGTTGGCATACAAAAGCTTTGATTGATCCTCTTCTTGATCTTCCTCATCACGAATCCTCTCTTCGTATGTCTTCAATCTACCCACTATGTCCACGAAAGTGGTCTTGTTCAAATCAAGAACTTGTTCCAAGGCTGCAATAATGTGGATGTACTTCTTCCTTGGTAGGCTGTTCAAGAACTTCTTTACCAATTTGGGTTCTTCGATACTCACACCTAGAGCTCCTTCTTTCGACGAAAGCTCTGACAACTTTCCCACAAAGTCATCAATTGTATCTGTTGTTTTCATCCTCATTCTTTCAAAATCTGACATCAGTGTTTGTAATCTTGCTTCTTTGACTCTATCAGCTCCGACGTAACGTGATTTGATAGCATCCCAGACTTCTTTAGGAGTAGCAAGATTCCCAACCTGCAGAATTAGTGATTCCGGGATTGATTGGAACAAGAGAGCTTTAGCTAGGTCCAGCTTATCTCCTTCAGCTTCCCCTGTTTCAATCGTTTCCCATACCTTATTCACCCGCAAAACTACCGTCATCTTCATTGCCCACACCGTGTAGTTAGTTGTGGTAAGCATAGGACATTGAAGAGTTGAGGTACTGGTCTCCTTAGCAATGGATGTCGAAGCAACAATCTCTCCCATGGCTTCTTGAAGTAATTGATTAGGTGTTTTTCTTTAGAACAAAAAGAAAAGCGAATTGTGTTCTGATTTAATAAAGCTCTGATACCAAATATTGAATCAACACAAAGAATCAACGAATAACTCTCGTTTTATTGCTTTAGAAACTTCTCAAAACTAATGCAATTTTGATCTCTCTAATCTCACAAGTGTTGTTACAACTCAACAACTCCTTATATAGAGAGAGACCTTATAACAATTAGATAACTCCTAACTGTCCTAATCCTAATCTCTTTAGGAATCATAACTCGGTTGAGATTAGGATGACTTATAGCCTAAGCTAATTCAAGCTTATCCTCAACACCGTCAACATGTAAGGTAAACAGAAGACATGGACGATCCGAGGAGTTGGTGAGGTAAAGCTCGGTGAAATATGGAAGGCTGAGAATTGAAGCCCATTGCAGATAGGCAAAGGAATCTTGCTATGGATTTCGCAGGCACTCTCGAGAGAAACTCAAAGACGAGATCATTTGGTATCTCCGGCAAGGAAGTTTGTGAGAAGGTTAACCCCATTGAGAAACACGGTACCGGTTTAGGCTATAGTACGTACAGCGTACTCTTCCACGAGTTGTATATACAGGCTAGAAATTGAAATGATGTCTAATAAAATTTTAAGATTTGTAGGAGTAAGTGTCTGTAGATATTATTAATAAATTAAAGTTAAATATGTGTACATAGTATTAGATGATAAATCTTGTCATATCATCTCTAAACCAAGTTAATAAAGATGAAGAAAAAAAAAGAAAACGTACTGTCATATCTAAAAACTTTTGTTAAGTAAAAGTAAATTTATTAAATAAAAGTATGTATTTCAATAATTATAATATGTATAAGATTTTAATGCATCTGTGCCAAAATAGTATTAAATCTTATTGAATAACTAAATTATGAAAAGAAAATAAAATATTCATCCAATACCCAACAATCATGTTGACAATAAATGAAAAAACAAAACAAAACAACATACAACTGAACAAATATATAATCGATATATAAACTTAAACTACATTAAGAGATAAGGACGGTATTTGTAAAGTCTTATGAAGTCCTTTAACAGTTACATATGGTTCGGATTCTCTATATAGTCTATAAAGGTGGAAATCCCTGTACCCGTACGAGATCCAAACCCTTGGATAATAGCTTTTATGAATGTATTCCTCTCAAAATTGTAGATCAAAACGTAGAGAGGATCTGATGGAATATATGGAGACAAGACAATTTCACCATTACGAGTCATCCCAACAAAGCGAAACATGGCCTTTGCTGCAGCTAAATTCTTCCAAATAGGAGGCAGTATGTTGATATGCTTCGACCATCTCGCTTCTTCGGCATCATCTAAAACCCACAGCTTAATAATTTCAGTTTTTTCAGTTAATAGGGACCGGGACGCAACAAGCACACCTAATTTACTCTTGTAATTAACCAGTTTCGTATACCATAGCTGCTTTATAGGTGGTGGAGTAATCAACTCGAACTTCTCAGAGCTCAAGACAAAGCAAACTATCAGGCAATCTCGACCGCTATTTCTCTCGTGAGCTATATAATATGCAAATCCCAACATCCCACCAAGGATCATAATTAGGTTGAGAACATGTAATCTTTCTCCACGACAGTTTACCCGTACCTAATGTTAGAACCCTAGCTTTTCGAAAAACGGGGCTTTTACAAACGCTCACGCACAATACCTTGTATTGTTTTCCGACTGGATCAAACCCAAAAAAGGTACACATTTCAGCATGCATCCATGCTGGATTGGGTAAGGTTTTGTACTCTCCTGTGCTAGGGTTACATATCACGAAACTCCTCTTTCTATTACATATCAGCTCCCAGACAGGTGGACAAATGCCACGGGCACATTCTTCAGTGGGGAAACACATGTGATATTCGGCTGTTAAAATACACGAGTAATTTTGGTCAAGACTTTGAGGCTCTGGTGCCGAGAAGAAAACCCACGTACCGTTGAGATGGAAGGTAAACAAGAGACGAGGACTAATCGAGGAGTTGGTGAGGCGACGTCTGAGAACTGAAGCCCATTGCTTCGACACGCAATGGCACCTCGCTAAGTCTTCCACTGTCAATCTAGTGACTATCTCAATCAAGAGATCATTTGGGATGAGCGAGAAGAAAGATGGTGTATATGGTTAAACCCATTGAGATCAGATACACCACAGCGACTCTGGCTCTAAGCCTCTAACTAATTTTTTTTTTTTTTTTTTTTTTTTGAATACAATAGGCCAGAAATCGAAATTATGTGGAAAGAGATTTATGAAAAAAAAAAGAATAAGATTTATGAAAGATAATTTTAAATGAATTATGGAAGATTTGAGGTCTAAAGTAATCATAATATAATTACCTATTGACTAACATAGATGATCATATACAGTAAAATCTCTATAAATTAATAATGTTGTGACCATAAAAATCTATTAATTTATAGAGAGAATTTCTAAATTTGGTAAAAAATTTCATTTAAAAAATTTAAAAAAGATTTAATCAATTACAACTAATATTTTTGTAGAATCAATTACAAGGAAAATAACAGTTATCATGCTTTAAATATAACACTCAAAGATTTTGTTGTTTTCAAAATATTGAAAATAAAATCTATTAAAAGTTAATGTGTATATATATACATATATTTTGATAATTTCATATAATTATTAATTTATATTATTAAATAGACCATAAATTAATAAAGGATTTTCAAAAAAGTTATTATCTTATTATCTTATTATATTATTGAATTGTGCCCAAAATTACACTGGCCTAACTTAGGATCGGGAAAAATTATCAATTTATACAGATCATCAATTTATAGAAATTTTACTGTGGTAAGTAAATTACTAAATCAAAATAAAATTAGAGTGACAATTATTGTAAATTAAATCCAAAATATTTGTTTAAAGAAAAACTTATCAATTAATTAAAATATATTATATAATAAGATTATCATTTGATGGAAATAGAATTTCATTGCCTTAATTTAATATTTGGGTACCTATTAGAGGAATCTTGGGAAGCAAGATGTGTATCTTGTGGACCAACTATTATCTACGGTCAAAATCTCTTTACGAAATGAACCTGTGAAGTCCAAATTAACCGAGTAATGTTCTAGAAATCTATTGTTTTATAAATATTAAGGGGGGGTGTATTCAACTTGACATTTTAAGTGATTTAAGTAAAATTTACAAATTCTATGTTATTCAATCATGAATTTTATAAATTCTATTAAAATCCACTGATATTGAACTCTGCTATTGAATTGATGATTTAAAAACTACTTAAAAATCCACTGTTATTCAAAATACATAAATCTAAACCTCAAAGTTTTATGTGGGATTTGAAATTTTTTTACAACAACTCATATAAACTTCTCTAAAATCATCACAATCATTTAAAATCTTATGAAAACTCAAATCACTTGGAATATTAAGAGATTTAGAATATTTATTTATTCATGTTTATCTAGAAATCTCCTATTCTAATCAGGTTAAATTTTTTTTTTTTTTGGACAAACGTATGGTTTCATTCATTCAAATTCAACCAGTACAAGAGTAAGGGATTATAATTCCATAGTTTAGATGATTACAAAGAATGGCTTTCCCCAAAGCCGTACAGAAAGAAACATAAAGCATCAAGTAATGATCCATGAGAGCTTTGAAGCAAGTACTTAAAAGTAGCTTGGCACATGTGAGATCATGGTTGCTTGAGTGATCATCCTCGAGAGACCCGAAGGACGACAAGATAGTCGTGGTCTTAAGACTCTTTGACTTTAAATGGTGAACTGGAGTCAAGTGCCTCATCGTCGTGAGGTGTAAACGCAGAAGCCATGCCTTGACAGAGATTTGGTAGGAAGCAGATAGGATGGTGGTGATGTTAGTGCTGAAATTTGGTTGCCTAGCTTCATCAGATGAGAACCTTGGTGTACCGGGCGAGAGACCAAAGGGCTGCAAACCAAAATACTTATACCACACAAGGGGACCAGAAGCCAGAGTTTGCCAAAGAGATGTAGCAATTCGTAATGATGCAGGTGAGTCCTCTCTCCGAAGGCGCCCATAGCCAAGGAGATAAAAGAATCAACACAAAGCAGGTAGTCGGAATGATAATGAATAATAAATGAAAGGCATGGGCTTTTGGGATGTTGGTATTACAGGCCCGATGTGGTTACTGGAGATGGAACTGCAAGGAGGTTGCTTTGCTTCGTCGAATGAGCATCTTGGGATACAGGGCAAAAGACCATAGAGCTGCAGACCTTTAAAAGCAGACCAAAACAAGGAGATGGTGGTTTGTGTTGCAGCTAAAATCAGGATTGACCAATAATAAGTGCAAGGCCGTAACATACCAGGTGAACCCTCTCTGTCATGGAAATGGTGATCAAGAATACCACACAAGGTTAGTAACCGGTAAGACACTGACATATAAAAGATAGACCTGAAAATAAATCTAATCAGGTTAAACATAAGTTAGTATTTACCCTTATATATATTGTATCAAATCCTTTTTTATTTTTATTTTTTATAACCGTTAATTATATTACCAAAACGAATTTGAGGTTTACAAGAGTTTGTAAGAGCAACTACAGTCAAAAATAATAATTAAAAAGCCCTGAGTTATAGAAGAAACAACTTCAATCACAAAGTGATGATTACAATAACCGAATCTAGATCCTCAGTAGATTAATAACACATAATAAAGAGTTTTTTGCCAAATCTTTCTAGTATCTACTTGATATCAGAGTCAGAATATACCTGACCCATTAATCCGAATCGGAAAGAGACCAGATCACCTCCTAGTTGATGACCTAAAGGAGATTCGATTTATCGAGATAGCTAAAAAAAGCATTATCTCAAGAGTGCTTGATGGATTTTGTCAACGATACCAAAATGACCCGCCAATGAGACAGATGATTGGTTATACACACGGTTGTTTTTTTTTTTTTCTAGTTTCTAATTATCAATACTAATAAACTTGAAATTTTCAGACCAAACCTCAAAAAAAACTATAATTGACCGATGTCCCATAGCTTTATAAAATAAAAGCCCATTGATGCATATCCCAACACATTGAGGAATGAGGATCATGAGAAATGGAACATTCAACCATTCTCCATAATAATCTTCCTCCATTTTTTAATTTCAGAATTTGATGCTTCCGAGCATCTGCTGATACACACAACACTTTATGTTGTATTTCAATCCGATCATACCCAAAAGGTTTTCTTCATTTTGGTGCTCTCATTACTTGTCGTGTAGGGTAAGGTCATGTTCCTGTGCTAGGGTTACATATCATCAGATTTGTATCTCTGTTACATAGCAATCCACAGACAGGAGGACAAACCTCAAAAAACTCAGAGGAACATTGGAAACACATGTGACTATCGACAACTAAAGATGGAGACTGAGTTCTCGTCTAGATTTAAAGGATGAGGTGATGTGAAGAAGAGCCACCTACCATCAACATGTAAGGTAAACAGATGACGTGGACGCAGGAGCGGACCCATGTTCATTAGAGGGGGTGCAAGTGCACCACATAAAAGTATAAAATGCTTAGTTTAAGTATACTAATTAGTGATGTAAGTAGCCTAGTGGTCAATGGTGCACCCCAAAATATTTGAGGTAAAGGGTTCAAATCTCCACTGAACACTTTTGAGTTTTTTTTGCACCCCCTCAAAAGATTTGCTGGATCCGCCGAGCAGAGGAGTTGGTGAGGTAGATATATGGAAGGGCTGAGGATTGAAGCCCATTAACTGCTTCGACACGCAACGGAATCTGGCCATGGATTTGGCAGGCACTCTCGAGAGAATCTGAAAGACAAGATCATTTGGTATCTCCGGCAAGGATGGTTATGAGAAGGTTAACCCCATTGAGAAACACGTACGATATCGGTTTAGGCTCTAGTACGTACTGTTCCACGAGTTGTATATACAAGCTAGACATGGAAATAATGTCTAGTAAGATTTAAGATGTGTAAGTAAAAGTGTTTCTAGGTACTATTAATCTTTATTTATTTATTTTTTTTTATTTTTTTATTTTTTTTTTTGTCAAAATAGGTACTATTAATCTATTTTAACATTTTTGAAGAAACAAATTTGTGCCATCCTCTCTTAACTATGGGGTCGGTTTTAATTGAAGATTAAAACCCGGTTTTACTAATCAGATCTTCATAAATTATAAATAAACATATTCCTAGAATATCTCCAGTTCATTGCTACTTTCTTTCATAAATTAAAAGCTTACAATTATGTCTAATCGGAAATCATCTAAACAAGAATAGAACTTTTAAGAACATATTTAACACAATATGGAATTCCATAGATAGCGCATACTAATCCTCCCAAATTTTCGTTCCTCATATTTTGGAAACTTATTAATATACATATTCATTATATATTATATATATAAATTAAAATAAAAAGATTACTTATTCTATTTAATACTGCAGAACTTGCGTTAAATATATGGAGATTCTCAAAAATAGCACTAATAGCACTAATCTAGACATTTCCTCACTTTATCTTCCTCTTCCAACCTCCTCCGTCACCTCCCCTATATCACCGATGAATCCGCCTGAGATATTCACCATCAATGATAAAAAGACGATGGTTAGTAAGTCTTAGCCGACAGAGGTTCTTAATTTTTGGGAGCTAATATCAGGTCTCGACGGCGGCGATACTTGCCGATCTCTCTTAATCCGGTGAATTATAATGTTTCTGGTGGTGGAGTGATGATGGTGAACAAAGAGAATTCCAATCCTAATTTGAAGAACCTAGAGATCTGAGGAATCTTTACGGGTTTTTGAAACCGTGAGATTGTATGACGGCGGAGGGGATCGCGTTGTGATTTGTACGATGTTGGTGAGCAGCGTGAGCAGATGTTTGAGGCGTGTAATACCGTGAGTGCTGCAATTGAGATTTGTAGTGTGGTGGTATGTGAAAGAGATGTGTTGATGGGTAGAGGATTGAAAGAAGAGCTTTCAAATTTCATGGCCGGAGAAAGAGACAACGAGGGTGATGCTTCAGCGGCGTTGCCGCGGAGGGGTATTGTGAAAGGGAAGTACATTGATGGGGCAGAGGAAGTGATGATTTTGGTGAAGGAAGGTTTGCTTGGTGATTTTCTTAGAGAGAATTTGAGGAAGAAATACCGGTATGGCGGCGGTTTAGCATTTTGGTTGTGTTCTGACTTTAATGGGAGCTATAAAGTTGTGGAAGGATAAGAAAGTGATGCTTTATTGGTCAAGTGTATGAATGGTAATGAGAATGGTCTTGTGTAGTCCCATTTGCAGCTTAACACAACACTCACTAGTAATAATGGCATTACATCTAAATTGTAAGATAAAGTTTCTAATTTCTTTCTTTAGAGTCTCTGTATTTCAAGAATATATGTTGATAGAAGGAAGCAATAATCCTGATTATTATGGTGGAGATACATTGTCTTTGTTCAATGGTTACTTACAAACCTTACATAAAAAAAATCCAATACAAAACATCTCTTATGTATGTTTTGGGTCTACAGTTGATGATGCTGGGATACTTTTCATGCTGTTCTATGTATGATATAACAACTAAGTAAAAAACACTCTGTTTTAAAAGATTAAGAATGATTTTTGATAATTTTCAGGAATGACTCTTTGCTATTCATGAAAATAATGTATAGTACTCCTACAGGCTACACAATTATTTAAGGAAAGATTCAATAATATTCAGGACGATTCCTTAAAATTCAGGATAGTCATCATTATTTAGGAAGGAGTCATTGACGTTTAAGAATGTCTTCCTAAAACATCATGCTAGATATTTCTATTTGCTACCTTCATTGTAAAACACCAATATGTGCATAAAATCAAATCATTATACATCACTAATGGAGAAATATGTTATCCAATAAAGCAAAACACATATTAAAAGATTTAAAAACATATTTTTTTTAAAAAAATAGGAAGACATTTTTGAATTTTAGGAAGACCTTCCATAATTAAAACCTGAGTTTATTAAAAACCTGAACTTAAACTTCCACTCAAATGCTCATTTTCTCATTTTCATCATCGACGCTCTGCTTTGTTCTTAAAATATTTGTCATCATGCATATCATCAATCATTTGAGTTTAGGGCTGAAAACCTTATTCAACAATATAATCAATCCATGAATTTAATTTTCATACCTCACGATTTTAGATTCATAGCAAGCTTCGTCGGAGTTGTGAAAATCAATATCTATAGCAAGACCAAACAGAATGCAAAATTGGTTCATTTATAGCTATCGGAGGAAGCAAAATCACAACCATTCACTCTCAAAATCAAACACACTCTGAATCTATTTCATATCACATCATGAAGTTGCTGAGAAGAATCAGAGACAAATCAAACAAGCGTTCTAAGCATTTGAAAAAACCAGATCTACTTGTTAACTAAGCCACACGTTGTTTTAAATGATTCATCTTCATCCACCACCGCATGGATTCGCTCCGTTGTAACAACCATACCAGATCTCTACAATCGATACACCTCTTCTTCCTCCGCCGTTATCGTAACCGCCTCCAACGAGAAAGTGGTGGAAGATGATGATGATTTGAACAAGTAAATCGTTCCGGCGGTAGAGAAGGTTGAGGAGGCGATTACGACAAAGAAAGAGTTGCTCCGGCCGATGATGGAATCGACAAAAGCAGTGGAGTACGACGATGAATCGAGCATGGCGTTTCACTCAAACGTTGTTGAGGATGAAGCGTATAGTGAAAATAATAATAATTATATAAAATAATAATAATTTTTAAAAATGCTAGACTAGGAACATTTAAGTGTGTGTGCTACATTTGGAAGAAAAACCTAAAGTAGTGTTATTCTAGAGTATTTCTCTTAAAAATATTAGTTTATATTTATATTTTAGGAACTAATTCCATATCAAAAAAAGATTTAAAAGCCAATTACATTGGTCACAAAGATTTTTTTAAACATGTAACACAACTAAACCTAATCGCTTTCATCTTATATATATATCCACTTCATTTCCAAGAGAACGCATATTTCCACGGCATCATGTGAATTGGTGATTGGTGATATATACTGTATCACTCTATGTCACACACAATGCTTTAGTTTTTTTTTTGTATTTCTTGTTACGAAAGTGGATTTTGCAAAACCAAACGACTCTTACGTTTCAAGGTTTCTGTGAATTTTTTTTTGTGTCACTTGATTTTGTTTAATTGGTTTTCGTTTTCGTGTTTGTTGTGGTTCGTCTTTTTTTGTTTCCTTGGTTTGGTTTTCTTTAAAACCCAATATAGATCACAATGCAAAAACTAATGGTGTTCTGCGAGATTCTCTTTTCAGGATATTGTGTAGTCTGAGTTTATTAGACCCGAAGCTGAAAAAACCAATCATTTGCCCACGGTTTAATATAATTATCTCAACAGACAATTATACTTGAGGTTGGTTTCAGTTTGCTGGTCTAAAATCAAGTTACCAACAACTTATATAAAAGTTATTAGTGTTTGTGACTAAGATTGAAAAAAAACAAATATTTTTACCCACGGTTTAAAAGAAATCATAAGTCCCTATGACTAGATTGGGAGAAAACACAACACTTTTACCAAGTCTTATAAAAAACAGCATTGAGGAAATCAGTTCTCTATGTGACTAGAGATTGAGATAAGTTTATAGGAAATCAGTTCTCTATGTGACAAAAAATCTAACATTATTATAAACAAAACTAAATTATTATTCAAAGAACAAATATATATATATATATATATGTATATGTATATACCACTATAACATTAATATTTAAACTCAAAAAAACTAGAACTACCTATAATACAAACCTTATTTAAATTTATATAAAATATTTTTTAATAAAATTAACCCGTGGTGTACCACGGGATAAATCCTAGTAAATTAAAATTAAATATGCGTACATAGTATGGATGATAAATCTTGTCGTATCAACTCTAAAAATGATAAACAAAATACTCTTATCATATCCAAAAATTTTGAAGTATAATTACATTTATTTATGGGAAAATTCCCAAAAAATACATGAACCATTTCATATTTGCCAGAAATTCCAAAAATATATATGAACTATTTTTTAGCTGCCAAAAAAAAAAAAAACATGAAAAATTATTTGTTTGTTTCTACTTTCTCTGCATCTCCGTTACTATTTTTAGAAAAAATTCCAGAAACAAACCTAAATTATTGAAATTGCTAGAAAAATACATGAATTTTGTTTTCATTGTCAGAAAAAGACATATATTAAAAAGTTTTACTTTTCTCTTTTTTTTTTTTTTCATTAACAATATTAGGTGTCACAAAACATAACTTCTTCTTCTACTCTCTTGAACCTCATACAAGTTCTGGTTACTATTTAGGATAATTAAATTGAAGAACAAAAACACACAATTAAATTTGTCGATTTCCAAATTTCTCAAGTAGATTTGTTCTATGATCTACATAGCCTTTACAAATTTTGGGACTACATCAACACTAAAACTCTATATTTCATGAGAGCTCCAAAGAATTTTGTAGACCTTGAGAGATTCTCTCAAAAAAAAAAATTTAATGACTAACCCCTTCAAAAAGTATGTTTTTATGCATTTATCCCAATTTTGAAAAATTATTATATTTTATATTTTATTTTATATTTTCAATTAATATGGATAGAATTAAACATACATTTAATGACATTTATTTTATTTTATTATTGATATAATAAAATAGCTCTAAAACTTGTCAGATTTAATCCTCATTTAATCTCCAAATTTTTAAACAAGCCTTCCATGTATGAGGACTTGATCTACGTAATTTTCACTATTATTTGAACTATGTAGTTATCTGGCAACAAAAAAATCATGTATTTTTGTGGCAAAATTAAATAATTTATGTTTTCTTGGATTTTTTCCAGAAATAGTAACGCAGTCACAGAGCCGTTAATGGCCGTAACAAAGACAAGAAATTAATAGTTCATATTTTTTTTTCAGCTTAAATATATTTCATGAATTTTTCTGGCAACGGAAAAAAATTTAATATTTTTTTTTGGCAAATATTAAATAGTTGACTTATTTTCTGAGAATTTTCTCATTTATTAATTAAAAGTATGGTTCAATTAACATATTATGTATAAGATTTTAATGCATGTGTGTCAACTGTCAAAATAGTATTGAATATTTTCAAGTAAATAATTAGATTATGTAAAGAAAAAAGGATTTTCGTAAATATAATGGAATATAAGACAGTTTGGTCTTATATAATCAAATTTTACAAATTAGAATTTTCTAAAAAGAGGGGGGAAAAGGGTCAAAACGGGTAAGGAGAATGTTCGTTCACACCAGACCAAAAAAGATGGCTCAACAAAGTATTGTATGTGTTTGTTTAGAGAGATTTTAAGGGTTGCGAAGACAATTACATGTCTTTCGTATAGATGTTCATCATATGTGTTACATGTAGTTAAAATTGATCGACTGTCATCATTTGTAAATTAATAAAATAAAAAAAATGTTATGATGATGTAATAAGAAAAACTCAAAAGGAGTGACTGTCTTAACCATACCAAACTAAACATAAAATAATTAATCATCCAATACCCCTGCAATAAATGTTGACAAAAACCCCAAAAAAAAAAAAAAAAACAAAACAAAACAAAACTGAACAATATAATCGACAACTACATGAAGAGATAAGGACGGTATTTGTGAAGTCTTATGAAGTTCTTAAACAGTTACATAGGGTTCAGATTCTCTGTATGGTCTATAAAGGTGGAAATCCCTGAACCCTTACGAGATCCAAACCCTTGGATTGTAAATTTTGTGACTGTATTCCTCTCCACATTGTAGATCAAAACGTAGAAAGGATCGGATGGACAATATGAAGACAACACAATGTCACCATTACGAGTCATCCCATCAACACGGAATATGGCCTCTGTCGCAACTAAATTCTTCCAAATAGGCGGGAATATGTAAATATGCCTCGACCATCTCCCTTCATCGGCCTCATCTAAAACCCACAACTCAATACTTTCAGTTGTACCAAAAACTAGCATCGGATCAAGCGCACCTAATTTACCCTTGTAATTGATCAGATGTGTATGCCATAGCTGCTCTATAGGTGGTGGACTAATAAACTCGAACTTCTCAGAGCTCAAGACAAAGCAAACTATCATGAAATTTTGAAACCTACTTCTCGTAAGAGCAAGAGCTTCATAATACAAAACTCCACTTATGCAAATCCCAAAACGCCCTATAGGATCATAAGGTCGGGAACATGTAATCTTTCTCCATGACAGTATACCTGTACCTAATGTTAGAACCTTAGCTTTTTGAATTGAGGGGTTTCTAGGAACGTGCACGCACAATACCTTGTATTGTTTTGCGACTGGATCAAACCCAAAAAAGGTTCTCATTTCAGCCTTCATCCATGTTGGATTGGGTAATTTTTTGTACTCTCCTGTGCTAGGGTTACATACCACGAAACCCCTATCTCTATTACATATCAGCCCGCGGACAGGTGGACAAATGCCAGAGGAACAATCTTTGGTGGGGAAACACATGTGATATTCGGCTGTTAAAAGAGACGAGTTCTGGTCTGGATTTTGAGGCAGGGGTGCCGAGAAGAAGACCCACTTATCGTTCAGATGGAAGGTGAACAAGAGACGAGGACTAGTCGAGGAGTTGGTGAGGCGGCGTCTGAGAACTGAAGCCCATTGCTTTGAAACGCAACGGCACCTCGCTAAGTCTTCCACTGACAATCTAGAGACTATCTCAAGCAAGAGATCATTTGGGATAAGCGAGAAGAAAGATGGTGTTTTACTTCGTCGGGATATGGTTAAACAACCCATTGAGATTCAGACACTCCACAGCGACTCTGACTCTAAGCATCTAACTCTTGAGGAAATAATTTTTTTTTTCTTTTTTTCTTTTTTTTTTTTATAATAGTAGTAGGCAAGAAACTGAAATTATATGGAAAGAGATCTACGATAAAAAGGAATAAGATTTTTTTTTTAATGATTTATGGAACATTTTAGGTTCAAAGTAATTGGTATATTGACTATTGACTGACATAGATGATCACATAATATATTACAAAATCAAAATAAAACTATAGTGAAAAATATTGTAAATTAAATTAATCCAACTAATATTGTTTAAAGCAAAACTTATCAATTTATTAAGAATATATTATATTATAAGATTGTTTGATGGAAATAATATTTGGGTATCGTTTCTCTTTGCATTTTATATTATTATTTAAACGTGAATTGTTTAGTTACAATTCATAGAGCTACTATGATCATAACATTAGGTGATGGAGGTTATATGTGATGTGAGTAAACCAAACCAGAGTGGGTAAAGATTCATGTAACGTTTTCTTTTGATCGAGCTGACAATCTCTTCTGCTTCTGTGATTCTGTCAACGATACCAAGAGGACCCGCAAATGAGACGGATGTTTGGTTATACTGACGGTTGTTTCTTTCTTTCTAGTTTCTACTAGTAGTAGATGACAGTGGCTTGGCTCACTCATTTTTTTGTATATATTTTTGATATAATTGTAAATATCATTAAAAATGAAAAGTTTAGGATTATACAAGATAAACCTATGGCTTTCGAAACCTTGCAAGAAAATAATAAAAAACAAGGCGACAAATTTTGGAAAACACATCAGTGATAATTGTGAAATCATCTAATCCAAAGTTGCGTTAAGTTGCCAAAATGATTTCTTTGTCTTGGCGCAGAGATTACATTTCGGATCTCTTTGTCAATCAGCTTGAAAGTGGCTTGGGGAGACAGTACTAGGTGGTTGTGAAGAACATTGTTTCACTGCTTCCATAAGTGGTACACTGTGGCTTGAGCTGCTATCTTCCGGATCACTATTTGGTTGAGGAGTTTAATTCTCTTACCAGACGAGGATGATGAAGTCAGCCAATTAATAAAAACCAACCAGTTCACGAAGGTGAAGTGAGGTATGCCTAAAGGTAACACGTATTTCGACACTTCCGAAGAGGACTTGTAGTGGAGAGCAAATGATCCCTAGATTTAATTGAAGAGTACGTAACACGTATGTAGTTGAGATGTTTATGCCCAAGTATCTTTCAATTTTCAGTTTCCATATTTAATTTGTCTCACAAGGTTTAATTCTGTTCTAGTGGTTTTGTTAGTGTATATTTATAGTCCAACACCGACACATCTACATGATAACATAACATGCCATCTTTAGAACAACACCAACGACAAGTAAAGCAGCTTTATTTATTACATCTTTAAAAGTAATGATTCGTGAGAATATATAGTGAAGTGTTATCGTGATGACTTTCCTTCTTCTTCACTGTCACTGTGTATAATGTGATGGGCTTGAGGATCGTGAGAATCATCTTTGTTACATGCTCGCAGGTATACCAAGCTCTTAAAACGGTTCAAGTTCAACCGCACAGTGGATTAAATTCTTTGTTCAACATATAGTAGATATCACGAAGATACAAAAAGGGTTGCTCATGATAAAAAAAAGGTTTGAATACTGTTAACCGAGACATGTGGAGCATAATATATGCCCATTTTAAAAGGGAGGCTTCGGTGTGTGGAGGAAAATGTAAAGTAGCAGGGTTTGATTCCCGATAGATAGTGTGTAAAGTCAAAACAACCGATAAAACTTAATTAGAACAATAATGCTCCAAGCTAGCTAGTGTTGTTTAATGTAAACAAGAGCATGCATGGACTGATGGACACAGTGACGGAGTAACCAAACAAAGATGAAGGTACATCAAAGTAATTATATCATAGTCATAATAACTGATCAATGGGAAACAATACTGATAAAGCATAGACTGTCTTAAGAGTCCATGATATTGTAGTTATGAAATAAATTAGAAGGAAAACAAAAGCACTGATCTTACGAAATTTAAAATAACAACTTACATAATAAGCTTCACATTTTCGACATGGTTTAAGAAGGTGTAAATGTTTAGACCTTTATGAGGTCCAAGCCCTTGAATTCCAACTCTTTTAATAGAGTTCCTCTCCATATCCAAGTGAAAAATGTAGAACGGATTGGACAAGGCAAGTGGAGAAAACACAACTTCACTTGTTCCATTAACCATCCCAACAAAGTAAACTTTAGTCTCCGCAACTAGCTCCTTCCACATAGGCGGCAATATGTGAATATGCCTTGACCATGTATGTTCTTCAGTGTCATCTATAACCCAGAACTCAAAGCTTTGAACTCTTCCATCCAAATATAAATTTGAACTGCAACAAATTCCTCCTAATTTTCCCTTGCAGTTTATTAAAGTTGTCGGATACCCAAACTCTTTGTTCTTAATAAAGCTGAACGTCTCCTCCTTAACATTAAAGCAAACTATCATATCTTTTTTAGACTCACGATCAGTAGCTATGTAGTATAATATCCCTTCGATGCAAATCTCCCTAGGATAAGGGTAATGGTCTACAGAACATTCAATCATTCTCCATTTCAGTCTGCCCATTCCTAGTGTGAGAACTTGATACTCTTCCGCTTTTGACGAAAATGGCCGTTCACAAATTGTCATGCACAAAACCTTATGTTGTATTCCTATTGGATCATACCCAAGATAGGTTATAACCTGACCCCTCCTCGATCTCACTTTGGGTAAGGATTTGAACTGTCCTGTGCTAGGGTTACATATCATCATCCTTTCATTCTTCCTACCACTTACAACCCATTCATCTTTTGTACACAGCAATCCACAAACAGGGACACAAACTCGAAAGATGTAATCTTTAGGGACACCCATATGACTCTCGACAACTACAAGATTTGAATTGTTGTCTGAAATCACGTACTCAGGTGAAGAGAAGAAAGACCACTTACCCTCAGCTTGAAAAGTGAAAAGGAGACGTGGCCGAGCAGAAGACCTCGTCAGGAACTTGTTGGTGAAATATGGGCTGCGGAGAAGAGAATTCCAGTTCTTTGACACGCAACGAGACCTCGCGACGGATTTGGCAGCTGGCAGTCTGGAGAGTATTTCGACCATGACATCAGTTGGCAGCGGCCCAGAGTTTTCTCCTAATTCGTCCGTTGAAGATTTGGTTAGGTGAGCCTCATCTTTGGAGGCGTGCTCCTTTCGTTTTCTCTTGGCGAACATTGGATGAAAAAACAAATGAGATATGAAACCCTTTTAAGTATTGAGTACCGATAGACAAACACAACAACAACCTTTGGTTTATATATGGTCGTCCAAGATTTTACAAACTAAATGAAACCCTTACAGGTCCACTAGACTGACACGACTGCCACCTTTTGATTCTGCGTTTTATTTCTACCTAACACTATTTTTATCTTATCTCTACTGTAACCGTATCTTCTTTTCTTTTATTTCCTTTTGCAGTAACTTTATAACTAAGTATATAGAGATTATTAGCTATATTTAGGTGATAATTTTGTCTTTATATATATTACCACCCTAACATACTGTTGGTTTTGCACCTTTATATAATAAGATTTTAGGGAATGAAATCTTTATATATATATTTCTGAGTATCTTGCAAAAGTATCAAATTTAATAACTTTTGATCCAACATATATATGACATCAAATTTGGCATACAAACATATAAATTATTATCTATAACTAGGTTTTGAATCCACACTACGCATGAGTTTATTTAATATATTTAGATGAAATTATATATAATTGATGACAATTACAAAATATTAACTTCTGAAAATTTAAGTTATTATTTAGATAATAATTATAATAAGAAAATCTTAAGTTAAAATAATTTGATCAAAAGAATCATGAACCAGTTTTGGTTTCTCATATTCAATTGAACACCATCACTTAAGTCTTCATGTTTTTTTCATTTACTTTTTATATTCTTTCTTGTCATATTCATTTTCAATTTTACACGGTAGTTGTAATCGTTATTTTCACCGTTGCTTCTTCGTTATACTGTTCTTTTTTTTTTCTTGTCTGATTTCCCGTTTTCTTCTACTGGATAATCATTGAGAACATTTTTGTTTTAAATTACCACATAACTTCCATCCGCATCTTCATTATACTTTTATTCTTCCTCGTCCTCGTCTGCTTTCTCAATTTCTATCACTGAATAATCATTCAAAACCTTTTTATTTTGAAGTACTTCACAACTTACTTTTTGTTGGAAATTATTGGAAATTTAATTAGAGCATTTAAAATAAAGAACACGAAATCAGTTGTATATGTAATCTAAATTGTTGGAAATTTTATTATCGTTTAAATATGAAAATATTTAAGTTCTCTAAAATAAATAACCGAAATAAACCGAATTAAACTTTTAAATTTGGATGCCTGATAAATCAAGTTTTCTGTTCATTTTTAAAATTTTGTAAAAGCTAAGAACTTTTAAAAGTTTCAATATTTATAATATTTAAATTTTTTTAAATTTTCAATATTGTAATATTTAGAAACTTTAAAATTTTTTTATTTGCTCAAATAAAACATCAGAATAAATAGAATAATTTTTTTGAATTGGACGCTTGATAAATCAAGCTTTCCTGCTTATTCGTTGTTGGAAACATATTAGTCTTATTAGTCTTATTTATAATGGTGCTGAACCATTGTCGAAAACTTTTCTACCGATGTGGGACGTTATATATATGTCTTTTATATTCATCAATTTTAAAATTTTCCATTTTCTAAAAAACTTAATAATATAGAAAACTACTATAATTTCAAAAATTATAATAAATGAAATGCCTAATTCATATTGGTTGTTTTAAATATTATGTGGACACCTTAAGCAAAAATGTTAATTAGTGATATGTCTAATTCTTATTGGTGGTTTAAAATCTCATGTGGACAGCCTTATGAGCTTATAGCTTATACTTTTCTTAGTACAGATTAGGTAACAGTTTTCATTAATATATTACCACCCAATCATATTGTTGTTTTAGCTCCTTCGAATGTATTTTAAATTTTTATAAATCTTACATTTGTATATGTGTATCTTGCAGAAATACTACAATTTAATAAATTATTGAATCCAACTCATCACAGAAAATTTGATATAGAATTTCTTTTTATTTATACTATTTGTAATAAATTTTACAATTTTCTATAAATATATACTATATTTTTTTTGTACAGTTAACTGACTTGACAGATTTTTGTGATGATGTAAACAGGACCGAAAAAACAGAGTTATGATATGTTTGATTTTTATTTTGATAGATGGTGATCATATCTAACTGGTTAGTATGCCCATAAAATTGTTACTTTCTTTTTAGATGTATGAGGCATAACCACTGCCTTTCATCCAATATTTTCCAATCAATATGAACTTTAAACTTCAAGGCACGAGGGAAAAGATAAGAAGGAAAATTAAATTATGATTGTTGATAAAGATAATTGAGATGTTGAAGAAAAAGGATTATAATCATCCAATAACTTACAATCGGGTTGACGAGAAAAGAAAAGAAAAAACTGAACAATCGCTAACTACATGAAGAGATAAGGACTGTATTTGTAAAGTCTTATATATGAAGTCCTAAAACACTTACATATGGTTCACATTCTCTATATGATCTACAAAGGTGAAAATCCCTGAATCCTTACGAGATGAAATGCAAGCCTTTTGATTCCAAGTTTTATGACTGTATTCCTCTCTACATTGTAGCTCAAAACGTAGAAAGGATGGGATGGAAAATATGGAGACAACACAATTTCACCATTACGAGTCATCCCAACAACGTGTAAACCGGTTTCTGCTGCAACTTAATTCTTCCAAATAGGTGGGATTATGTAGATATGCCTCGACCATCTTCGCTCTTCGGCATCATCTAAAACCCACCACAAACTCAATACTTTTAGCTATTCCAAAAAAATTAAAAGCGAATCAACCACACCTAATTTACCCTTGTAGTCGATCAGAGTCATACACCATAGCTCCTCCATAGGTGGTGGAGTAATAAACTCGAACTTGTCAGAGCTCAAGACAAAGCAAACTATCAAGAAATCTCAAAACCTATTATTCTCAGCTATGTAATACAAAACCCCACTTATGCAGATCCCAAAACCTATAGGCTCATAAAGTCGTGTACATTCAATCTCTCTCCATGACAGTATACCCATACCTAATGTCAGAACCTTGGCTTTTTGAATAGAGGAATAACTACGAACTTGCACGCACAATACCTTGTATATTGTTTTGCTACTGGATCATACCGAAAAAAAGGTTCTCATTTAGCCTCCATCGGATCGGGTAAGGTTTTGTATGCTCCTGTGCTAGGGTTACATATCATGAAATCCATATTTCTATTATATATCAACCCGAAGACAGATCGACAAATCCCAGAGGAAAACCCTTTGGTGGGGAAACACATGTGATATTCGGGTGTTAAAAGAGACGAGTTCTTATCTAGGTTTTGAGGCTAATGTGTCGAGAAGAAGACCCACTTACCATTGCGATGGAAAGTAAACAAGAGACGAGGACTACTAGTCGAGGAGTTGGTGAGGCGACGACTTAGAACTGAAGCCCATTGCTTCCACACACAATGGAACCTCGCTAAGTCTTCCACAAGCGATCTCGAGACTATCTCAATCAAGAGATCATTTTGGATTGCCAAGAATAAAAAATACTAGGATTTAACCATAATATTTATATTTTAAACTTTTCAGAAAAATATTAGGTTATTCTATGATAGATTTGTTTAAACAAAGTATAGTTGTGGTTGTAGTTGTAAAAGTTTGCATAAACATCTTATCAAATTGTTTAGAATGATTAATCTAATAATTAAAATTGGTGTGTTTACGAAAGTCCTGTGAATGATTGACTAGTAGTATATACGTAACTAAGTAGTGACCGTAGTAGTATATACATAACTATGTATTGATATTTTTAGATTTAACCCATAATAGTATATATATGTAACTAAGTACTGATATTACATATATGTAACTTTAATGTGTAAAACAGTGTAGAGTTCACAACATAGAGAATGAAAGTTAGAGAGAAGGCAGGATGCTTTCAGAAGAATCTCATCTTCAGTAGTAACCCAATATCTATATACCACTCCCACGTTGTAGATCACTTACTAACATCTTCAAGTAACAAAAAAAAAACACAAAACATTAGAAGCTAAACAACGACGCTCGTAAGTCTTTTATGGTCATTCAACATCAGCTGATTCACCAGTGAAAAAATCCACCACAGAGCCTCCTCCATGACCACTGCCACCACGGTATCCACCAACATACCTACCACGCCATGCGTTATCAACATATATATTTTCAGTTGAATGTTTGCAAACAACATATATATGGGAGATGGAGTGAGTGTGGATCCTCCTAGATTTATGGCTGAATAAATCTTTACAAAACTAATTACTTAATTAACTTGAAAACATTAGAATATGGAATATTCTTAGATCTCTATTCGAGATTGCCAATCTCGATTGATAGCAAAAATTTTATAAGCAATTAATATATTCTTTTATTAATAAAAATCTAGAAAATACTCCTATAAATATGATTTTTGTTATCATCATTAAAAAGTATTTAGTTACCATATTTATCAGCTTTTATTTACTTCCGATTTTAATGTATTTTTTGATATGAATTTGAAGGTGAATGCTCTCAGAGAAACATGGTCGAATAGATGGGACAGGGACAAAGTTCGATCTTTATGTCCCCCGGATGATGCAAAGCGGGTTTTATCGATGCGCTTAAAGGTTGGGCATAGTGATCGTTTTATTTGGCCGTACACTAAATCTGGATATTATTTTGTTAAGAGCGGGTACTGGCTGGTGCAAGAGTTAGCTACGATGTATGAGCCTCGGAATGAAAACACGATTGCACATAATAAGTTGAAGGCTAAGGTATGGGAGGTCAAAACAGTTCCAAAAATCAAGATCTTTCTATGGCGTATGCTCTCTGGTGCCTTAGCAGCCTCTGAACGTTTGGCATCAAGAGGTTGTGGAGGAGATGTGGTTTGCTTGAGATGCAGGTCTCAGGTTGAAACTATCTGTCATTTGTTATTCATTTGTCCTGTGGCAAGACAGGCCTACGCATTGGCGAACATTCCTACCCCCACTGGAGGGTTCTTGGAAGTTGATGTGGATAAGAATTGGGAACATTTGACAGTAGTAATGCAGGATGAGGACTTACCAAGTATAGTGAGGACTGTTGTACCCTGGTTATTATGGGGAATCTGGAAACATAGGAATGCGGTCTGGTTTCAGGGCAAAAACGGTGACATACGGGATTTAGTTCTCAAGGCACAAGACGAATCTTCTCAATGTGTTGCAGCTCAATCCCTGCTAGCCGATACAATTTTACAGCCTCATATAACGCAGGGCTCTGTTGAAAGGAAGTGGTGTAAACCTGCAGTTGGTTTTGTTAAATGCAACATTGGGTCATCATGGTATAGTACTTCGCGTTTCTCTGGTGGATCCTGGATTCTGCGGGACGCATGTGGCCAGGTAATTTATCATGCGAGAACTGCTTTTCGAGCCTCTGAATCACGCTTTATAGCGGCACTGCAGTGTTGCCTTTGGTCGGTGGAAGCTCTTGCTATACTTCAGGTTGATAAGGTAGAGATTGCTATGGATGATAGGATGGTCATTGAGGCAATTAATAACCCTTCGGCTTGGCCACGCTTTAGCATTCTGTTGTCTACAATACATGAAGCCTTATCCAATTTCACAACATGGCGAGCCAGTGTGGTTGCGAGCTCTGCAAATTCTGTGGCCTTGGCAATTGCGAAGAGTGTTACAAGAGATGGTAGACTACAGTCTTATCTCTCGCTTGGAGGGCCGTCTTGGCTCCATAATCAAGTGAGGGATGAGGCACTTTAGTTTGTGGTTGATGTTTTTTCTTCTTTCTGCATTTTCTTTCCTTGTTCAAACATTTTAATAAGATTTATCAGACGACAAAAAAAAAAAAAACTAAAAATTAAATGTCAATGTCATTCGATGTAAATAGTTCTCAACTTCAAGCCTACTTTGTAAAAAATGCTGTGAAAATGTTAATACAGATGTATCAAAACTTCGGCCAGATATGGTTAAACTATCTGGTTTGGGTTTAAAATTTATTAATGTTTACTTATATATTTTAAGTTGAGAATTTAGATTTATTTTTTATCAAGGGTTTTATGAATCTTCTTCAACTTTTCTAAGGTCACCAGTTTGGGTTCATAATTTAATGTTTACAAATTAACGGTTTAAGGTTTAGATTTTGTTTTAATCTATGAGCTTTTGTGAGTATATTTCGGTTTTCACTTTCCATCTTTAATTTGTCTCACAAGTTTTAATTATGTTCTAGTGAGTTTGTTATTGTATTATAGCCCGACACTGACACATCTACAAGTGAAAATAATTTGAATGGTGACAGCGGACAATGCGGATAAATATGTCAGCGGATTAGACCCTCTTTTATTTACCATTCATTAAATATAGTCCGCAGCGGTGCGGTCTAAAGATAATAGAAAGAAAACCGTTGCGGATCAATTATGGACTATTTTTATGTACAAATAGAGTTAGTCCGTAGCAGTCTATTGTCCATCCTATTCTTGAGGTAGAATAAACCGCTGACGGATTTGTCCGCCCTGACTGCTGTCACGATTCATACCCACAATCCCATGTGTTTAGAACATCACCAAAGACATGTAAACAAGAAACTTTATTTATTACATTTTTAAAGGTAACGATTCTTCTTCCCGAGACATCCTTTCAATGAATAATAAAGTGTTATCGTGACTTTTCTTCTTCCAACCTTCATTGTATATAATGCAATGGGATTGTGTATCATGAGAAATGAGAATGAATATTCGTTACACTTACATGCTGGCAGGTTTTACCAGGTTCTTCAAACGGCTCAACCGGACGTATGGATCAAGTCCTTTGTTCAGTATAGTAGATAAGTGGATAGCTCATGCAAAATTAAAAAGAGTGTTTAAAATAAGCTCAAACATAGATTACAACAATTAATCATTAATTATCATGGTCATTGATTAACATATAGGCACAATAGCGCTCATTATAAAGTTCTATGAACTCCCCAGCACTTCCATAAGCTTCACATTTTCTACATGGTCAACAGAAGTACCCACCATCAGACCGTTGTCAGGAACAACTCCTAATTGGATTTCAGCTCTTCTGACAGTGTTCTTCACCACATTGTAATAGATAACGTAGAAAGGATCCTCATATAAATTGTATGGGGAGAACACAATTTCACATGTACCAGTCAGCCCTACAACTTTTAGGGCGTTATCCCCAGCTAGATTCTTCCACAAGGACGGAAACTGGTAGATATGCTTCGACCATTTCTCAGTCTGGACATCATCTATAACCCACATCACAAGCGTTGTAGTTTCGCCACTGAAAAAAACAGTATCACCAGGGATAATTATGCCCAATTTACCCTCGAAATTTACTAGAATTGATCCCCAAATCTCACTGTCCATATCAAGAAACTTGAATTTTTCAAACCGGATATCAAAGCAAACTAGCTTGTAAGGTTTTTGAATGGCATGGCAATGAGCAAAATAATACACAACCCCATTGATGCATTTCTCACCATCAAATGCAGACCAATGGGGTATGGAACATTCAATTTTTCTCCATGATAGTTCTCCTGTTCCTAATGTCAAAACTCGAAAATCCTTGGACTTGCGCAATACCATATATAGTTTGTCAATCGGATCATATCCAAAAGAGAAATTCATAATAGGTACTAGTGATGTCGTCTTGGGTAAAGCTATGCATTGACCTGTGCAAGGGTTATAGATCCAAGGATGATTCCTATCTACACCACAAACAACCAATCCGCAGACAGAAGGTGAAACCCTATAAGGAACATGTTCGGTGGGAAAACTCATGTGACGATCGGCAGCTAAAAGACACGAGTTCTGGTCCTGAGGTATGGAGAAGAAGAACCAATTACCGTTCACTTGGAAGTTGAGCAAGAGACGGGGACGAGTCGACGATATTTTCAGGTACAAGTCGGTGAAATCTTGATGGCGGAGAATGTAAGCCCATTTCTTCGAAACGCAACGACACCTTGCAATGGATTTCACCGGCAATCTCGAGAATATTGAGATTAAAAGATCAACTGGTATCGACTCTATGGCTAGGAGACCCTTCTCGGGGACTTGAATATGCTGTTTCTTCATGGCGGCCGACACAAAAACCTAGAACCCCAAATTTTCTAGGGGTTGCCCCTAATTTATGTAAGGCTCTAAGAAAAACCAAAGGGGGAAAATAAGACCAAAAAAAATAATGTTGACAAAAAAAAAAAAAAGACAAAAAATAATGGTACTTTGCAAAAGAGATAAATCAGTTTAAGATATTGTCTTCAAGTAACTATCTCCAATCATAAACTCAAAAGGAGTAATCATATGTTCATCTAAAGGATACTAATCATATATATGTTCATCTAAATTAGTACACCACTAGAAGCAGAAGCCAAAAGTCAATACAACAAAGCTGGGTTAGAGGTTACACTCATGTTTATTTTGAAAGGGATTGCAAAGTGCTCATCAACAATATTAATGGTGGTTTAGCGGCTATGTCCATCGCTGGGTTATATATATCAAGTTATTATCTGTTCAGCGACTAAGTTCAAACAAAATGATGTTAAGCCTAACTTAAGCTCTTGTACATAACCAAATACGCATTCCATCGTCAAGGTTCGAGCTACCATGACTCTTGATGGAGCACAACCTGTTGCGGATACGATCAATGAGCTTGGCAAGTTGTTCAGGAGACTTTGGGATTTCACCGTGTGACCTTCAGTTTCGTTCGCACCAAATTGAGTGAGCAAAAGCTTGCAGAACAAATGTACTGCAAGATGAACCGAGTTGAGGCCGTGTAAGTGGAGTCTCAAACAAGTGCAATGATATCCACAAAGTTTTTGGTGCAACGAGCTTGGAGCAGTTGCCTAGTCAAAATCTCCCACACCCTAGATGAGAAGGCGCAGGCTAAAGCAGACTTAGAAAAGAGTTAACATATATCTTTTGCTTTAAAAGGGGAAATAAGAGAAAATAAAATACTACTATACGAGAAAGAGTTTACATATATTCCCCCAGCCACCAATTTTATTTTTGTTCATACAATTTTATTTCTCTTTATCAAAGTGTGCTCTTAAAGATAACTGAAATTAAACACTTGATCATGCTCAAAAATAATTTGTTTAAATGTATATAGTTTTATATTTATTACCTGTGTAAAACCGCTATTTCACATTTTTATACTTTTTAAATGATTGTTTCTATATACTTCCTCTATTTCATAATATAAAATGTTTTGGAGGTTTTTGTTTGTTTCATAATATAATATAATATGTTTTCAACTTTAAACAAATTTTAGATTAATTTGATGTTTTTTTTTATTATTTATTCTATTTAGTTTTGTTTATAATTGATTAAACTTTTTAAAAGTAGATATTTTTTATCAAGTGTGTTTGTAGTTAAAACATCTTATATTTGAAATGGAGGAATACATTTTTTGTTGTTATACAAAAATTGATATAAATTAAAAAATGATAAAAATACCATGTATACTTCTTCTGTTTCAGAAAATTTTCATTTTGATTTAATTTATAAATATTATAAATCTTAGTCAATATTCATGTCTGTCATAAAAAGGCACATCAACGTTAATGAACGAACACTGGGGCCATCGTAAAGAGGGTTCCAACCCACGAAATCATTAATATCTTTAAATTCCCTTAATGTTTAACAATTTTCACAGGAACTTTGAACATATTGTCCAGCCTGTTTGTTTCCTCGAGCCAATGAAACACTAGCAAGTCCTAATTGTGTTTGTAAATTGTATGAGATATCTGACATGATATATATTTGAAAAACTAATGCAAATTAGTACTAATGTCCAACAAGGGTGTGATTCTCGAGTGCCTGAAGTTACGTCAAAACTGATCAAACTTGGAAAACTAATGCTGCGAGTGTGGTTAATATAAACAAGAGCATGCATGTACACAGTAACCAGAGAAAGATGAAGGTACATCAAAGTAATTATAACATAGTCATTTATAATAACAGAACAATGGGAAAACTACATGATAAAACAAGGATTGTCTTAAGAATTCATGATATTGTACTTTATGAAATAAATTAGGAGGAAAAATAGCACTGATCTGAACTTTTTATGAAATTTAAATTATTAAGAACTTACATAATAAGGTTCAAATTCTCGACATGGTTTAAGTAGGCATAGATCTTTTGACCGTTAACAGGTCCAATCCCTTGAATTCCAACTCTTCTGAGAGTGTTCCTCTCCATATCTAAGTGAAATATGTAGAACGGATTGGACAAGTGGAATGGAGAAAACACAATTTCACTTGTTCCAATAATCCCAACAATGTAAACTCTAGTCTCCGCAACAAGCTCCTTCCACATAGGCGGCAATATGTGAACATGCTTTGACCATGTACGTTCTTCATCAGTTTCATCTGTAACCCACAACTCAAAGCTTTCAGCTCCTCCATCCATAAAAGTATCGATTGATGGATGAAAAATTGCTCCTAATTTACCCTTGTAATTTATTAAAGTACAATGATACTCCATATCTTCCAAGTTAAGAAAGTTGAACTTCTCCAGCTGAACATTAAAGCAGACTATCATATCGTTTCTAGACTTATGATTCATAGCTACGTAGTATAAAACCCCTTCGATGCATACATCGCTACCATAAGGGTAATGGTCTACTGAACATTCAAGCATTTTCCATTTCAGCTTGTCAGTTCCTAGTGTTAGAACTTGATACTCTTCCGCTTTATACAAAAAGGGCTTTTCGCGAATTGTCATGCACAATACCTTATATTGTTTTCCGACTGGATCATACCCAATATAGGTTACAACCCGACCCCTCCTCGATCTCACCTTGGGTAATGATTTGAACTGTCTTGTGCTAGGGTTACATATCATCATCCTTGCATCCCTCCTTCCACTCAATTCATACTCATCTCTCGTACACAACAATCCACAAACAGGGACACAAACTCGAAAGGTGTAATCTCTAGGGACATCCATACGACTATCCACAACTATGAGATTTGAGTTGTTGTCTGAAATCAGGTACTCAGGTGCAGAGAAGATAGACCACTTACCCTCAGCTTCAAAAGTGAAAAGGAGACGTGGCCGAGTAGAAGACCTCGTCAGGAACAGGTCGGTGTAATGTGGGTTGCATAGAAGAGAATTCCAATTCGCTGACACACAACGAGACCTCGCGACGGATTTCAGAGGCAATCTGGAGAGTATATCGACCATGAGATCAACTGGCAGCTTACCATAGCTTTCTCCTAACCCATCCGTTGATGATATGGTTAGGTGAGCCTCATTTTTGGAGACGTGCTCCTTTCGTTTTTTCTTGGTGGACATTGCATGAATTAAAAGGAAATGAAACCCTTTCGAGTATTGAGTACCGATAGTCAAACACAACTTGAGGTTATATATGGTCTTCCAAGATTTTACAATGAAACCTTAAAGGTCCACAAGCCTGCCACCTGCCACCTTTTGGTGATATTTTTTATCTTGACTCTTTTGTAATCTTATCTTCTTTTCTTTAGTTTCCTTTTGCAGCAACCTTTTTATTATTATTAATAATATATATAGATTATTAGCTATATATAATTACTAATTAATAAATTTTGAATCCAACTCATTGCATCATATTTGGTATATAAATATATTTAAATTATTTGGTTTCTTATGGTCAAAATATTAAAATTAAACAATTAAATCATTAGGCAATGATATCATCTATGTTTTACAAAAAGTGTCTTTCTGTTTGTCTTTCTTGATTTTCATTTTATGTTTTTAATATGATAGTCTTTAAACAGTAACATGTTTTCCTTTTCAGTATACAAATCTTATAAATTTGGGTTTTAGTTAATTAAAATCGAGATGGTGGTTTCTGAAATAAAGATATTGCACATCTCAAAACTTTAAGCATTAATACAACAAAGCTGGATTAGAAAGTTTCACTCATGTGTTATTTTGTATGTGATTGCGAATCATCAACAAATATTAATGATGGTTCAATGGATGTGTCGATTACCGGGTTGTATTAAGATATTATATATCTATTAATAATTAGGTCACTAAGTTCAAAGACATTCGACTTGTTTATACAAAACGTTCTGGTGCAGTAAGTCGTAACTTGGCTAAATTAGGATGTAGACAATCATTCTGATTGTTTCGACCCTATGTGATTATGTTAGGCATATCAATTAGGGCCAAAGCCCGCGGGCTGGGTTGGGCCAGCCCTGAAAAATATTGGGTTTGGGCTTAAATATATATGTCCAGAAAAAATCGGATTTTTTGGGTTCAGCCCGTTCGGGCTATAGGGTTTTCAGGCTTAGTCCGACCGGGTTTGGGCCAGCCTGAAAAACCTTTTAACAAATATATTTGTATATTTTATTAACATTTTGTTTGATTGTAATATTTAATTAATGATTTATTGTAAATAAAGTTTAAAATTCGTTGTCAAGAGAAAAAAAAAAGTTTAAAATTCTAATCCTAATTTTCATTGTTACTTAATAACCTTACTTAATACTTTTAAAATTTTTATCTACGATATTTTATATGAATTATATATTATTTTATTTGGTTAAAATATTAAAATTTTATTTAGTTTTAAACTATTTTAAAAATATTAAGTTCGTTGTAGTAAATGTAGATGAGTTATTAAATTTTTGATTGATTTATTTTATAGTGCACCTTTAAATACTACTTTTTAAGGGTTATAAATTTGAATTTTTGTTCTCTAAGATAAATCCGGAAAAGTCCGGAAAACCCTGTAGCCCTGTTAGGGCCGGGCCGAACCGGGATCAAACATATGCGGATTTTACGGATTTCGGGCCAAGTCGGGTCGGACCAACCTGATTGACACCCCTAGACTATGTCTTGGATTTTTAGACCCTTTCTGTAAAGTGTTTACTAATAAATATTAGTTTAATTTCAATGAAAAAAAAAAAAAGCAAAGTATTTTTTAATATAAGAGGCACATGTGTGGTTGAAACTTGGATGTGGTTGAAAAGAAAAATCCCTCTTATTAGTAGGCGTGCTATACCACTATGGATATTTGTTTAATCTTAACGTGTTTGTTTAACAAGTTCCATTATGGTCTTAACTCTTTACATTGCCAACGAATGAATGCCTATACATTGCCTAGGGGCTAGGGGTTGCTTGTGTTTAAGAAAACGTTCTTCCTCAAAATATTACTACTTCGCATATCACATATCTATTACCAACTAAACAGAGCATTACGATTAGTGAAGGTAAACTAGAGAATGGTGTCGATACGAAATCCAACTAAAAATAGTCACGTTTGAATAAACCGGCGGATTTTGTTGAGAAAGCGTTATAACCCAAAAGAGGCTTCTTAGTCAAACAAGCCCGATACAAAATCATCGTCACTCTCTTCCTTCACCTCCTCCTAAAGATAGAAATATCACAAGAAGAACAAATTAAACCAATAAATTATATATATTTATTATTAGCAGTAACTACAACTATGAGCAGAGTAAAACTGTAAAAGGGTTCGAGGAGAGAAGAATACAATACCTTCGTTTTCTCTTCAGTTTCTGGGGCAGCTTGAATGTCTCCTCCAGCTGCAGAGGCAGAAGAAGACACAGCCATGGGAGCAGCAACGGAGCCACCGATACTAGCGTTGATAAAGAGATCATCGAAGTTTTTGTTTTGGCAAAGCTTGGCAAAGAGACTAGGCCAGTATGATTCAATGTTCAAATTGGCTGTTTTCACCAGTGCTGAGATCTTATCAGCCTAGTTAACAAGTAACCAAATTAGCTTGAGTATATGTTAAACAAAAAATGCTGCAAGTTAAGGATCAAGTAGGTTGAGTTCAAATACAATGTCAAGATTGAGCCTAGCAAAAGGCCTGATTAGCAACTAAACAACGAATAGACATGGCGAACATGGAATTAAGAAATGGACAGGTTGCTACATATATGCCACAAAATGACAAAATTACAATCACATAAAAAAAAAACAAGGCTCGGAGCGGAAGATAAAAAGGACTCACAGTGACATCGATTCCATCGTCGTGAAGGATGAGAGAAGCGTATGTGCATGCGAGCTCACCGGTGGCCATTTATAGCTATCTCGCGTTCCACGAAGGATCTACAAATACACCAACAGAGCGCATCGATTCAAAATCTGAACTTCAGATGAAATATAATAACAAAACTTGTACAGAAATTCAGAAGAGAAACAATGACCTAACCTTTAAGGCTTTAACCCAAATGCTCTTCTGCCTGAAGCGGAAAGTTTAGGGTTTGCGTGCATCGTCTCTTTTTATTTCGATAGGGTTAGGGTTTGGGTTTTGGGAGGGTTGGTTAATGGTTATTATATTTTAAATTGGGCACGTGAGATACCATTTGTGGCCTAGAGAAAAGTTAGCACTGAGGATGTCATGGCCCATATATACACACACAACCTTTTTTTTTTGTTTTTTGTTTCTTGGACAAATACACACACAACTTAAAAATTTTATTTTCTAAACCCCTTATTATTTCCTTGCAATTTTTTTTTTTTGTTTTTTGAGAAAAATTACTGTTGATAGCCAAAATGTGAAATGGCCAATTACACAAGTAGAGAACCTAACTTGAATCACCAAAACCCTAAATCAGACTCCAATATGGGAGTTGTATCTTCATTGGTTCCAATGTAAAAGAGAAAGTGAATCGGATTATAGATTTACAAGATAGTGGTCGAATTACCAAAATAACATGATATTTGCGAGTGGGAGTATTTTTTTTTGCAATTTTTCATTAAATATTCTATATTAATGAATGAATTTTGAGAAAAGCCTAATATGTATGTTGCAAACCATAATAGCCAGCACAATTTTGTTCTTTTTATCTATGTAATTCTTTTCTTTTATTTTATTTTTGGTAAAAGGTTAAGTTATCCTTCTTTCATAAATGTGGTAAATTCGATGATGATTTGCACTATGTATGGAATTAGAAGATTAAAATGAAAAATTTGTACTATAGAAAGGGTATGGGAATTTTGAAAAATATCAAAAGCATATACATCGAGAAATTTGTCTACAAAAGCTTACACAATTTAGGTGTATTGTACTTAATTAGAATGAGTTTGTAATTCAATCGAGAATTATTATTTTTTTGCGAGTTAATAATAGTGATAATTATAGACGTTAACCAAAAATTTAAATATAGAATCTGTAAAGAAATAATGAAATTAGTAAACATCACATTCCCCATTCCTCGACTACAAGAGTATCCGCGTAGTTCAGAGCAAGATTATCGGTGGTCTCTTATTTGTGGGTTGTTAAACACTGTTTGGTTATTTTATGATTTAATTGTATTTTGTTTTGAATATAAGAACTCATGATCTCTTAGTTAAAATATTCTCCTCCAATGGTAGGTTCTAATTTTGGGTCTCTTATTTTTGAAAATATTGTTTTTTGAAATTTAAAAGTTTTAAATAGAAGAGAAGTGGTATAAATTTGTAAACATTTAAGATTTTATAAAAATAAGATACTGACATATTTTTGGGGGACAAAGATCATGCATGAACACAATATTTCTCCAAAGACATAAAATATTGCGAAACATTACATTAGATCATATGTTTTAACATTTGGTCTATGTCTAATGTTTTAATAGATCATATGTTTGGCTCACTAGTTAACGCCAGTTAGAATCGACCATTGCACATAAACACGGAAGCAGTCCAACATATGACTACAGACTACAGTTGGCAACGTAGTCCGCAAAACACACAAACAAGTTCGACTAAACACAAACTCTTTTGAATCATGAGAGAAGACAATAGAGAAAGTAGTAAAATGAAGTTCATAAGCAACAAATTTCTAAAGTCTGAGATAATAAGAGTTGCAAAAGTAAGAGACAAAAACTGATAACAAGGTTTTACGTTTGGCATAACATTCTCGAATCAACATTGCTAGTAAAAAAAGTAGCCACTAGGCAGAAAACACAAAGTGATAGATAGATGGCTAGGCACTTCAGCGTTTGCCACCACCACCTCCCAACTTAGGACCCTTTCCTGCAGCTGCAGCTTTGGGAAAATTTGCCTTGACCTTATGTTGCTTAGAAGCAAATTCAACCTTCTTAGCATTCTTTTCATCTTTGGTCTTCTTGATTCTTTCCTTGATCTCACTGTTAAAATCATAACAATTCATTTTAAAAAGTCAGATACTTGATTCTTTCCTCAAATTTAACAATTCTGATGATACGAGTTGAATGATTCGAGTCTTGAGAGAGGAAAGAAAACTAACCGAAGAGCAGCTTCTATGGCAGCATCACGAACTTCTGGCTTCTCAGCTCTCTTCTTCTGAATCACCTCCAAGGTAGAACCAACAATGGACCTAGAGTATGACTTCTTGGTGGCACGTCTTCTTCTCTTCACAGCCTCTTGAGCTGCATCCTATAAAATGAAACAAAAATCAATTAAATCTCTTGAACCTAATCAACAAAAACATACAGAAACTTGAAATTCTATAATGTATCATCACTACCTTATTGTGTTGTTTTCTGTATATGGCAGTCCATGAAAGCTTGGAAGGCTTCAACTTATTGTGGAAGTACCTCTTGCACTTTGAGTTAAGAAACAAGAAAACCTGATGGAACCATGAAAAACAAAAAAATCAACACCATTATAAGACTAATGACCAAAAACATCAAATCTCATAAGCTGAAGGGATTCATAAAAAAAGAGTTTAGCTAACCTGAGAATCAGATCGGATAAATCTAATTCCCCTTCCTGGGTAAATTTGCCCACTGAAACGACAAAGCTCCGTCCTGTATATTCCAAAGATAATACACCAAATGAGACATTGATTGCAACAAGCAAATGATATTTGCTAGTGAAATATCTAAGTCTACATGATTAGAAATGAATCATCTTGTACCAAACAGAGAAACTTACCTTGTGATTCCAATTGATTCAATCTACTCGACCCCAAATTCAAATCGCTTCCATCTCCAACCCTCGGACTCGATTCTGTCTATCGCGATTGGCCTCCGCCGAGACAATCGGTTTCGCTACTCATCTCCAGATCCTTCAATTCCAAACTCTTCCTCTGATTCAATATCCTTCAATTCCAAATTCCTTTGTCAGTTCGGGAATTCGATCGCGAGAGAAAGAGAGAAAAGCCAAATAAGATCTCTGCTTCCCAATTTTTTTTTCTTTTGTATTATTCTATCATCTAACACAAATACGACACATATCGTCTTTTATAACACAATCCGGTATACTATATTAGGGGCTCTCTTAAGTTTTTTTTTACTTTTGATTCTAAACCCTTAATACTTCTCTAAGATTAGAGAACTTACCGATAAAGAAGGTGTCAGACTCTCATTTTCCTCTTAATGGGCCTGTAAAAGCCCAATAGAACACAGGGTTGTGCAACGACAAAAACAACACACCCCCGAGTCGTCGTCACTCGTCACCACCACTCCTCACCACCGCACCGATCCTTATCCACTTTGGCTAACGCGAAATCGAATCGGAACCCTAAAATCTCTCGAAAGGTCATGTCTCCTCCTCCTCCTCCTCCTGCTGCTGCTGTAGTCACTGCATCCGCCGATGGACAACCTGAGCAACCACCGGCTGCTACTGCTACCATTGCTGAAGAGCTCGAGAAGAAGCTTCAGGTGAGTTAAAAAAAACTTCCTTAGACGACGATTTCACATTTTTTTGTCACGTTTATTTGCTTCTTAAGTCTCACGCTCGAGGATTCTTTTTTCACAGACTGATGAACCGATTGTAGAAGATGTTAAAGATGACGAAGACGATGATGATGATGATGATGATGACGAAGAAGAAGATGTAGACGGGGACGCTCAAGGTGACTCTTCCCTCGTTTTTAGCCATTTTGTGCTTTACAAACTTTTTTTATTCAAAAAAAAATAAAATAAATAAGTTTCTTGATATTAGTTAAGGAAATGGTGAATTGTGTTTTTAGGGATTTTATATGTGAAGTAGTTTTGTTAACATATTGAGGTTTGGGAGATGAATCATTTGATAGATCCCAATATGTTTATATGTTAGTGAATCGTTGTTCTTGAAATTGAATGAGGTTTGGTTACTGTAGGCGTAAGTGGAGGTTCAAAGCAGAGTAGAAGTGAAAAGAAGAGTAGGAAGGCGATGTTGAAGCTCGGTATGAAACCAGTCACCGGTGTTAGCAGAGTGACCATCAAAAGAACCAAAAACGTAAAACCAAAAACCTGAACTCTGTTTTTCTCACCGCTCGTAAGATTCTAATGATACTACTAACATTGATGTTGCCAGGTACTGTTCTTCATCTCAAAACCCGATGTCTTCAAAAGCCCGCATTCAGAAACCTATGTTATATTCGGTGAGGCCAAGATCGAGGACTTGAGCTCTCAGCTTCAAACGCAAGCTGCTCAACAGTTTAGGATGCCTGAAATGGGAGCCACATCTCAGAGAGCAGAGGCATCGACAGCCGCAGTAGAAGCACAGGTGGAAGAAGATGAAGAGGAAATCGATGAGACTGGTGTGGAGGATCGTGACATTGACTTGGTCATGACTCAGGCTGGGGTTTCGCGCAGCAAAGCGGTTAAGGCACTCAAGGGTCATGATGGAGACATTGTAAGTGCAATAATGGAACTCACTACTTAAGAGTTCAGAGAGATAATGAGTCTCTCTGCCTCAATTCACTTGCAGATTGTTTTCAAATACATTTGGAGTTGTCAGAAAAATCGGATCATTGTTGTCCTTTGCGGTATCTATTCCCATCTGTTTGTTATGATGCTTAATGCAGTCAAAAATTTGTGAAACGTCCAAATTTTAGGATTTAGAAACATATCTTCTAACAACTAGACAAAGTTCATAAAGATGTCTAAATTTGTTACTTGGAAATCATCTTCTGGTTCTCTTAACTGCATGTTTAATTCGGCGAGAGTCCGACTCTTTTTATAACACTTGGGAGTTTTCTAGAATGTATCTTATGAATTCTTTCGCATTATCTCTTCCTGCATATCCCAGCCACTCAAAGATCAAAGACCAATACCTGAGAAAAAAAATTCATTAGGGTAGAACTCAACATCAATAACTGCTGTAGTAAGATGGGCATGTACTCAACAGAAAGTGTCCCAAAGTATCAAATATGTCAAAATAAAATATAGAAGGCTCTCTTTCAGTATGAATCACTAATACAAGATGGGTATGAATCACTATCAGCATCCTTTCTTGAAATATCATATCTGCACTGTCTGTACTCTACTCTCAATAAAGAAGGCACTCACACTAAACTTTCTCACATTTTACCAGCCACTCATCTATTTCGAATCACCTTTAAGATGCTTGAGAACAAGGCAACTTGATAAAAAAGCCTAAAAATGTTAACTTCGTCTTTGACAAAGATGAGATCAAGTTCTGTGAGTGATGGAAGAGAGACTTGACGAGGAACGTCCACGAGAATCTTGTGTCAGAGATAGTCAATCTCTCAAAGTGTTTTTTGCAAAACTAATGGCTTTTATTAATGACGGAATAGAAAAACAAAATCCTGACCAATCTTAGAAGTTAAGCAAGAAAAACAAAAAAAATTCTAGCAAATAGATGAAGTTACATATATATTGTTCATCATTATACAAACGACTAAATAACACATTCAAGCAGAGAAGAGAGGCACATACGTCGTTGAGACTATGCATGGATTTTAACTCCTCAATCGTATTATGTTTTTCTTTAGCACTGCAGGTTGATCTCAGCGAGACTCTCACTACAAGAAAACATAGCAGTTTCTGACAGTCATATCAGTCGGGAACGGTCGGAAAGAGACATTTCCAACCATTACTAACGACTGTAAATCGGTCGGAAATGACTGGTCGGAAATTTATTTGGTTAGAAATCTCTGACCGAAAGGTTGGTTGGATTTTCGTTGGGTAAAATCGGTCGGATTTCGGTTAGGATAATACCGACAGATATCCGACTGTATTAATCGTTCGAAACTATATTAACGACGGTTATACAACCGTTTAATTTTCCAACCGATATTCCGACCAAATATTTTCCAACTGGTTTCCAAAAATATTCCGACCAAATATTTTGTCAAATTAGTTTAAAATCCGGATAATGAAAATTAATTTAAAATTAAAAAATGCTAAATTAATTAAAAATAAAAAAATACTAACAATATATATATATATATATAAGTTATTGTTAATAAAACCACATTAATAGATTCTTAATTAAGCGTTAAATCCTTTTTTTTTGGACATCTTACAACAAAAAACTAGGTTAGAATTAAACTAATTTTGAGTTTCATCATCATCTTCGTCTTCATGTGGACGACACTCTGGGAACTTGTTGAGAAGCTTCTCAGTAACATCCTTCAAGTATTGAATTGTCTTGGTATTCTCCTCTTTCTCCTTAACTTACTATGAAATCTGGTTGTATACTTCTTCTAACTTCTTGTCATTGTCCAAGCTGGGTAGGAAGGGAGCATCTAACTCTTCATGGTCTGGAAGAGATCCAAATCCAAATAGGTGACCTTTTTTTTTCTGGGTATTGCCTGAGAATCAACCATGCATAATGTAAAAAATATGGGAACATCATGTTAAAAATCAAATAGTTAAGAAGTGTCAAGGATCCAAGTGTTGATTTAAGAAAGTAAAAAGCATGCTAAGAGTGAAAAAGAAATCCCCGCACCTTGCAAACCAAATCGTTTATCTCAGAACAAGAGAGCTTGATAGGCTTAACCGATCCATCTTCAAGTGACTCTTTAGATTGGAGGTCATCCACCTTTTCTTTTAAAGTCTCCACAATCTGCTTAGCCTTCTTGTAGACAATCTTGCCAGTTTTTTACTTTTATAAACATCCTCAATTAAAGCCATCATATTGGGCTCCACTCCAGCATTTTTTAACAGTCTTATATACATGGAAAAAGAACATGATTAATATGCATTGGAATGATAATTCTTAAGAAATGTAAAGAAATTTAAAATTACCATCTCATATTTACGTCTATAGAATGATTTAGCTCCATTGAAGTGCACTGAAATTCCTTCACCATCTGGGTTGCTTCTCCTTTTTTGTGAGTTTGTTGCTGCCAATCGTGCAACTTTCTCATCATGCCAAAGATTAATGTACTGGTTCCACAAATCATCTGACATATGTATGTTTCTCTTTATTGCATTTCCATTTGTGTTTCAACTCAGCTAAGTTCTTAGAGAAAGAATAGGCAGCTTGTTTCTCAAACCCCCTCTCAACTATTTTTGTTATGCTGGGATCCCAGTAAAACTCTTGCTGAACAAAAAAAAAAAAAGACATGAAGTAAATAACAAGAGAAACAATAACATTATGTGAATCAAACATATATTATAGAAGGAATCTTACCCCAAAAGCTTTAAACCACCGTTCTTTAGTCTCAGGGGGAAGAGAACGATATGCCAAAAAAGCAGGTTTGACATCTATTTTTTGCATTCTCTCAAGATAGACTTTGTAATTACACCATATGGATCACACTTAAACCTACATAAAACCAGTTAATAACATCAATAACTAACCTAATCTAAACTAAGAGAAATCTTAAATATAGGTTTAACTTTTAATTTACCAAATAGCTCCTCGCTGCACTTTAGGATGAAAATACTTGAGAGTTTCACGTCCTGGATCAATGATAAGGTCCTCCACCGAAGCTGGTGGAACAGAACCGTTTGCATCGGCTGGTGGAACAGAACCGTTTGCCGCCGCTGCAGGAGGAACATTGGTTTCAGAGTCTGGAATACTACCTCTCTGATCTTCACTTATGAAAGGCCTATAAAAAGTGTCAAACTCTGGTGTTGAGCTACTAAACTGTTGTGACACATATTGGAGAAAGGCATCACGAATTCACGATTGAAGTTCTACAATGAGAAAACAAAGCTGTTAGTAAAAACTAATTCATAATCCAATAAGTAGACCATCTGTACATAATCCGAGGTAGACGTTTCTACTCTCTATGCAAAACTCGGATAAACTGCTTGAAAGTTTTTCCATGCCTCTGCACCTGAGGGATGTGCAATATAGATTGGTATAATCGTTTCAGTCTTTCACTCAACGGCAAATACCACATACGCTTATACAGAACTCGTACTCTTCCACCAGTTTCTTGATAACGAGGTTTGCGACAAAATTTACATGATGACCTGTTTTCATCGGCTCTCCACAAAAAATTATACAGCTATCGATGCAAACATCAATCATTTGGTTTGGCAAACCAAGACCGAACACCATTTTTTCCACTGCATAGTAGTTAGTCGGTGATAGACTATCTTCTGGTATATAATCTTTCACAAAATCAGATATCGCATCAACACAATCCTCAGACAAAATGTAATCCGTCTTTATGGTCATCATCCTAGTTGCAGATGACAAAGGGGAATGGCCCTCTCTACAACCATCATATATCAGCACCTTAGCTGCATCTAACATATCAAAAAATCTCCTCGCTTCTAAATTCGGTTCCTCACCTATGTTTTTATCTTTTATAAATGAGGGAATATTTCACGAAACGAATCATTAACCATTTGAACCATACCTATGTTTCCTCCTCTAGGTTCTTCTAATTGTTCCTCAACAAATGCACTAGTACTAGCTACATTCCCTAAATCAACTTCTCCCTGATAATACCACACCTTGTAATTTTGTCTAAACCTATAACTATACAAATGATTCCACGCTATATCTATATCGATAAATTTATTATTATCACAAATAAGACATGGACAGAGCATCATACCTTTTTTTTTTTTGCAAATATCTTGATTAGTGGCAAACTCCATAAATTCAGTGAGTCCGTTAGCAAACTCCTCCGTCAAAAGCCCAGTGTTGGAATTGTACCGCGTATTATACATCCATTCTCTTTGATTTTGATTTCGTGAAGCCATATTGTAAGTTTTTGGATTTTTTTCCTACAACAAACGACACAACATATGTCCAAAATGTATATACCAATTTTAGAATGTAACCGACCGATTTTGAATGTGACAACAGTAACTAACAGATCTATTGCAACGTATCTATTCAACGGTAACAAGATTTCGACCGTTTACTGATCGATTCGCAAACGGTAGTATGTCAGTCGGAAATCGGTCGGCAATTTATAGCCGTTTACCAACGAATGAACCGGTCTCCTATAACCGACCGTTTATCGATCGAATTTAAAATCAGTCAGCAATTTTGTTAGGAAACAGTCGGTTTTACCAACGGATTTAATGGTCGGTAGTTTAGTCGGTAATCTCCGACCGATATCCAACCGTATGTATGTGTTGCTAATTTCCAACCGATTACCAACTATTTTTACTTGCTTCGCTTAATGGTTGAAAAATTGTCATATTATAAGCCGACCAATATATCAGTCGGAAATTTGGTCAGAATTGGTGATGTTTTCTTGTAGTGTCTGGCCATCTTTAAATACTTGGAGTTTTCTACAATGAATCTTATGAGTTCTTTCTCTTCTTCTCTTCCTGCATATCTTATCCATTGAAAGATCTCGAGATGAGACGACAAACATGCTGGAACAGAACCCGGTTTGGTCCATCAAATTGGGACGTTGTCCGTCTCATATTTACAGTTGATCATTAGAACTTTTAGTTTAGGAAAATTAGAGAGTAAAGCCACAAGTGATTCACACAAGTTTGTGCTGAATAGTCTTATATTACACTCTATAAGTCGAGAGTACTTAACGGCGCCGGTGTTATACCATGGAACCACCACTCTTTTGTCCGGAACTAAAACCAGACACTTGATCCCCGAAAGATATCTCAGAAAGTTGGCATTAGGGTTGAAGTGAACATCAATAACTGCTTTAAGGAAAAGATGCGTATACTCAATCGAGCAAGTGTCTCCCATCTAGTCAATGATCTCTAAATATACTAAAGCCGGGGTGTCTGTAACCAGAGACCTTGCAGTGTCATATTCCGTGTAATCTTCTCCTTTAAATATTGGATGCATATACGATAATCTCAATAAAGAAGGCACTTTCACGCTAAAGTTTCGCACATTATCATCCACATCACGCGGTCGAGCCGTCGAGTCACCATAAGACACTTGAGAACGGGATAACTTGATAAAAGGGTAACTTGAGAGTCTTCGTCTTTGTACACAACATGACAGAGATCAAGATGTGTAAGTGATGGGAGAGGAACCGGAGAAGGAACCTCCACGAGAATCTTTCCGGAAAGAGTCAGTCTCGCAAGGGTTTTGCACGTGTAAAGGCTCTGAGGCATTCTGGTCGGCTCGCTATTCCAAAAGAGCTGGAAATCTAGCCTAACACGGGACGATCAAGTGCTTTTGCAACCCACTTTACAACATTAACATCAACAGGACATTGTGGACCGAGTTAAATCGAGCAACGTTCTAATAAAGGTGCCTTGTGTTGTTGCATTGATTCGTCAAGAAACCACCAAACGCTCTTGCTTTCGGCGTCACTGTCATTGGTTTATTTGTAGTCAAGTCTAGGTAACATCGTCCAGATAAATCGCCATCTTTTAGACGAAAACGATGTGGCCACGGCATCTTTGGTCGGAAACAGGCAATAAAATCTGTATGAGCAAATCGTCACACAACGAACTGATTCTGTCTTCACAAACTCTCTTCTGAATTTTCCGAGGACGTTCGACTTCTGCCATACTTCAAAACTTAACCCTAGACAGTATACTTTCCTAGATTAAAAGATTCATTTACTTTTCTTTCTCAAGAAAAAAAGGAAAGAAAGGTTTATTTCCTTTTACTTTTCCTAGACTAGAGAATTAGGTTAACCATAAATTTATAAAAATTCATAATCTTGACATTACTATTACGAGAGTTGAATATGACTTATGAAGACTGCCGCGTCCAACGAGTTCAATAACTATCATCAATTGTGGCTATACATTTATTAGAAGCCATGATTGATTCCTCATTACTATAAGTTTATATATATCATTAATACCGAAAGTACCAATATAAATATACTTTTCATTTTTTACCTTCACAATGTTGTTATGTTCCATCGAGGATAGTAGCAGAACCTCCTTTTGTAACTGCTGTTTGTTCTCTATGCTTACAGCAGATGTGTCACACGGCTGCACTATCTTCACCGCCACAGGACATTTGTATCTGCATCTGCTGAATCTAAAAATCATTAGAGAAGAGATATGAAATAATAGTGATTAGAAAGAAAGAAAAAATCCATTCTTAGGGTTTATTAATTAAGATGATTCCACTAATGATTTCTATGCAACATCACATTAATTAATTCACTTAGAATTGTGGAACATATATATAATTGGTCCTTAGGTTTCCTCATGTCATTTTAGACCAAAACTTCACTTATACTGTAGTTACTATCTCAGGAAAAAAGTTGTTTCAGATTTTGAAGAGTAAAATATACCTTGAGAAGATCATTGGAGTAGTCCGGGTAATGGGGGGAGTTTCCTTTAAACTCTCGTCACCGAAAGCCAATGTTTTGGCTAGGGAGATTGCTTCAAATGTTACACGAGATGGGCTGCTCCGGTCTTATCTTGCGTTGGGAGGTCCGGCTTGGCTCCATGATCGAATTATGGAAGAGCAGAGAGTATAGATGAAGTTTTATTATCGAGTGTTTGTCTCCATTCTACTTATTGCTGCATCATTTCATTCCTTTTGTCAGACACTTTTCTTTCAATATGAATCAGAGTTTAAAAAAAAAAAAAATAGAAAACTAGAAAAAATGAAAAAATCACCAAATTTCTTATTGTTTTCCATAAACTTATAACAAAATAAAAATAATAAAAAATCTTAGAGAGAGAGAGAGAGAGGTGAAACTCACATTCCTTTGTAGACGATGGTCTTGGCTCCTTCTCCAATCAGATATCCTATCAAGACATCCTTATCATCCAGAAGCAAATCTATGCCGATAGTGAAATTGAATTGCTCGTCGGACTCACTACGAGCATCTGAGCGGCCAATCGATGACATGAGAAAAGGGTAATTCGGGTAAAACACCGTCGAACAGGCTGTGAACATTGTTGGGGCTCGCTGGGACATTTGAGCTTTCATTTTGATGTCTTGAAGTGAAGAGTTATTGAGGAAGAAGATGAGAATGAAAGAGAAGTGTTTGAGTTACAAAGATTTATAGCAGAGTTTGGGGGATGGACACTAATGTAATTTCATTAGTCTTTACTAAAAGTTAAATGTAATGTCCCGACCGCCACCTATCAATGGGCCCCATGTCCACTCTCAATCCATGGGCCCACTTTCTTAATGCGCCTCATGTCCTTTTACTAAGCCCGTAAGCCCACCCATATCCGACGGTCAGTTTGCTACGTCCGGGAGGCTTTAAATACTTGTTACCGTCCTTACAAATCACCACATGATCTTTCTCTGTGTTTTGTCCTCACTCGCACAGTTCCGACAGTCACTTCCCGGAAGGTCACCCATCCTGAGACTACTCCAGCTCAAGCACGCTTAACTCTTGAGTTCTCTCAGGATTCTTGACCGAAATGATAAGTGCACTTTGGTGACAAAGGTGTCCAAATCAATTATTTTAAACCACTCCGCAAGTCTCTGAAATCGGGGTATCACAATTCACCCTCACTAACAGATCGCAATGTCCTCGTTGCGCACCAAAACCAACACCTCCTGACGGTGTGAGTCCACCAGACTCCTTACTTGCTTGGGTTCCGCTCTGATACCACTTGTAACACCCCGACCGCCACCTCTCAGTGGGTCCTATGGACTGGGATTGGATAATGGGGCCACTTTTCTTAATGTGCCACACGTTCTCTTACTATGCCCATGAGCCCACCCATATCCGACGGTCGGTTTGCTATGTCCGGGAGGCTTTAAAGACTTGTTACCATCCCTACAAATCACCACATGATCATTTCCTGTGTTTGTCCTCACTTGCACAGTTCTGACAGTCCCTTCCCGAAAGGTCACCCATCCTGAGACCACTTCAGCTCAAGCACGCTTAACTCTAGAGTTCTCTCAGGATCCTTAACCGAAAAGATAAGTGCACTTTGGTGACATAGGTGGCCAAATCAATTCTTTTAAACACTGCGCAAGTCTCTAAAACCGGGGTGTCACACTAAAAGTGTGATTAGAGGAAATAAGAAAAATGGAATATTTCTTTGTTATATCATAATTGATAATTCAAACTTGGAAGGGGAAAGAAGGAAAAATGAAAGCTATTACTTAAAAGTTAAAAGATTCTTTTCTCTTTTACTACTTCAAATTTCTCCATTTGTTTATCACCACATGTCATGATTTTCATATAATCTTTTCTTTTAAGTATTTTTTTGCATATATGTCTACATTTTTTTCTGTTACTATATATATGTTGACCCTATATGCAAACTAAACTTATTTAAAATTGAAAAAAATATATTTTACACAATTTCTGTAGATAATAAGCGGGAGTATAGTTAAGAGTTCAGTTTTTATCCAATTTGTAACATGAAAAATGGTAAGAAAAAGATACTTGATTCTCACAGCTAATATGTAATTTCTTTTTAAATTTTCGCATTTTCTAAAACTACAGAATGATTGGTTCACAAATTTTTTTTTAAAAACTTTGTACTTACTCTAAATCACTAATTGTAGATCCAATCGGACCATCAAACGATATACTTAATATTGGTTTCAAGGTTTAATAAATATACCTACTACTATATGCAATTTTAGTCTGTTTCATCGAAATAATCTTCCTTGTCTAATAATTAAGGAGAAGTTACTGAGCAAGTTTGTTAAGATAATAGTAATTCCCTTAAAGTCAGAATTCACATTTGAGTCATATACTTAGGATAGAGACATTTCCACAATATTCCTAAAGCTTGGTCTTTCTATGTAAAATTAAAAATAAATCTATCATCTGAAAATCATTTTCATGTTAAAGGATAAATGTTGAGTTGTAATTTTATCTATCTTTCAAGAAAAATAATACATACCGAAGCGCTTTGAATGGTACTTCTTCCTTTGAATGGGCGAGGAAAGATGTTTTGAAATAAAATCTTAGCAAAAGATTGTTAAAAGGTACTCTGTTGTATAAAAAGGATTGTGTACTTCTTCCTTTGTAGACAATTGGTACCTTTAACATCTTTTGTTATTTACTATATGGTTATTAATTCTAATGAAAATGTTAAATTTTACCATTATCAACTTGTGATTTATATGGTGACCACAAAAATATATTTTCTGTAAAGAAAAATAGTTGAAATGTCAATGAAAAGAAGAACGAGAATTGCATTGCTTTTTCTTAAAAGAAAAATCTTATCACAACAAGAAAAAACAGTATCCCCTTTCTATTAATTTATGGAAAACACAAAAACTTGATCATGGCTTGTAACAAGCCCTGAACATCTTAACGAAAGGACGCATCATCTTCGCTAGTACTTTTTTCTTCTTCTTCTTCTCGTTGCAACAATGCTCTTCACTCAGAGGAGAGGTCTCCGAATCCTCATCGATATCACCGTCATAAGCTTCCTCATCCGATAGTAGTAGTGTGTCAATACTACCATCTGAGGTCAAAACTGTTAACAGGCTTGTCAACAAGAGCCTTATTTCCTTGAACTCAGGACGCGCATCTGAATCTTGTGCCCAGCATAACTCAAGGACGGGGATCAGTTCCTCTGGTGTATTCGCAAGACTTGGTCTCTCACCCTGTAAGGAAAGCAAATCCAACATTTAAAATTCTTCACCCTTTTTAGATTTATAAGTTGATTTGTGACCTTACATGTTGTACAAGTGGGGGAACACGAATGTTAGGTACGTCATGGAATGGTTCTTCACCATTAAGCAGCTGCCAAAAAACTACAGCAAAGCTGTAAACATCCACTTTATGATCATAATGCTTTGGCTCCTCAACTTTTAGTGCCTCACGACTACTTACCTACGGTTACAAACCAATCATTTTATATGTTTCGAAATAGAAGATTTAGCTCAAAAGAATCACTACCTCAGGAGCCATCCATTTACAAGTGCCAGCCTCACATGTCATGCCATCCCTATTCTCTTCTCTAGCAATTCCAAAATCAGCCAATTTCACATGCTTGTGATCATCGGTTACCAACAAATTCGCTACACCAACCAACACACCAAAATTTTAATTTGTTTCTCTGTTCACAAGATTTTATGTATAAACTGGAGCATATTTACCTGGGTTTAAATCACGGTGAATGATGCCTTTTGAGTGCAAAAACTCCATGGCTAGAGAAATATCCAAAGCAAAGGTCAGTGCCTTCTTTAGATCAAGAGGTTTCGACTGAGAACTCCACATGAACCTCTGAAGAGTGCCGCCTTCCATGAGTTCGGTAACTATCATCAGTTGCGGCTCTATGCAAGCTCCAACAAACTATACCATCACCAAAAACCATGTTTAATTTCTCACTATTATAATGATAAAACACCAATATAACTAATAAAGTTTTCATTTTTTACCTTCACAATGTTGGCATGTCTCATCTTGGATAGTAACAGAACTTCATTTTGAAACTTCTTTTTGTCCATTATGCTTACAGCAGATTTTACACTTGGTTGCATTATCTTCACAGCAACCGGAACTCGGTTTCTGAGCCTATAAAATCATTATAAAGAACATACGAAATAAGTGATAACTTTTAATTAAACGGATTAGTGTTAAAGTCATCATTATGAAATAAGAGAGAGAGATGGAACATACAATCCTTTGTAGACGATGGAGTGGCCTCCTTCTCCAATCATCTCTCCCACTAAGACATCGTTTGGGTTGAGAAGCAATTCCCTGCTGATACTGAAATCGAATTTCTCGTTGGACTTCTTGTAAGAAGGGTAGTTTGAAAAAGCCATTAGTCGAGCTCTCATTTTGAAGGCTGGAAGTGATTGAGAGGACTAAGGATGATTAGTGAAATATGAGGTGTTGATGATGATGAGTGATAGAGGAAATGCTTGGGCTTATTTATAATACTACAACATGTGGGGGTGATTCTGTAATCTTACGAGTATGTTGGCTAAAAATGTTAATTGACAATAGTATAAAAATGAGAAAATCAATATTAATTAGTATTACAGTAATTGTTTACCAATGAGCATGAATGGTATCATTACCAAGCTTATCTTTAAATTAATTTTTTAATCCATTCACCACCACATCTCTTGATTTTCTTATAATCTTATCTTTAAGTAGCTTTTTTTCTTAATATGTTTAACAATATATGTGGACTCTATGTGCAACTCTTTTGGAAAAACTTTTTATGCATGAGCTGTATACAGCAATGTATTGTATATAGAAGTAGAAAGATGGTAACAAAGCTGGAATTACTATATATTTTATTTATTTTTTATCTATAAAAATTTATATATATATTTTTAAATAAATCTTATTTTCACTGCCAATGATTTTCATGATGAAATAAAAGGCGACTGACTGATACAATAATCTTCTATCAATTTTTTATTATTAAAAATTAGATAAAATAATCACGTAACCAAGGTCCATTGTATCCTAGTTTTGTTTATAGTTTACATACAAAATGTACTCGCAAGTCACAGCCAATGACGTTCGCAACCGAGTAAGACATATGGGGTTGCGATAATATTATAGCAATCCATTTTATCATATGACGAAAAGATTTTCAAACTTACCGTCCATCTTTCCTACGATATTTCTGTTCCAGTCTATGTGACTATATATATGTGTATTACATAAGTTGACAACGCCATGCCAATGTATAAACATCCACCATCTCAAAAGAGCTACATTAAATAAATGTTTCCATATAATGAGATTTTGTTGTCGATCGAGCTTATATGCTTAGGTCAGAATATCCACCATCTCAAAAGAGGTACATTAAATAAGTGTTCCCATTTGTAGAACTCGAAAAAAAACAAAAAAAATTGAAATCGAAACCTAGCAAATACATGTTAGGGTTCAGGCATTGCCATAAGACCGAACACAATACACACTCACCACTTGGGGAGGAAGCTTCTTATCTTCTAGTTTTAACACTTTAATTTCGACCGTTGTAATGGAAACAAGACTCAATATGGGCTTATTAGTCAGATATCGTTGAGATTTAAAAGCCCATCAATATTTTATTATTTTCACTCTCGTAAGCATGTTTAAGAAGCGTGAGGGCTTGAGCATTTTGCTCAAGTGCCGGCTCAATAAAAAAAGAAAAAAGAGATGGTGGTGTTTTACAATATACATAAGCTGTGAAATTATGTTTTACAAGTTAATGCTAGTCCTACTTCTCATTTCGTTTGTTAGATTATAATTTCTTAGCATCTTTACGGAATTAGGAGATTGTAAGTTGTAACGACTGTATTTTTACATTGTTTTTCTGTACGCAAATCAAGTCAGAGTCGACCCATCCAGTACTTGTAGTAAATCTACAATCATTACCATGTCAATTGGATTAACTAGTTCGAACAAACTTTAGGCTGAATCTCATTGGGGACCAGACTTTGTTTGCGACATTCAGACACAGTAAGTCGATTACATATGTAGGTGTATAAGACGAGTACGATATATATTCAAATAATTCACATGCATATACTATACGTATATATATTCGGGTGGAGTGGACAGTGCATTATAAACAAAGTCGGTACTTTGGCAGAGTTAAGTTATATTTATAGGATATTTTTCGGGGTTGTATATTTGTAACACACACTGACGACAGAAATAAGAACTGTAACACATATCATCAATAATTATATATTTGATACCCATACGTTTACTACATAAACCTATTGACGTTTTGAAATGCTCACACTTCGTGATACAAAAAATAAAATAATCGGTCCCATAATTACGAAAAAAACGGAGGTGGAGTCGTAAAGAACTTGTCGCGTCCGAGCTACTGTGTTAATTTCAGTTCCAATTAGATTCAAGATTCCCTAATTACCTAACCATATTTATAAAAAAAATCAAAAGATTCCTTGATAGAGAACAGGCCAACAGGGAACATAGATATTAATAAAGTTGGATAATGTGATCTTTAACTCAGTTCCAATTACATAAGCTTCCTTAGAAAATCAAAGATTCCGTAATAACAAACAATATATAGTGAGATTCATAAGTTATATAGAGTAGAAACTCAAAATTATTAATTTCATGAATCGTCATTTCATAAATTAAAACCTCTATAAAAATTAATAAAATTTCATGATCTCGACCATATTAATTTATAGAGGTTTTAGTGTACATGCAAAATAAGTATTAAACAAAATTGAGCTACTCTTTTTTTTTTAGATCAATAATGTGACAGTGACGTTCAGAGTATGACCGTATCTTTCGTAATATAATACATTTACTGAATTACCAAAGGAGATTATTAGTAATGATTGCTAATTCAAAAATGTTATTATATATACCCTATAACTATTGCAATTACCATCATCCAAAAGTTTTAAGCAAAGTATTAATCATATTAGGACTCAGATTCCCGCTATGTCACATAGAAAATATTTTAGAAATAAGTAAATAAAATAAATTCTAAAATTATACATTATGAAATCGTTTGAATATAATAAAATAGTTTGAATACATAAACATTAAACATAAAGTGTTACTAAAAACACAACCATCAAAATAAAAATTTAAAACAACAAAAATTATTTAGAATAAACACAACTTTGCAAAAAACATTGTTTCAAGTATTATAAATACATAAGATATTTTATGAAAAATTATGATAAAGAACTACAATAAAAGTGATCTTAACTGAGAATATTAAACTAATGTTGTAATGAGTAAATGTAATTTTTTATTAAATAACTATAACTAAAATTATATTTCATAATAAGTGAAACTGTATCAACGTAAAATTAAAATTAAAACACATAACTTTTTAAAAACAAAATAAGATAAAGTTTAAATATTAAACTATTTTTTTAACGAAAAGTTATAATAAATAGGCGTAACTGTAAATTATATATTAAATTGTATTAAATTTTAGTTAGATTATAGAATAACGTTGAATATTTAATTCTTTACATTCAATATAAAATAAAAAATTTGTTTCATCGAACTTGTTAGTTACTAATGAAGAGACATATATAAAGAGAGTTCAAAAGACATGTTAAATAGACACAACTATTAAAACGAAAAGTTGTGATGAAAAAATATAAATAAATATAGTGAAAAGACACAACTCTACAAAGAACAGATACAACATTTTGAATTTTTTTTTTTAATTATGAAAAGGTACTACGAAAAATCGCAATTTTTGTGTCTGCACTTGATTATATTTATATCTAATAACCCATATAAACTGTTTTTAAATAAAAGACATCTTTATTATCATATTGAAAAGTCAAATTCAAAAACTCATGCGAACAAAAAACTCCAAGAACAGTTTTTATTAAATTTTTATATTTAAAGTTAACTAAAAGTTGTAAATTAGATTCATCATTCCAAAATTTGTTTGTCAAATCAAGAATTGGAGGAATGAATTTATTTTAAAAAGAAATGAATGCTAGAAAATAATTTAGAAAGGTGTAAATAACATTGAGATTGAAATTTTATATTATTTTGTGTTATGACAAAAAAATGAAACAGTTCAAACAGACAATTATATATAGATTTGAAAGGATTCGAATATTCAAATAAACACAACTCTACAATGAACAGTTGCAACTTTATAAAAAACTGTTACAATAAACAATCGCTACTTTTTGTAAAACACACAATTTATTTTTTTACAGACTTTTTTAAAAATTATCCAAAAGGTAAGATTGGAAAAACACAACTTTCGGTGAAATTTATTCGAATTGCTATTATATATAGATTACACTCTAAAAATACTAAATAAAATTAAATTGTTATCTGGATTTTTTCTAGAATAACGAACTACAGTTGTATGCCATAACTAAGTAACAAAAATATGTTTATTTTCAAAATTATACTCCTCCATCATGAAGAGTGTTAAGATAATTTTTTTTGTTTTCACAAAAAGTATCACTTGTACTTCTAAGATACAATTATCTAATAAAAATCAAATATAACTTATTATTTTAGCTTATTAATTGCAAAGAGAATTAAATAAAGGATAAATTAAATAAAATAACCACCCACAAGATATATTTATACATTTTTTTGATATGTGTGAAAAATGTTAGAATGATGGCCAAGTTTTAATGAGTTTAAATATACTAATAGATTTACGTTGTTAAAACATCAAATTTAGAAACCCAATTGGCCGTTTTCACTTTTCAGAAAGAAGAAGAAGAAAAAAAAAACTCAATTGGGAATGTGAGACCGGTCTGATCTGGTTTACTAAATTTGATGGTTGAACCTCTATAACCGGCTGGCTTATACCTACACACATTGTTACCGTTGCTATTTGCTCTCACTAGTCGCTCTATATATATATATACCACACACCGTTGATAATAGTGATAATGTTCGATTTCAAAGCTCATGAAACGCATCAATGTCGATCTCTGTCTTCTCCATTTTCCGAAATTCATAAAATTTCAATCACGAAAAGTATCTTCTTCCCTACCCGAACAAGAATCACTACAGGAGACAGCTTTCGTGCTTGGTCAGATACTTGACACTTACCCAGATCTCAGAACACTTAGAACAGTCCACTCCAGGATCATAAGTGAAGATTTAGGCTGCGATTCGTCTTTCGGTGTTAAACTTATGAGAGCTTATACTTGTCTAAAAGATGTGGTGGTACCAGTACGCAAGGTGTTCGCGGAAATTCCTGCGAGAAACTTGATCATCGTTAATGTTTTGATCAGAAGCTATGTGAATAATGGGTTTTACCGTAAGGTATGCAAGTCTTGACTCTTGGTTACTTTTTGTGTCTTCTCATAGGGGGTTTTTGGGTTTTGTTTCTAATTAATTGATATGGTGGGAATCGATTCAAGCTACTTGTTGAGAGGCAAGATCCTTTGCTTCTCCAGCAGGTCTCTCATGAACAACCAGCATAGGACTACTACTTGTTCATTATCTTATCTCCTAACCAGATGAAATTTCGTGTTCCGAGAACCTTAGCTTTTGACTCAACTCGCGGGAAAGGCGAAGCTGAAAGTTGCAGGAAACTGGAAGCTACCTTTCGTGATAATACCTCCACAGAATGTACTTGGATTTTTGACTTTCCAGAGTCTAAACTTGAGCTTTCTCATCTCGAGTCAGAAGCATACATCTCTGGAATCAATGGAGAAACTAATGTGGCTAGTGCTATCGTTAAACTAAATGCTCTTCGGTCACATCTATTAGCAGCAGAGAAGTGGAATGCTTCTCAACTTCATTTATGTGACAGGTCTAGATTTATAAACATTGTTAACCATTATTTACATAGTCTCTGCATATCCATCTCCATCTGCATTACTAATTCTTCGGCTTTGCTATCGCCTAACTTCCTAATACCCTCTGTTGCAGGAAATATCTGGAATCTGCAACAAACTTAGTTCATTATATGGCTTTGAGGTCCCTGGACATTGAGCAGCTCAACACCCATCTAGAATCTCTTGTTCTGTCAAGTTTAGCCTTAACGCCTCTATTAGTCTGTTGATGAACTCTCCGTACAACGATCAAAAGGCTGTGACGACAGATTCTTGGACTAATGCATATCCCAAGAGCAAAAGCACTAATAAGGGAGGTTGTTATCATACAAAGAGTCATTGCTGGGTAAGGTTCGTGAGGGAATAAGTACTCATATTATGGTAACTGTTGGTGAAGAAGCAACTTTGAGTGAAACATTTATAACCGACATTGTTAAAGCTGGCACTTCTATACGTATAAACTTTGCACATGGAGATCCGAGCATTTGGGGTGAGATCATCAACAGAGTTAGAAGAGCTTCTCAGATGCTAGAGTGCCATGCCGCGTTCATAGGCCCAAAACTGAGAACTGGTACCTTAAAACCTGGTCCTTGTGTGATGAAAGTTTCACCAAAGAAAGAAGCTTATGGAAATGTTATTTCTCCTGCTGTGGTATGGCTCTCTCTCTCTCACAGGAATAGAACCTCCTGCTCATGTTTCTCCTGATGCTACTATATCGGTCCAAGACCAGGATTTTCTTGCTGGTCTCCAAATTGCTGATTCTGTAAGACTATGTGACGCTAGAGGGAGAAAGAGGAGACTTAGAATCTCAAAAGAGTTTCATGTTTCCTCAAGTGCAGGGTTTGTGGCTGAATGTTTTGATACTGCTTACATTGAGTCGGGAACTGAGTTATACGTCAAGGAAAAGAAAGATGAATGTTTGGTTAGCCGAGTAGTAGATGTTCCTCCCAAGGAATCTTTTGTAAGGCTCAAAGTGGGAGATTTACTAGTCATTATCCGAGAAGGATCGCTAGATGAACCTTCAGTAACTGTTCCAGGAGCATAGAGTTTAACTTGTCCTTCCGGTTATTTGTTTGATTCAGTATAGCCTGGTGAAACCATTGGTTTTGATGATGGCAAAATATGGGGAGTAATCAAAGGAACAAGCCGTTCAGAGGTAGTTGTCTCCATCACTCATGCTGGTCCAAAAGGTACAAAACTAGGATCAGAGAAGTCTCCATCACTCATGCTGGTCCAAAAGGTACAAAACTAGGATCAGAGAAGTCCATTAACATTCCGCAAAGCGATATCCGTTTCAAAGGCCTCACATCAAAAGATTTCAAAGATCTTGATTATGTAGCTTCACATGCTGACATGGTTGGCATTTCTTTCATACGAGATGTGCATGATATTACCGTTCTAAGGCAAGAACTCAAGAAAAAGGAAACTAGATGATCTTGGTATTGTGCTAAAGATTGAAACGGAAAGTGGATTCAGGAATTTGTCGTTGATTCTGTTAGAGGCAATGAAGTGTTCGAATCCTTTGGGAGTTATGATAGCTCGAGGTGATCTTGCAGTGGAATGTAGATGGGAGAGATTGGCTAATATACAGGAGGAGATTATGGGTTTTTGTAAAGCTGCTCGTGTATCGGTAATTATGGCAACTCAGGTTCTGGAATCACTTGTAAAATCCGGTGTTCCAACTCGAGCTGAGATCACAGATGCTGCAAATGCCAGAAGGTAAATTATTTTGCACCAAACATGATCCTGGTTAATACTTACAGTTTCTTCTTTGTGTCTAATTTTGGATTTCAAAAGTTTTGCAGGGCGAGCTGCGTGATGTTGAACAAAGGGAAGAATATCGTTGAAGCTGAGTCAAGTTTCTTATACACGAAGCTTATGTATAAGAAACCTGACTCTGAAAACCACCATTGCTCTGCTTCTCACTAGTCATTACAAAGAAAAGTTGTAGTTTTCTTGGCAAGTTCATGAACTGGATGCTTCGGGATAAATCCTGGCTCAATAGCAGGAGGTCCGGATAAATATAGCAATAATGTAACGCACAAAAGCTAGCAAGAATAAGGGAGAACAGCAACTTTTTCAGGGCCGAGTTGTAGAAGATAGGATTTGAGGTTTTGGAGACTATGATTCCCCAAGTGCTACTATAATTAAACATATGACAATCGAGATGAACTTTACTAAAACCTAATTTACTTTTATTTTTTAAAAAGGAAAAAACAATTAATTAAACCCTTTTTCCAAAAAAGAAAAAAAAATGAAAAGGACTTCAGGTGATTTTTAGGGTTCAAAAAAAGGAAAAAGGAGAGAAGTCTCTCTATATATAGTATATACTATAGTATACACACTGTTTCTCAACACAACAGTCGCAACTCGCAACAGGCAAACAAGAGAAAACCCTAAACTCAGTTTGTAACTCGATCGTCTCTGTCTCTGGTTTGTAACTCGATCGTCTCTGTCTCTGGTTTGTAACTCAATCGTCTCTGGAAAACAACATCGATCAATAAAAATAACAATGGGGGGCTTGAAGAGAAAAATAGATACAGAGAAGAAGATAGAGGGGAAAGAATCACGAGCTGTTACATTCTCGAAACGTCGAAAGGGCCTTTTCAGCAAAGCGTCGGAGCTTTGTCTTCTCTCTGACGCTCAGATTGCAATCATTGCGACTCCCGTTTCTGCTAATTCTCACAACTCTTTCTACACGTTTGGACACTCGTCTGTGGATAGCGTGGTTGCTGCTTTCCTCGCTGATCAGACTCCGACTCGGGATGACAGAAATTTAGGGTTTTGGTGGGAAGACGAGAGTCTCGCCAATTCGGAGAATGCGGAGGAATTGGGTGACGCGATTGATTCAATGAAGAGGATGCTACACGATCTCAAGGAGTTGCGAAGAGATCAACACGTCGTCGTGGAGAAGGAGAACGACAACAACAACAATGCTTCTTTTACTTTACGTGGAAACGACGACGTCGTGGGTGAACGATGCAGCAACCAATTACTTGGGATGGAATACTTTGATCCTAAAGTTGATGTGACTCAATCTCAAGCTATGCCCATGATTGATTACGTGGGTGAAGGATGCAGCAACCAAGGGATGGAATACTTTGATCAAATTGATCCTAAGGTTGATGAGACTCAATCTCAAGCTATGCCCACGATTGATTTTGACGACGACGAGTATAATCTTTTCTTCACTTCTGATTTCTTCAATGAAATTGATATTGATGCACTCTATGCATAAGTCTCTCACACATACCTACGTCTCTACAACCTTGTTTTAATACACTTTCTCACTACTAGTTTGTATTTCTCTGCATTGCACTGTAATATCTCTAGCTGTTATAAGTTCTAATTTGTAATTCTCTGTATTTCTCTGCATTGCACTGTATAATCTCTACCTCTTTATAAGTTTATGATATTTGTTTTAAAGGTTAATCTAAAATGTATCTAGGATATGAACTGGTTGGTTTATACCTAATAATATATAGATGAGAGCTTTTAGCTTTTCTTTCACTCTTGTTTTCCCATATTTCTCAAACTGTAATAAAATGCACCATACGGATGTTACTTTCCCCTGCTTAAAATAATCAAGAAAAAACAGAGTAAAAGAAGCATTAATGTAGAACAGTTAATTAACTAAATTTATATATCTTCACCACAACAAATTCGACATATATAGAATTATCAAATAATAGCTTAAATTAATTTGACAATAATATATAACAACGACATAAAATTTAAAGAAGCTAATGTCTACTCTCTGTTGACAACAAAAGTCAATGCCGGATGTTGTGAATACAAGTAGGAGGAGTTTTACTGTCTGCAGCTGTACACAATACTAGTCACGAATTCAAAAGTGTCAAAGCAGGCATCAAGTAACATAGGCAAGAGGTGATTAGTTTATGTTGTATCTAAATGCAAACTCTCCCACGTTCCATGGCTAAGTTAAACATTCAAGACTGATCAAGAGTGTCAGCAATGAAACATTCCATATCGTCTTTCACTTGAACATATATAACAACCAAAATCTGAAGACATTTATCTCGATATGAATCTATCTTGTAATACTACTGGAACTTGGAACTAATAGCCTCTAATTTAGAACTATGTAGAGAGAGTAGAGACATTTGTTCTGTTACTGTAAACAATATATCTTGCGGATATCCATGAAGTCAGGGCAGTGAGACATACATTTCAATTGGTCTGAAAATTTATGGAATTGGAATGTTGCAGTAAAACGGCTTCTAAAGTCTATCACACTTATGTAAAAAGAAGCTTACTCCTTCACCAAATTTTAGAACTCTATCTGATGTCTAGCAAGAGCAACTGGACCCCCTCCCTGTGCCAAAAAGGAAATTCCATGGGTGAAATGAGGAAATAAAGCTGATACTAATTCATTGCACATGCACGAATGCTAAAAAAACATATTAGTATGGAGAGTACTTTTAAAGAAACAGAGTTGTGGTACCTGATCCTTCATCTCTGCCATTGCTAGCATCTGCAGGATCAAATAGTATCTATAAAATGATGGTGACAGGATCTTATAAAAGCAAACTAAGTATGTATGTAGCACAAAAGCAATTGCATCCTAAGCCACACATATAGGTTCATGCATTACCTAATAGCATCGAAATGGACCAAAGAATCAATAGCAGTGTCAGAAACTTTGATGACTGTAGTGGTATGTGAACCCACATGTTTCACCACCGAATCTATAGTAGTTCCAGCAACATCATTCACTTCGCCGTTCTCATCTGAGCCTGGAACATGTGAAGCCTCGATTCGTCCTCAAGTTTTCTCGATGGGTTAAACAATATGTACAGTTCCATGACCCTTCCCCTGCGGAAACAATCCGTACGATTTTATAAAGCATTAAGATATCTTCAAATTAGTTATCATTTTAGATTATTTCTCACACTTTCAAAAAATGGATAAATGTTATGTTATGTTTTAATTGACTATTAGAATTTCAAACTATTTAATATTTTATTTATTTAATAAAGGGTAAATGAAATAATTCTTGATTAAAAATAACAATGTAAAATTGAAAATAAGAAGACAACTAATTTAAAACAAAAATTCGAAGCATAGAATGACAACAATTTTAAAATGGAAAAAGTAACATTTAGGGCCATGATCTTGAATGAAACATATGATCCACTAAATAAAATCTACGGTGCATTTCTTGTTTGGTTTTTTGCAACAACCTCGTCACATAGTTTTTCATAGAGATCTTCATACTTCTCCAGCAACTGTTTTAGGACTTTCTCATCCTTAACCATCGCTGGATCTACTCTCCACCAGGCGTCCTTCCCCAATGGCAGTGCCTCCGCCTCAGCCTTTGCCATGGTCATCTTTTTCTGTTTCTCCGCATTAGCTTTCTTTAAAAGACTGTTGTAGACTTTGCAGAGCTCTTCCATCTTCTCTTTATGCTGAACATCTATGTTCGATTGTTGCAGTAGTGAGGTTGACGAAGAGCCCTCACCGTTGAGAAACCGCTTTGCAACGACTTCGAAGGATGGGCTGCCGAATGTGTGAGGGATTCCACTATTGGAGTACACAAGAAACCCAACATCAGCACCACAGAGAAGAGACAACTCACTGAGCTTAGTGTAGATCTTTTGTTTGCGTTTGTAGAATGTAACCATGCGGTCTGCAAAATTTTCTATCTTTTTCATGTTAATTTGTTGGTTTCCTTTGGTTTTTCTCGAACTCATGTTAAAGACAAAAAAAAAAAAAGGTTTAATCACTAAAAGAGGACGAACTGTAAACTTTTTTTTTTTTTTTGTTAGCTAAGGAATATGTTTTTCTGAGTGGAAGACTGACATTATATAAATAAAAGATGGTAGTAAATATTAAATGCATAAAAATTGGTCAAAACTTATCAAATTAATATTTCACAGAAATTGAACCATTATTGCAAACTGACTTAGAGCATATTTGACTAAGAATTTATGTCATAATTGAAAAATATTTAATTACAGCAACTTAGTCAAATATGTAATCCACTATTTTCTTGACTACTTATTGTCCTGTTTTTGGAAGAAACTCTATTAGTCAAAGTTCTATCATAATTATCAATATTTGAAATTATTTGTTTTAAAAAATGTAATATCAGTAGAAATATTATTCTACATTTGTATTATAAATTTATTTTGTACAAAAGAATAAATATTTAGAAATCTATATATATAAAGTACAGTTTACTCACTCCTAGTACTGCCACCTCAGCATATACATCTGTCCCATATTTCCCGAGAGAGCCCATTTTTGTAGCCTATAGTTTCCGACATAGCCCATTTTCGTTAGTATTTGTCTCTTATGTCTTCGTAAGCCCAATTTAACTTTTCTCTCAGGGCCCAAAATATCATTATTCGCTTACTCTGTTGTCCAAATAAAACCCTTTCTGCAGGATTGTCTTCTCCACCGTCCGCCGATGAGCAACCTCAAGCACCACGCCTCTTCATGGTTCCTCACTTCCATCGCTATCGTTTCGTCTACCTCTGAAACCGTAAAATCAGTCCTTAAATGCTTTCTCTTTCAATAGTAGTCCCACTACTTCCCGTTTAATTTGTGTTACGTGAATTCCTATAAATGCCATCTTCTCCAATTTCATTCATCTTACAATTCCTTCACACTTTTAAATTTGTTTTTCTATTATGGATTCCAGTGTTGTTTCCTTCACAAACCTCGGTCGCCTACACCAACAGATTGTAGGGAGGATGCTTCGTCACTGGCCTGCCCGGAACGTCAAAAAAGGAGGACAACTAATGGGAGTGGACTTCCTACTCATTGACGAAAAGGTTTCTCCCATCTCTACTAGATTTCTCAATCAGACGATTAAAAAAACTATTTCTAATTTGTGGTTTTTCTGTAGAGCTGTGTCATCCAATGGTCGATCAATGTTACCCACCTTGTGAAATTTGAGTATTCGCTGCGTGATGGGGAAGTTTATATTATGTCAGACTTTGAAGTCACCAGAAGCAACTCACATTTCAAGCTTACCGATTCCCCGTTCTCAATACTCTTCATATCTACCACTGTTTTTGATCAACTTGATAAGTATTTCGGTAATTTCCCAAAAGAGTTTTTCAGGTTCCACACTCATGAGCAGCTGGTTTCTCTTGCCAACACCAATACTGATCTTCTAGGTCTGTCTTAATTTTAACTCTTTCAATATTTCCTGTTTCCAATATTGAGTAGATCACTTGAAGATTAGTTCCATTATCGCCATGAGTTTGCTCCTTTTAGAGGGGGTTAAAAAACATGTTGTAGATAATATTAAGAGAGGTCATCTTCAATGTTTCTTTCTCATATAAAATTCCTGGTGTTGTTATTTTAAACTTCTCCAAATTTCTACCCTCATGGTTTCGTCTAAATTTCTGTTGTCTCCTCGCACATTAGATGTCATGGGCCAAGTTTGTTCAAGCAAGGCATATAGAAATGGAATCACACAAACCTTGGAGAGGATGTTAGTAGTCCTATCCCTTGAAAGATTTGACCCTCACCTTCTTACAACTATTTTCTCCAAAGCTCAGTATGGTTCTTACATTAACACTCTTTATTGCTTTAACACATGTATTCTTTTATGAAAGCGGGGAGAAAGTGCGACTAAGTGCTAAAAAATCCAGGGAGAATAACCTTCAGTGGAGAGGAAGGTTCGGAGCAATGATAGTCCACGGTCAAGCCAAACAAGAAACAACACGGTTTGAGAAGACGATACAAAAGGATGATGTAATGATTCAGAGACTCAATTCAAAGCTTCTTATTGCGAATGATCAGTTAGAAGCAATATCTGCAGCTGAAGAAACAATCAGCTCTCTTGCTGACAATTTAACTACTTCATATGAGAAGCTAAAGAATGATAAAGAAGCTGCAAAGAAAGAGGAGCTTGAGCTAAAAGAAGAAGCAACAGTCATCAAGAGTGAAGTACAGAACACAAAAATAGGAATTGGTGAAAAGGAGAAAGAGTTGCTTTTAAAGTTAGATGAGCTTGAGAAAGCTAAGCACGCAGAGGCTTTAGCTCTCGAGAAGCTCGAGTCTATGGCAGTAAAGACAATGGAAACTCGGGAAATGGAATCTCAGAGAAGTTCAACCATCACAATCTCAATATCTGAGTACGAGTTTTGAGTGGACAAGCTTGTCACGCGAAAGAAACTACGGAGAAGAAAGTGGAAGCTGCAATGGCGTGGGTTGAAGCACTTAAGTCTAGCACTAACGCGATTTTGTTAAGGACGGAATCTTTAAAGAGAGTGAGTGGGAAAACAATGGTGTAAGAAGAAAGGGCATCGTTCAGGATGCATAGGTCGCTATCGATAAAGAGAAAGGTCCAAAATGAGATTCAAAAGTTCAAGCAGAAGTCAGAAGACTATGGCGTGATCAGGTTTCCTAAACCTATAAGAAAATCGCTTCAATGTCACAAAGAGAACTCAGGAGACAAAGGCTTGATCAACTCTCCTAGACCAATAAGAAAATCGGCAAGGCTGAGCGGGAAGTTCACACCGGTTCAGGGAGGGAAGTCGAGAAGATACTTATCAGGGAACAGAACGACTCCAACGTTCTTTGTAATCAAGAAGAAGAAGAAAGTTCCAAGCTTGGTTAAACTTTTTAGTAGGAAAAGGCGTAAGTCCTCTTTAGAACAACGAGCGTAACTAAGTTTTGTTTTGCTTGCATTTTAAAGTTTCACATTGTTTGTAATTGTAATGTATAGCTTGTAAGCGGTTTATTGTTGTGAATTTTGTTGTATTTATGTATATTGGTTTGTTCATAGGCTTCTCCGCATGAATCACTTTAAAAGAAAAAAAAAAAAAGAGGATTTTTGTCGCTATGTGGGGTTTAACAAAGAAAAAGGATGAGAGGTGGTGATACAGTCATTATAAAAGTTTATCGTAAGTAGCCCTGAGATTATTATCCGTATCCGCGATCTCCGAATCCGTATCCGTTTTTTTTATCTGAAAAAACAAATATCCGAAAAAACGGATACGAATCCGGATAGTAAATCAACGGATATTTAGAATTCGGATACGGATACAAATAGTCTAAAAATTTGGGACGGATAACGGATATCCGTGATATATCTAAACCCATATAATAAGGTTTTGTATCTTAAAGGGCTTATACCGTTAAAGCCCAAAACAAAATTGTAAAACCTACATGTTTCTATTTATTTATTTTCATTTTAATAAATAAAAAATATTCTAAAACTCTCAGAAATCAAAAACCCTTCGTCATTTTCTTTTTCTCTGTGCTTTTTTATTTGTGAAAATAGACCAGATTGACACAAAATTGAAAAAATATTGCTAGATTGACACTCTCCCTTAGACAAAAACTAGATTGACACAATGTTATGTTTAAATTACCAAAAGGCCAACTAAAACTGAAATAGGAAATAAAAAATACCAAATTAAATACTAAATAAAATCTAATTATACAAAAACATAAAAACAAAATCCGATCCTCATTTATTTTTTTCCTTCGTTACCACCGAGAACTTGTTTCTTCCGCCGGCAAAGAAACAGTTTTACAGTCCATATAGCTTTAATTTCGGCCACTGTGGGTGATTGATTTTCGGATTCGGTGGTGGTTGTTTTTCGGATTCAGTGGATGGTTGATTTCGGGGAGTAGTTGGCTCTCGTCTTCCGCTGGCGAACTAAGAACCGTTTTCGGTTTCGGTGGCGGTCGAATTTGTCCGGCGGTGAGTGTTGTTTTTTTCCTTTATAGAATCGATTATTGAATTGATTGCAATTGTAGATTTACCCTGATTTTGTTTTGGGTCTTGCTATTCAATAGTTTTGGTGGAACTTCAAGCTCGTTTTTTGATGTCTGATTTGATTTTGTCTTGATTTGGTGGAACCAATAGCTTTGGTCGGTGGTTCTTCATAAATCCGGTTTGTTTTCAGTTCTCTCCCTCCTCCCCTGTTTCATTCATCATAGCTGTTTATTCAAAACTGAGAGCACCCATAGGAGGCGCCAATTCTTTCGGTTAATTTCGCTTAGACCCACATTGATTTCTTTTCTATTGTTGGATTGAATACGGATGCATCCATCAACCCGAGTTATTTTACCCAGTAGTACTAAAATTTTGAATTATTTGGTTTTCTAGTAATCTTGAAGTCAACAGTTCGAATAGTTCGACAAATCTATTTTCAAAAACATAACAGAGACATGATAGACTAGGTCCATTGAACATGATAAGTGTTTGTATTCACTGTTTAATTTCTCTATTGTATTTTTGATGATTCAGATCTTCAGTTCCAAGCACAATTTAAAGGAAACCCAGTTTAGCATTCGTCCAGCTTCTTTCAGATTCATTTAGCTTTTTATTTGGTATGCTGTTCTTTTCTGATTGTTTTCATCGGTAATATATAATAAGAACTCACATTGTGAATGATGCATTGTACTTTTTTGGGTCCTCTTTCGTTACTTCCTCTTATGTTTTAGCTTCTTTCATATTATATAAGTATTGTGTGTGTGTCTTTTTTAAACTGCCAACTTGTGAATGATTTAGTTTTATCCTAACTGTTTTTTTTTTATGTTTAGGAATGGCATCATCAAGCAATATCATCAAATATCCTACTCTACTTTATGAAGAAGGGAAATCACCTCTCCAACATAGAAGCATGAACCACAATTGTTTTGTGTCAAAAATTGGATTTTTGAGAGAAGGATTAGGGGTGGATGTCTGGGACAAACTCAAGGAATCATCTCTTGGAGTATTTATAAAGCATGCGTTAACGTTCGATATGCTTTCCAATAACCCATCTATCATCAACAAATATTTTTTTCATTGTTGTGAAAAAAAAAAGGAATAATGCTAATGCTAAACAAAATAATCGAAATAATGCTAAATAAATGGGAAACATTATACCTTGATTAGAAACCGTTTATTTAACGCTTCAGCAACATGCTTTGGCAGTACTTTGGGACCAACTCCACCAACAAAATCTTTATACAACTCTCCTAGAATATGATGTTTGGCTTGTCGGGCACGTGTAGAGCGCTCTGTTACAGAACATGTATGTGCTGAAATAAACACACGCACCTCAAACTTTGGAAAGTGATTTAATGTTGCAGCTCTTACCCTCCACTTGCATCCTTTAACCCAACACTTGACAATCAATAGTGTTGGTCTCGATTTGTAAACAAAATAATCAAACCTTTGTACCAAGGTTAGTATTTTCAACCGTGTTTCTAGGTGCTCCTTTGTATCATACATTTGCCCAACAGCCAAATTCACAGAAGACAAGTCTACCTTTGAGACATCAACAGGTACCTTATTTTCTTCAATATAAAAGATGAACTCCTTTTCTTCATTGGCAATTTATGATCCTCTTCTTCTGGTGAAATTCCATACAGGGTAAAATTCTCATCATCAGAATCTGTTCCATCAGAATCATCACAATAATCAAATCTACTATCATCTTCATCCATCTCTTCTTCATTTGTGTCGCTGACCATATCAAGATACTCTTCTCCAACTTGATCATTTTCATCTCTTCCTCGTTTCTTATCTTTGTGATTCAAATCATTCTGTATTTTCTTCTTCACTTCAACACAAAGTCGACCTGTATCCCTTTCCAATTGTCCCAGAAAAGTGTGCAACTGACGAGAATTATCAATAATAACTGGTGGTGTATCACTGGGTAAATCCTGCAATAACCTCTTCGAGATCTTGTAACTCAAGACAACATCAAATACCTTGTTATCCAGCCTGTAATCCTCATATACCATTCCAATGCAATCATCAAATCTACTTTGATCGTTACATTGTAGAATTCTTGAACCCCTTTCATTATCAACAACAAACAACCATTTGTTGTTGTCAAAGATCCAACTACCACAAACGAGAATCACCTGCTTCATATTCTCTTGGTTGTGTAATGATCACTCTAAAACGTGAAGGAAAGGATGAAAAAAAAAACCACCTTAAAAGGAAAATAATAGAGAAGTCGATTATGAACCCCAAGAGAAAAGAAAGCATGATTAAATCCACATTGGAGAGGAGGAAGAAGGAAAAAATAAGGTGAACCCAAAAGAGAAAAAAATTTCAGTCGATATAGGGGGAGGGGAGGCACGATACACAAGAGAAAAAATAAGGTAAACCCTAGATTCTCGTCATATATGGCAACTGCTACAAAAGTCTGTCGCTTAACTTAAAAAAAAAAATCTGTCACAAAAGGCACTAATAAATCTGTCATAAGACTGAAAAAAATCTGTTATAAAACAATCTGTTATCAAACTCGAAATAATAGTGTTGTCATTACAGATAACAAATCTGCTGTCACTATATCAACAAAACACAAATCTGTTATCATTGTATTCATATATAATAAATCTGTTATTAAGCGGCAGATTTTTTTGTAAGGAAAAAAAACTGTCATAACATAAGAAAATCTGCCATAACGTATATTGTGCATGTGGGTCAATATAGCAATTTTAAAAAGACTTTCGAAAATCTGTTATCAAACAACAGATTTTTCCTTCAATCCAAAAATCAGTCATAACAAAAAAAGAAATTTGTCACCACTAGATGTCAAACTAGCAATTATTTTTACGTTTATAAATCTGTTGCAATGTGACAGATTTTTTAAGTGAAAAATAAAACTGTTACAACAATCATAAAAAATCTGCCACAAAATTCCTAGAAATTTGACTAAAACAATGAAAATCTGTCATAACTTTATAAATAAGTCTGTCGCGTTAAGAAAATCTGCTGTCCACAAAAAATCTGTCGTTACACACTTCAAATAAATCTGCCATAGAAAACAAATCTGCCGTCAAATTATGCAAATTAATCTGCCATTTAAAATAAGTCTGCCAAAAAAAAACTGCCATCGACAATAAATCTGCCACTTACAAATTAATCTGCCATTACATGTATGGTAGACTTTAAAAAAAAAAAAAAAAAAAAAAAAAAAAACGAAAATTCATGAATTTTTTACCAAGGGTAATATTGACTTTTTTTCCTAACAAAGCAAAAAAGGGTATTTTCGGTATGAAACTAACCCAACTGACCCTCAAATTTTAGGAGTTAATCTAGCAATTAATTGCTCAATTTGGGTCAAACTAGTAATTTTCCCTTTTTATTTTTCTCCTTTTTCGAACTAAAGAAGATTATCTCCTCTCTCAATCCAAATATACGAGCAATAAAGCAGAATTAGAGAGAAGATTCACTCTCTTCTCCTACGTTTCACCCTCTCTACTCTAATGTAAAGTTTTTTTCTTTTTATTATGTAACTAGTCAAGTATTGTTTTTGAAATCGATTTTCAAATATTTTTCTTCACCATCGACATTTAATAGGTTTGTATATTGTTTGAGATTGCTGAATGTGTTTCCTCTTTCATATAAGTTGGGTTTTGATGTCTATGTCATAGTGATATTAGTTTTTTTCTTTGTGTAGATGGATTCTACCGATGGGACTTCTAAATCCACAGCAAATTTTGGAACTGGTACTTCAGAAGGATTCTACATGCCAGAATCACAAGAACAACCTCAAAGAACAGAGACGGAGTCTTCAGCAAATGTTGAGGAATCAAAGAAAAGGTATAACCCGTCTAAGGCCTGGGACCATTTTGTGAAGACTGATAATGCCGACAAAGCTAAATGTTGTCATTGTGCCACAATGATTACATGTAGAACGAAGACGGGTTCAACAACTAGTGCAATGTTAGCCCACATCAAGACATGCAAGCTGAGAATGCCAGACGAAGATGAAGGTGAAAGTGATAGTAAAAAGCTGAAGCAATCAACATTATTTCATCAGAATCACACAGATGGAGTGTTTGGGAGTAAAGTGCCATCTTTTATGGCTTTTAGTCAGCCAGCAACCCGTAGGGGATTAGTAGAAATGATCATTATGGATGAGCTGCCGTTTAGATTTGTTGAACATAGGGGATTTATAAGATTCATGAACATTGCTCAACCACGGTTTGTTATGCCTTGTCGTCAAACTGTGGCTAAAGATTGTTTGGAGCTTTATGAGGATGAAAGGAGCAAATTGAGAAAGTTTTTCAGAAACTATAATGGCAGCATTTCTCTGACGACAGACTGTTGGACATCGATACAAAACATGAGTTAGGTTCCTTATGCCAGCCCATGCCATGTGTAGTTTGTTTTTGAAGCTTCGGTATTTGAAGCTTCCCCATGCCTCCGTCCATTACGTTCCTTCCAAATTGTGTAAGTGACAGCTTGGAAAACATATCGGATTAAAAAACCTGCAGGTCGCTGTAAATGGGGATTTGATATAAATGATATCAAGGCAGACCAATCCGTCGTATACTCGGTACGAAGCAAACCTTTCGCCAGAGCAGACCACACTGTAGCCACGAAACCGCAAGAGAAAAACAAGTGATCTCACGTTTCTAGAACTGTATTGCAGAAGATACATAGCCCCGCATTCCCTCCATCCCACGCAACCATACGGGATCCCGTCGATAGTCGCATGAACATGTCTTCATAGACGCCTGAACATGTCTTCTAGTTTCAGTTTAATTAATTCCAACTCTCGGTCTCAAATGCTTTAGTTGTGGCTTTTGACTGCTCTATCTTTAAAGCTGCAATTGTCTATATATATCTTTCTCAAGTCCTCGAGTACGTAGTGATAGCTACAACCTTAAATCTAACACATCTTGATGTTTCGTTGATAAATCATGAAAATTAACAAGCGCAAACAACAAAATTTTCCAGTGTTCAAAATAGTTAACACTTCTGACTTCTCAATGCCCAATAACTTCATCAAAGTCATCTCTACATGATAATCAAATATGGACATCTCAAAACTCTAGTCGTGGGAGATTTACTTAGATATACTACAAATTAGGTAATATTACCAGAACCAACAAATCTTTTTTTTTTACTAGGATATTTTGGGTATTTTCAAAATACCCAACGTGCCATTGTTTTATGTTACAGGGAAAACGTAATTACAAAAATGTCATTGCCACGTCAAACGCCACATCAGAAATCGCTGACGTGTATTAAATAACTCAGCCGTAACGCATTACAGAGGTAATGAAGGCTGAGTTACAGTTCAGTTGCGGCTGATTTATGGAAAAAATATTTGAGTAAGAGCGGACGGCTGACTTAGAGCATAACTCAGCCAAGCGTTACGACTAACTTAATGAAATCTGGCTGAGTTATTACGGCTGAGTTATTACGGCTGAGTTATTACGGCTGAGTTTTCACCCGATGGTTGAGTTTTCAAAATTTTGCCTCAGTTATCACTACGACATGGCTGAATTAACTTTTTTCCGGCTGGCTGAGTTATGAACAACGACTGACTTATGAGATGTCGTTACGGCTGAATTGTGGTTAAACACTATAACTCAGCCATCATAAGCTGACTTCTCGGACAACTCGACCATTTTACGGCTGACTTAGTAGCAAAAGATTAATTACTAGAATGTTATTCAGTTACAGCTGACTTATTAAACGATACGGCTGAATTACAAATTTTTAGTTGATTAAGCAGCTGAATTTGGCAGCCATTTTTTTGCTTTTTAATTACTGTAATAGTATTCATGTTGCGGCTGAGTAATTATCTAGTTTGACGGCTGATTTAATTAGGCTGATTTACATGTTCGTTTGGTGGCTGACTTGCCACTTCGGACGCATCATCCATGTCATCATTTTCTCCGAAAATACGAAACGTCGTTTTTTTTTTACTTTCATCTTCTTCACCTGGTTCGAAAGTGAAGTTCTTTACCTTCTTCTTTACCTTGTTCTTCACTTTTTAATTTTGCTCATTCTTATTAATTTCCTTATTCTTCTTCATTTTCTTTCATTGATCCAGTTCCGGTAATTGTTGTTTCTGGTAATTGGGTAAAGAAACACAAATATGTATTTAACACCGATGATAGAGGGTGTAGAGTTGTGCAGATAGATGCGTTAACAACGCACAACATCGATGATTACGGATTGAACGCGAGGAAGGATGAAACAGCTAATAAGTCAGCCACAAAGCATTATAACTCAGCCGTCATTTGAATCTAAGAGATCTTTCGTTTTCCCTTAAGTATTATAACTCAGCCGTCACGTAATAAAACTTAGCTGTTTACTTTTATTTCTTGTTATAAATCAGCCACGAAACATTTTAACTCAGCCGTCATATGAATCTATGAGACCTTTCGGTTTGCCTTAAGTATTATAACTCAGCCGTGAAGTAATATAAATTGGACGTTCACTTTCAGCTTATTTATTGTTATAAGTCATTCACCAAGCATTATAACTCAGCCGTCATATGAATCTACGAGACCTTTCGTTTTCCCTTAAGTATTATAACTCAGCCATGAAATAATATAAATCAGACGTTCACTGTCAATAATAACGTGGAATCGTTTGCTGATGTGTACTTTTTAAAATATTTTTGGTATTAAATATAAAAAATTAATCTAAAGGATAAATTATAATTACACCTAAAACATTAAATATCTGAGTAATTTTAAAAAAATTTATACATATCATATCATGAATAAACCAACTATTGGGGTAGATATAAGTTGCTGATATGTATAAATTTTTTAAAATATATGTGCGGCTAACCCGATTTCATCTCCTTGTTGTTAAGTAGGCGGTGAAGCCATAATGTTTCGCCTTGGTCCATTCAGTGACCGCCTTTCCAAACAGCACACGGTTAATTGTCTCAGCAGTTTCTCCATATGGGAATGCAAGTGACAGTTTTTCTGCACATCTCTCTTATTTGGATTTGCTGATAGTATCACTGCATTCACGGCATCAGCCACTAGTTCCTTTTAGGAATCTCTCCGTTATTTGAACTAGGTTTTGCTTCATAGAGAAATAAGTGAACAAAGTTAAAGGAGTATGTACCTCGATTATATCTTGAAACCCGGTCAACCCAACAAATTTAGCTATCTCAAGTCTGCCATACTTCACACACCGTCTTCAAGTTTTCCAACCTGTTTATGCCATGTTTTTCCAAAACCAGATTTAGAGAAATAGTCCCACCACCAATGTGCAAGTGACATCAGAAGTATAATATATGGAACCAACTCAATGTCTTCTAGAGACGGTGTGAAGAGGTTCCATTCATCTTTTATCTAGGTGTTCAATTTTGCACATAGTTCTATCAACGTTATTAAAGTATTTTTGCAAAATAACATGGGATATATAAATCTTACAAGAATCTAGTCTAACAACTTTTCCAGTGGGATATAGATTCTTCCACAATAATATTTCTTTATAATCTAAAAGGTGCAGACTCTTTTCCTTTAGTTACTAAAGGTTTACAACCAAGACTGTCACAGTTTAAGCAGCATATTTTGTATGGTACGACCAAATCCCCAAGCTTCCTACATTACTCAAATTTCATTCTTATACGAAGAGGATCTCTCTGACAAGTATTAAAGAAATCTAATTAGATAAGGAATGCAAAGAGCATACCCGTACTAATTCAATAAAATGTTGACAGTGCAGGAGGAAACAAACCACCGATTTATCGTTCTGCAGTAAGTACGGATGGAGTGATCAATCCTGTGAAGTGGATCATCTTAGCAATATGAAACAAGCCATATGACAGGAAATCTCAGTTCACCTGTACAGTTTGGGGATACCACTCCCGGAGTTTAACCATAGCAGCTAGCTGTACCGAAGAAAGTATGTATCAGTCAATTAGTTTGGATCTGAATAGTAAACTAAGAGAATAACATGTCTTATATGTTAAACTGTAGCCAGTGAGATACAAGTTCAATACCTGTCTAAGAGTCTTTCTTTGTTTCAAAGCATATGACGAATAATCCTCATTAATAGCATTTCCTTGATCTATATTAATGGGTGTAGTTTTAGTAGCAAGGTTGAAAGCATCGAGTGTCTCCTCATAACCATAGTGTAACATGTAGGTCTTTACAAGCTTAATGTTAAAGAAAACAAAACTTTAGATAACAGAGTATGCAAGTTAACAAAGTACATCATCTGTTATTGCTGGAAAGGACTGTACTCACCCATAACCAATGTTTGGAGGTATGGATATTGTTTCAACGGCCGATTGTTGCTTATTCCTCTCTGATACTTAATAACCCTAAATAATACAGAAAGAGGGTAGCAGCCCTAGTCAAAACTTAATTTCAAACATATATGTAATGCAGAGAGAGAAGGGGAAGTCAAGACATAAAAGTTGGTGTCCTACTTCAGTATTTAAGGATTATAACTTGAGGGCTCAAGTGGTTGAGGTTTGATTACACACGAACAGAACACTAGAGGTTAAATGTAAAATACCAAATGTGAGCGCAATGTGTATGAAGAGAACCACTGCCATAGATTCTGTAACCCCAGTACCAAGAACGGACATGAGGCATTATGTCACATCATCCCACTTTAATATAAAGCTACAAGACATAATAAACCATCTTTTCAAGGATTATCTTTCTTACCTTAATATCGAAAGTAAAATTTCTTCTTCCCAAAGTTGACTAATACCCTGCCAAAAATTAAGAATAAATGCATTGCTTAAATACTTCTACTGAACCTATTTATACAACTTTGAGGTGAAGCTATGGTGACATTGGTACTGATCATCAAAGAGAGAGTGAGAACATACTCCTCATTTTGGCTATGTACAGCTACAGTAGGGAACAGATGACCTTTTATGTCCTTGGGGATTTTCCCAACAATAGCTCTGTTTTACTGGCATCAAAGCAGTAATCAAAAATGTCATCAGGTTTAACAAACAATGCGGATGCAAACAAAGAAAACCAAAGTGAAACAGGATAATGGACAGATCATGAATGCAATACGTTTATGGTGGTTGTATATGATAAAAGCAAACTCTAAATGTATGTAGAACAACAGAGATGCAATACGTATAATTTACATAGTGTAGGGCAATGTAAATACTATATACTTCCCGTTTAATAATAATTAAGAATCTTTTAATGTTTTAGTTTTGTTTTACAATTTTAATTAGATAGTATTTAGTGTATTAATAAAGTGTAAAAATGAATGTTGTTTATTTTTCTAATTTATGTTAAAAATGCTACAATAAAACTCTTTCTAGAATAGGAGTATAAGTAGTATGTTTTGGCTATGGCAAAAAACATGTATAACGAAAATTTTAGTTTAAAAATAATTTACTCAGTTTTACGGAAAAAAAAATATATATATATATATATATAACAGAAAATTGATTCTGTTAATACAATTATGTTATTATTTAGCTTTACTAGTAAATAATTACACCTTTTTTTTAATTAGAGACTCAAATCTAATTAAGGCCCAAGATTTATCATAATGAACTACACTAAAAATGACGGCGAAAAAACCCAAAAAATTATATTCCACATCGGTAGTTTAAGTTTATGGAAAATATTTTTTTTGAATATTGCATATAAAATTAAATCATAAGACTTTTCTTTAAATCTTTATTATAAAAACTGGTTTTGGGGTTTAACCTTATAGGAAATATTCAAAAGATTTTTATTCTTTTTGTTTGATTAGATAATATGATATCTCTAAGAAAAGTGAAACTAGGTTAATAAAATTGTTTAAATAGTTGTCAAAGATTGAATCTTTGATTTCAATAAATACCAAGAAGAGACAATAATTCTATCTACACAACAAGTCTTCGGTTAAATCAAAAGACCATATGTATATTTTAAAGTAAAAACAAATCCTTGAAAAATCTTAAAGCTACTTAGTAAAATTATAATGCGGCATATAACAAATTAACAATTAACAAGCGATGAACCTTGTGACTATGAGGCATATAACAAATTAACAATTAACAAGCGATGAACCTTGTGACTGATTACAAAACTCAAAGATAACTTTATCAAAATCAAGTTTTAATGACTCATATACCGTAGATTTACGTATATGTTGTTAAAACATCAAATTTTAAAACCCAATAGGCCATGTGAGACTGCTCTGATCCAGTTTTGTTAATACAATTCTCTTGCTATTTAGTTTGAATAGTTTTCAAAATTAATATTTTTCAGTTGTTATATACGCAGATGTACGTGCAATACACTAAAAAGGTATTATAAATCTAAGATAGACTCAAATTCAGTAAAGATCCAATAATTGATTTATCATAATGGAAGTCATTATCAAATAATTACCAATAAAAAAGTGTAGTATCCCACTTCAAAAAGAAAGAAGAAAAAAATCTTAGATTTAGATACAAAAGTAAAACTGTTGTAAAACAGTTAAGTGAACTCTATCAGACCGGCCCATTTACTGTCCAGCCCATTGGGTACTTAGGTCCAGTCCATTAGTTCATGAGTTCAGCCCATTAGGCCCATAGCCAATGGTCCATTCATACTTTGTATTTCCTATTCTGTTTTGGTCTTAGGGCTACTCCTTTGCCCTATAAATATGTAACCTCTATTCCTAATGAGAAATAAGACTAAGAGATTTACACCCTAAACTCTCTAGTTTACAACAGGTTATCAGCACGATAGCCTCTAAGGCCAGCTGAGAAAACCCTTACCCTAAAACCCTAAAACCGCCGCTCACAAAACCCTAAAACCGCCGCACATCTCTCCTATTCGCGATCAGTCCGAGTTCGTGATCGACCCCTATCCACGATCGGTCCGAGTTCGTGATCGACTCCAATTCGCGATCGATCGGAGTTCGTGATCGACTTCAATTCGCGATCGATCGGAGTTCGTGATCAACTCCTATTCGCGATCGTTTTCAGTTCGTGATCGACTTCTATTCGCGATCAGTTCAAAATCGCGGTCGGTGTTTACTCGAAGTAACATCCGAGAGCGGTACGGGAGCGATACGAGAATCCGCCCGAGAGCAGTCCGGAAGCATCCGAGAGCGGTACGCTGGCGGTACGAGGATCTAACGCATCCGATAGCGGTACGCAGACGGTACACGGAGCTGATCGATAGCGGTACGCAGACGATACACGGAGCTGATCGATAGCGGCGATACACGGATCTGATCGAGAGCGGTACACAGGCGGCACGAGTATCTGTCCGAGAGTTCGCGAGGAGCTGATCGAGTGGAATACCGAGGTCTTTAGCTCCCGGTCCAAACCAGTCAGAATCCTAAGGTGTTAAAGTAAAATTCGAACCTCCTCAAAACCCTATGATCGAACTTGAACTAAAACTATAGAACCCTAAAACATCCAAGTATACAATCTAACAAACTTTAAATTCCCTAAACCCTAAGACTTAAAATCAGATTGTTAGGATTGTTAGATTGATTGATAAGTGCACCATATTACATCAAGCTTAAAATCCGAATTTGGTTGTTTTAAATTGTCTTTGATTGCTTGTTTGTTTGTGTTGCATAAGAACCTAGAATTAAAATTGTTAGGATCTGATCTAATTGTTCTAGGAGTTTTAAACTTGGATTGTTCATGCATCATAAATTAAAATCGGACCATGTTAGGATGCTAGAAAAATCGGCTGCATAAATTAGTATTGTTCTAAGATTGAATTCGATTAAGAGAAGTTTTTTTTTGTTTGTTAATTTTTCCATAATTGTTAAAACATGAAATCGGAATTAAAACATATTGGAGATAAACATCTAAAATAATTTAGCATTATCCTAAGTCTCATATTATTGAATCCTAGATTAAATAGGAAATTTTGTAAAAAGGAAATCCTATCTAGAAATTAAGGAAACTATTGCATGCATTATCTATTTGCTTTTGTTGTCTTGCATGCATAAGAATTAAACCACGAAAATATACATAAGGCATGGCATGTTTCGGTCTTAAATACCGCATGACCTAAGTTCAAAATTATGAATAAAGGCAAGGCATGTTTCGGTCTCAAATACCGCATGACCTAAGACTAAAATGATTCCATGGTTCCGTCTTAAACACCGCATGGCATGATCCAAAATTAATTACATGGTTCGGTCTCAAAACCGCATGATATAATCGGGTGCATGTTTTGTAAAATCTAAGGACCTATGTGAGTGTATTAAAAATGATAATGATTGCACTAAGAATATATATACAAGGTGATTATACATATGCACCATCACCTTACTGAGAGTCTCAAGAATCAGTACCTCACCATAGAAAATCCTATTGACCTTTGGACAGAGTTGAAAAACAAATATGGACACCAACAGATGGTGCTCCTACCAAAGGCTTAATTTGATTGGAAAAACCTAAGGATCCAGGAATTCAAATCCTTGGAATGAGTATAACTCAGAGCTTTTAAGATTGTCTCTATCCTAAGGTTGTGTGGTACTAAGGTTACTAAGAAAGAACTGCTAGAGAATACATTCTCTGCTTTTCACACTAAAAGGTTTAAGACCTATGCAGACCTCATCTCTTGTTTGCTACTTGCTGAGCAAAACAATGAGCAATTATTAATGAAAAGTGCAATGAAGCTCACAAGGTTAACATTACAAAGAAAAATCCTTAAGAGCCTAAAAGAGCCAAAAGAGACTAAGGTCTCTAACTATGTCCATAGGGACAAGTGTGGTCGTTGCCAAGGAAGAAGTGGACGTGGTGGTCCTGGTCGTGGGACTTACCAAAGGCATAATTATGATGGTCAAAGGCCATATAAACCGATTAGGCTTCGGCCGTGGTCGGGGAATAGGCCGCAGGTTACTTAAACCGCAACATAAGACCTAAGTCCACTTGTAATAATTATGGTATAGAAAACCATTTGATAAAGACATACAAAACTCCTAAGCACCTTGTTGATCTCTATTAAGAGAGTTTGAAAATAAAGAAAATAAATCCAGAAACTAACCTTGGTTCATCTCGATGGTAAAGGAAATTTAAACCATGAGAAAGATGACTAAATTGGATTATGAGATTTGTAATTGCCTAAAGAAAATAATTAAACTCATGTGGTGTATTAATTTAATTTATATGCTTTGCATTTGATTGAATTATTATTTTGGTTTAAATTCTATTTTATTTCCTTCAATATATATTAAAACATAAAACCTTGTTCATTATTGGAAATGGCTAAGGACAAGAACATAAGTGTGGTGGATAGTGGATTAAGCCACACAAATTTTGAAAAATGCCAATATTAGCAAAGATAAGCGGGTATAGCAAGCCTAAGTGAAGGCTACGGCCAGGCATATATTTTATGGCACACATTTGAACTAAGTGATGCTTTATATTCACCCAACTCTAAGAGAAGCTTATTGAGCTTTAAGGACATTCATTTGAATGGTTCCTATGTTAGAATAAAGGGTGAAGAAAACAAAGAGTTCCTATATATTGAAATCACCCAAGGACATAAGAAAGTCCTAGAGACTATCCCGCACTAGCCACTGGTTTTACCATGCTAAGATTAAAATGATAGAGGCTAATATGGCAATGAACAAAATGTTCAATGATTCACTTTATGGCATGACCGGATTGGCCATCCGAGTTCTAACATGATGCGTAGCAGATATTAAAATGGGCACACTCCTAAAAGAGAGAAGAGTTATTCCTAAGAATCTCACGTGTGTAGCATGTACACAAGGAAAACTCATTATAAGGCCATCACCAGTAAATAAATAAATTATCCACTTAAGACTATAAGTCTAGATAGTTCTGGTGAATTTATATCCCAAGTGTTTAATAATAATGGTATGTCCATGGGGGGAAGTGTGGACCACCCCGTGGTACATGAACATACAGAGAATGGATTAGATGAATCCTTCATTAAACGTTGCTCGGCCATCACTCATGAGGTCGAAGCTTCCTGTGTCGGCTTGGGGACACACAATATTACATGCAGTAAAGCTTATACGCATCAGGCCATCTAGTGAGAATAGAATATTCACCATCCCAATTACTAACGGGTCATGAGCCAGACATATCCCATCTCAAATATTATTCGGGTGTGCCGTTTATATTGCATCATCACAGAGAACAAAAATGGGATCCTAAGAGAGGATGGGAATATATGATGAATATGATTCTCCCACCATTGCTAAGTATCTTGAGCCAAGGGTGATTTATATGTGGCCAGATATGCGGATTGTCACTTAGTTGAATCCGATTTTTCTATGTTGGGTGGAGAGATAAACAAGCTGGTCAAAGAAATATTATGGAATCAAACATCCTTAAATTGGCAAGATCCTCGGACTCTAGCCTATGATGCAGAGGTCCAAAAGATTATTTATATGCAAAAGCTAGCTAATAAATTGCCAGATTCCTTTTTGACCCAAAGAGAATAAGAAAATCGTACATACCAGCTTGTAATGCACCAGTACGTATTGATGTTCAAAAGGGACACAATAATCAAGTTGCTAGAGAGTCTAATATAGACCAAAATGTTCCATAGAAAAGAACCTTCGCAAATTTAAGAAAGGTGCAAAAGAAACCGAGGTTAAGAGAAAAATATAGACATGGCCGCGGCAAATCCTAAGGCACCAACAATGAGGTTTGGGACGCTAAACCTCAAGGTCCTGATGGTATTGATAATAATGAGAGCTCCATAAATCATATCATGTCTAGAATAAAATGGAACTACAAAGATGTCGACATAAATGAAATATTTGCATGCAAGGTAGCACTTGAACTAAATGAGGATCAGAAACTCACGTCTATGTTAGAGTGCACTCAAAGTAGAGAATGGCTAAAATAGAAAGAAGCCATTGACGTGGAGTTAAACTCTTAGAAGAAGAGGAATGTGTTTTGGTCCGACCTTAAGGACAACACTTGATATACAACCAGTTGGACATAAGTTGGTCTTTGTAAGAAAGAGAAATGAGAGTAATGAAAGCGTGAGTTAAGACACGGCTTGTAGCACAAGGATTCTCTCAAAGACCAGGAATAGATTATGAGGAGACTTACTCCCTGTGATGAATGCAACGACTTTAATAAGTCTGGCTATAAAAGAAAAACTGGATTTACGGTTTATGGATGTTAAAACCGCATACTTATATGGTCCACTGAAAAATGAAATTTATGAGATTACCAGAGGGTATAGAGCTCAAAGATAAGAGTGGTTCTCGAGAAAATACTGCATAAGGCTAGACAAATCCCTTACTGGACTGAAACAAAATGGGTGTATATGGTACAATAGATTGAGTAAGTACCAAGCCAGAGAGGGCTATAAAATGATCCCATCAGTCCATGTACTTATAAAGAAGTTTGCAAACAAAGGGTTTTGTAATCATAGCAGTGTATATGGATGATTTAAACATCCTTGGAACCCCTGGTTAATCGCCCAAACAGTAGAAAGAATTTAAAATAAAAGGCCTAGGCAAGAGAGAAAGAAAAATTATGTTTGGGGTTATAACTTGAGTACATAAAAGATAGAGTCCTTGTGCATCAAATGGCATATATAGAAAAGTACTCAAGAGGTTTAATAAGGACTAAGCTCACCCATTGACTAGCCCAATGGTTGTAAGGAGCATTGATTTGGATAAAAGATCCATTGGTCCAAAGAAGGACAATGAGGAAGTTCTCACTCCTGAAATGCCATAGCTCAGTGCTATAGGAGAGTTAATGTTTTGGCTAGCCACACTAGACCAAACATAAGTTTTGTCGTGAACCTCCTAGCAAGAATTAGTTCTTGACTAACCCAAAGGCACTAGAGTGAAATTAAGTATTTGTTACAAGGTACTTTAAATTTGGGTTTATATTATACTAACTATAACAAAGAAGGTTTTAGTTGGTTTTGCTAATGCAGGTTATAACAAAGAAAGTTTAAGTATGTATGGTCGAAAACAAGGAAGCTACGGTCATACATGAAGACAATACCGCCTGCATTGCACAGCTCAAGGAAGGTTACATCAAGGGAGATCGGACAAAGCATATACTACTCAAGTTCAATCATGCGACAACTCAGCCGATCTCTTCACCAAAACATTCAAGAAGCTCGCGCACCAGATTGGAATGCGGAGGCTTAAGGACTTGGAGTGATGTTTGGAACAGGGGGAGCAATGTGTGCTGTACTCTTTTTCCTTCACCAAGGTTTTGTCCCACTGGGTTTTCCTGGTAAGGTTTTAATGAGGCAGCATCCCCTAAGCACATTGCAGCGATCCCATCCAACATAGGCACGGTCATATCGTCCAAGGGGGAGTGTTGTAAAACACTTAAGTGGACTCTATCAGACCGGCCCATTTACTGTCCAGCCCATTGGGTACTTAGGTCCAGTCCATTAGTTCATGGGTTCAGCCCATTAGGCCCATAGCCAATGGCCCATTCATACTTTGTATTTCCTATTCTGTTTTGGTCTTAGGGCTACTCCTTTGCCCTATAAATATGTAACCTCTATTCCTAATGAGAAATAAGACTAAGAGATTTACACCCTAAACTCTCTAGTTTACAACAAAAACGAGCTAGTGATCGAGACAACTAAGTCGAATTTCACCAAAGCCAACTAGGCCACAATTTATTAATCTGATTTCATCTTTTTCACAGGAAGTCATACATTGTGGAAAAAAAGCTTTTAATATTCATATAATGTTGAATTACAAGACTCTTCTTAGATATTTGTAAAGATGGTTTTTGTTTAGCAACATATGAAATATTCAAAGAAGTTTTTGTTAGTATGATCATCTTTGAAAAAAAAAGAATGAGTTCAATAAATTGTCTAAAATAATTGGCAAGATTGAATATATAATTTCAACTTTTAAATAAAGAGTAAAAAACAGAGACTGTATTTTTTATGTGTCATTGATCTAAATTAAAAAAAAAAAAAGGAAACTCATTTTATTTTATACTAGCAATTGATCCGCGCTACGCGCGGGAGTTAAATGAGGGTTTTTTCGGTTGTTTTGTTACTTTATTTGTTGATTACGTATTGTTCCTCTTTCCGTTTGGTTATGTTATTAGTATGTTTTTCTTTGCTCTTTTGTTGGTTTATTTGTTTTCTATATGTTTTTTCAGCTAGTATAATGTAGTCAAATTTAAATTTTTTATTAAATTTAAATCATCATGATTATTTTTGTTTTCAAAACATATAAAATTAGAAGTTAAATTTGTATAGTAATAGTTATTGTCTCACTTTAGTCATTAGTTGTGCTTAATTAAAATTATTTTTCATTTTGTCATTGGATTGTTATTTGGTTTTATTTTATATGGTTGTAGATAATCTTTTCATTATTTTATTATTTTGTTAGTAACTTGTTTAAGTAGTTTTTTGTTAATTATTTTGTATTTGTAGTGATTACTTAGTGGTTTTTAAAAAGATTTGTAACATGTATATTTATTTTCATAATTCAAAGAGGGTGTATGAGTTGTGATTAGTTTCTTGATTTTTTAGATGAGTTAGAATTGTGTTGTTTTTGATGTTTCTTATCTAGTGGGTTTTTGTAAGATAGCCTTAAAACGTTGGGGTATAATGGGTCATTTTTAAAATTTTAAACAAATTGGTAAAGTAGTTAATGTGAGGGGGAGACGGACGTGGGTTGACATTGGTGTCTGCTGCATCTTAGACCATCTCCAATGGTTTTCTCTATTTTTTCTTCTATAACAAAGTAACTCTATAATAGAGGTGAGTTTTACTTAAATGGTCCTCTATTCTCACCTCTAAAATAGAGATTGCTATTTTTTCCTCTATTTATAGAGGAACCTTTGTAAAAAAAAAAATAGGGTTCCTCTATAAATAGAGGAAAAAATAGCAATATCTATTTTAGAGGTGAGAATAGAGGACCATTGGAGTAAAATTCACATCTATTATAGAGTTCCTCTATTATAGAGGCAAAAATAGAGAACCATTGGAGATGCCCTTAGATCTCGCTAGCTACGGATGAGAGCGAACCAATTTGGAGTAAATCCAGTTTTATAATCCATTTTTTTCCGAGTAAAAAATATAATCCATTTTGGAACTCTGATTTTGAAGTTTCTTTTTCTTTTTATATCACCAATTGTATCGTTGCGATTTTCTGACTGTTGCCTGTTTGATCGGCTGCTTATGTCCTCGATTCCAATTCGTTGCTGGAAATGCTGGTCTAATTATTTTTCCCGGGCAATGTATGTTATTTAATGTGTTAATTGTGAGTTGCCGAAGATAATTGTGAGTTGATTCTCTTTTCACGTAGTGACGAAGTAAATTGTAAGTGATATTTTTTTCAGCTTAGATCAGACTTTTTTTTCTTAGTGTTTTAGCTATCTTATCCTTAATCCGTTTTGCATAACCAAATTTTTTTTTTTTTTTTGTAGCCAAGCTTATCCTTCCAGAGATTGCCTTTCATGTTCTTGCCCGTCCCTAACATTATAATTCCATTAAGGTAAATATTTTTTTTGAAATATATGTCCCCTGCTGCTCGTAATTGTATGAATTCGGTACTTGAGTTGTTTGCTTGTAAATTTTCTGTAATTACTTTGATGTTGTGTTCCATATATCTGTCTATGAGGTTTATGTCGTTGAGGTCCTTCTATCTACTAATTGCCGGTAATGGTTTTATGGTGAGCAGGCCTATATTGATGTTGTTGTCAATTTGATTGTCCGGGGGTGCTGTTGGAATGTGTTGTGATGCTTCGCTATCTAGTGTTATCTTATTTTGTTTGAATTTAAGTTTCTTTTTTATACATTATTTATGTTTGTTTTTTGTGTTTGTTCTTTGTGTTTGGTTTTGTATATATTTGTTTCTATGTATTGGTAATCAATATGAAAAAGAAATAGAAATGCTTTTATTCGAATTGTTGGAAATGATTTGCTCATGATAACATTGGTAAACCTTATAGTCTAAACGAACAGGATGAATTTGATCATTTGTTTGTAGTGGTAGCAGTGGTCACATCTATTTTCCATGTCATTGATGCTACAGTTGATTGTTTGGTTATAATGTGGCCAATGTAGCGTAGTATATTTGTAGCTTTTGTACTTTGACTCTGTGTAATGCCCTCTTGATATTTTTCCAGCATTGATCACTCTTTGCTTTGTTTTCCTTCCAGCCTAGCTTATCCAACCACATCTTTCCTTCCACTATATCATCCCTGCATAATTTTACAATTCCATAAAGGTAGATACCATCTTTGTACCAAGCCTGCTTCTGTGTTTTTCTTGTGAAAATACTCTTTCCTTTGATGTAGTGTGCCTCCACATTTCCACTTGCTATGCATTTCTCCATGAGGTTTTGTATTTGGTAATTGCTGCTAGTGGATTCATAGCTAGTGGCCTTAGGTTGATTTTTTTGTATACTCTGTTGTCTCGTGCTGCTTTTGTTAGTTGTGGTGATGCTTGCATAACATGTCTGACTGTTTTGTGTGAAATGAGAGCAACTCTTGAGATGATATCTCCCAGGATGTCGTTTGGTAGTTCATCAAGGGAGTAATATTTCTTTTGCTGCATTTTCATAGTTTGCTCTGTATTTCAGTCTGGATTTTTAAGAGCGTACTTTATAGGCTGGATGTCAATTGCAGTTACGTTTGTGTTTGGTTTTCCGTAATTGTTGTCCTGCTATTATATTGTGTATTTTCGGCGTTTGATATTAACGATTTAATGATTTTTTTGCCGTTACTTATAATCATTATTTTTGGGTGTTATTAGTTGAGTAATTGGGTTGAGTGGATTTTGTTTTAAATATTTCTGTAGTTGAGGTCAGCGAATGAAACAACAGAGGAAGTCATATTAGTCAGGGAAAAAGTAGAAGACAAAGTATAACCTGAGCATCATGAAGTTGCAAGTGGTGGGTTTATATAAGACTGCGACTTAACTCAATTGAAGAAATGAGTCGTGCTAAGCATCAGATAAGAGAGTTTTGAACGACACAAATTTCGTTTAACACAGACCCGTTACAATGGAAATTAAAGAGAGGGTAGGTTAAGGGTGTCGAGGAGTGGGAAATAATATCTAATTCATTTCTAACCATTGCAACGTGAGAATATGAAATGCGAGGAACATAGAACGAAGTAGGCGATAAGGTTGTTGTTGAAATGGGTCTTTCAAGTGTTAGTAAAATTAAATCAGGAGTTGCTGATGTGTCAGCACCATAAATAAGAGAAAGTCAACTTTATATTTATAGATTGTTATTCAAAATATCATAAATTTTTTATAGTGTAGTATAGAATAACATTAAAACATCAAATTTAAAAACCGAATGCGGAATTGGCCATGCGAGACCAGTCTGATGCGGTTTAACTACATTTGATGGCTGAACCTCTATAACCGGTTTAGTTTGTTACCGTTGCTATCTCGCTAGCGTGTATGTTTCAAAGCTCATCATGAGCTGCTCATGAAACGCATCGATCTCCGTCTTCTCCGTTTTCCAAAATTCAGAAAATTTCACTCACGAAAAGTATCTTCTTCCTTACCCAAATTGGGACTCGATCAGAAAACACCACAGGAGACAGCTTTCGTGCTTGGTCAGGTACTTGACACTTACCAAAACACTTAGAACAGTCCACTCCAGGATCATTCTTGAAGATATACGCTGCAATTCGTCTTTGGGCGTTAAGCTGTAAAAGATGTAGCATCAGCACGTAAGGTGTTCGAGGAAATTCCTGAGAGGAACATAATTATCATTAATGTTATGGTCAGAAGCTATGTGAAAAATGGGTTTTAGCGTGAAAGTATCCAAGTGTTTGGGGCGATGTGTGGATGTCACAGACGCATTTGAGTTCATTAACACAATGCCCTTCCAAGCCGATGTATTAGTATAGCGTACGTTTATTGGAGCTTGTAGAGTTCACACTAATACAGAACTTGGAAAGATGGCTGCGAGGAAGATCTTAGAACTCAGACCCAAATGAGCCTGCAGCTTATATACAGCTCTCAAACATACACGCTAGTGCAGGTATCTGTATAATTCAAACAAAAACCGATAAAACTCTTTCTTCAACGTGAAAGCGAAACTTTCTTGAATGGTTTGATGTAGGGAAATGGGAAGAATCTACGGAGATGAGGAAGAAGATGAAAGAGAGAAACTTGGTTAAAGAAGGAGGTTGCAGTTGGATAGAAGTGGGAGATAAGGTTTACTATTTAAGTGTCGCCGGAATTGTCGCTACTCTTTTTTAAGCCGTTAAAACCATCACTGCTCATTCTAGCGACACATGTCCCTCTATTTTAAAGTAATCGGAGTCGCTCGTTTTCACTTTTCAGCGACACCAAACTAATAAAACAGAGTAAAAATTGGGTCGCCGGTGGTGTCGCAGCGTCGTGGGAAACGAACAGGGCCAAGAAGGTTCATAAGAAATAAAACGCTGCGGATATGTTCCGGATACGAATAGAGGAAGATGATGATGATGATGCAAAGGAGGAGAGGTTGCATTTGGGCTTATAAGCACGGCCAAATCGAGACCGGTTAGGGTGTTCAAGAACCTAAGGGTCTGCGGAGATTGCCATAACTGAATGCTCTCCCGTCACATCTATTAGCAGCAGAGAAGCAAACGGAATGCTTCTCAACTTCATTTATGTGACAGGTCTAGCTTCTCTTGGTCTGTCAAGTTTAGACAACAACAATCTGGATGTTCTTACCAGCCTTAACGCCTCTATTAATCTGTTGATGAACTCTCCGTACAACGATCAAAAGGCTGTGACAGAGTCTTGGACTAATGCAATATCCCAAGAGCAAAAGTACTAAGAAGAATGATAAAGGGAAGGTATCATCATAGAAAGAGTCATTACTGGGTAAGGTTCGCGAGGAAAGAAGTACTCATGTTATGGTAACGGTTGGTGAAGAAGCTACTTTGAGTGAAACGTTTATAACCGATATTATTAATGCTGGCACTTCCATTATACGTATAAACTGTGCACACAGAGATCCGAACATTTGGGGTGAGATCATCAAAAGAGTTAGAAGAGCTTCTCAGATGCTAGAGATGCTATGTCGCGTTCATATGGATTTAGCAGGACCAAAACTGAGAACGGGTACCTTAAAACCTGGTCCTTGTGTGATGAAAGTTTCACTAAAGAAAGATGCCTCATGGAAATGTTGTTTCTCCTGCTGTGGTATGGCTCTCTCTCACAGGAACAGAACCTCCTGCTCATGTTTCTCCTGACGCTACTATCTCGGTCCAAGACCAGGATTTTGTTGCTGGTCTCCAAATTGGTGATTCTGTTAGACTACGTGACGCTAGAGGGAGAAAGAGGAGACTTAGAATCTCAAAAGAGTTTCATGTTTTCTCCAGTACAGGGTTTGTAGCTGAATGTTTTGATACTTCTTACATTGAGTCGGGAACTGAGTTATACATCAAGGGAAAGAAAGTTGGACGAGTAGTACATGTTCCTCCCAAGGAATCTTTTGTAAGGCTCAAAGTGGGAGACTTACTAGTCATTACCCGAGAAGATTCGCTAGATGAACCTTCAGTAACTGTTCCAGGAGCTTATAGTTTAATTTGTCCTTCCGGTTATTTGTTTGATTCAGTCAAGCCTGGTGAAACCATTGGATTTGATGATGGCAAAATATGGGGAGTGATCAAAGGAACACGCCCTGCAGAGGTAGTTGTCTCCATCGCTCATGCTGGTTCAAAAGGTACAAAACTAGGATCAGAGAAGTCCATTGACATTCCACAAAGCGATATCCGTTTCAAAGGCCTCACGTCAAAAGATATCAAAGATCTTGATTATGTAGCTTCACATGCTGACATGGTTGGCATTTCTTTCATACGCGATGTTCATGATATTACCGTTCTAAGGCAAGAACTCAAGAAAAGGAAACTAGATGATCTTGGTATTGTGCTAAAGATTGAAACGGAAAGTGGATTCAAGAACTTGTCATTGATTCTGTTAGAGGCAATGAAGTGTTCGAATCCATTGGGAGTTATGATAGCTCGAGGTGATCTTGCAGTGGAATGTGGATGGGAGAGATTGGCTAATAAATATACAGGAGGAGATTATAGGTATCTGTAAAGCTGCTCGTGTACCGGTAATTATGGCAACTCAGGTTCTGGAGTCACTTGTAAAATCTGGTGTTCCAACTCGAGCTGAGATCACAGATGCTGCAAATGCCAAAAGGTAAAATATTTTGCACCAAACAGGATCCTGGTTAATACTTACAGTTTCTTCTTTTTGTCTAATTTTGGATTTCAAAAATTTTGCAGGGCGAGCTGTGTGATGTTGAACAAAGGCAAGAATATCGTTGAAGCTCTTTCGATGTTGGATACAATTCTTCACACGAAGCTTATGTATAAGAAACCTGACTCTGAAAACCCCCATTGCTCTGCTTCTCACTAGTCTTTACAAAGACAAGTTGCAGTTTTCTTGGCAAGTTCATGAACTGGATGCGTCCGGATGATCCTGGTTCAATAGCAGGTCGGTCTTCTGGTGATAGTTACAGTTTCGAACAAGGATTTGGACCGCTGGTATGCTGTCCTGCATTGCAATGTCTCTATACTTATTAGTACATATGTATGATTTTAACTGGTTAACTCTCTAATATGATATGATCTGATCATCATTGGCCCAAGTCAGTAGCATAGTTGATTGTTTTAAATTCTTTACTTGTAAGTTTTATAAGCTACTTACATGGATTCAATATAAAAGATGCTTAACTTTTAAAAGATTTTTCTTTATATGCAAGAAAGAAGAAATGTTTGATATGGTATGTACCAAGTTTTCTATGTGACAACAAAAGTCCAACGTTGAGTACTACGATTGGTTAACATATAGTGTGACGGACGTTTTTACTAAAACCTAATTTACTCTTCTTTTTTAAAAAGTAAACAATTAATTAACTAAACGCTTAATGTTTCCAAAAAAAAAAAAGAAGGGAAAATTAAGGAGTTCAGGTGATTTTTTAGGGTTCAAAAAAAGGAAAATGGAGAGTTGAAGCTAAAGTCTCTCTATATATACTAGAAAAAGGAGAGTTGAGGCTTATGTCTTTGTTTCTCAACACAACAATAGTCGCAACAGGCAAACACGAGAAAACCTAAACTCAGATTGTAATTTGATCGTCTCTGGAAAACAACATCGATCAATAACAATAACAATGGGGGGCTTGAAGAGGAAAATAGATACAGAGAAGAAGATAGAGGGGAAAGAACCACGAGCTGTTACATTCTCGAAACGTCGGAAGGGCCTTTTCAGCAAAGCGTCGGAGCTTTGTCGTCTCTCCGATGCTCAGATTGCAATCATTGCGACTCCCGTTTCTGCTAATTCACACAACTCTTTCTACACATTTGGACACTCGTCTGTGGATAGCGTGGTTGCTGCTTTCCTCGCTGATCAGCCTCCGACTCGGGATGACGGAAATCTAGGGTTTTGGTGGGAAGACGAGAGTCTCGCCAATTCGGAGAATCCGGAGGAACTGGCTGACGCGATTGACTCAATGAAGAGGATGTTACAAGATCTCAAGGAGTTGCAAAGAGATCATCAACACGTCGTGGAGAAGGAGAACGACAACACCAATGCTTCTTTTACTTTACGTGAAAACGAAGACGTCGTGGGTGAAGGATGCAGCAACCAACTTGGGATGGAATACTTTGATCAAATTGATCCTAAGGTTGATGAGACTCAATCTCAAGCTATGCCCATGATTGATTACGTGGGTGAAGGATGCAGCAACCAACTTGCGATGGAATACTTTGATCCTAAGGTTGATGAGAATCAATCTCAAGTTATGCCCATGATTAGTTACGTGGGTGAAGGATGCAGCAACCAAGGGCTCGACTTTGATCAAATATTTGATTCTGAGGTTCATGAGACTCAATCTCAAGCTATGCCCATGATTAACTTGGACGACGTCGACGAGTTCTTCTCTTCTGATTTCTTCAATGATTTTGATATTGATGCTCTATATGCATAAGTCTCTCACACGTCTACAACCTTTTATTTCCTAAAATACACTTCTCGCTACTAATTTGTATTAGTATTCTCTGCATTCCACTGTAATCTCTATTGTATTCTCTGTATTTCTCTGCATTGCACTGTAATCTCTATCTGTTCTTTATGATATTTGTTTTAGGGGTTAATCTAAAATGTATTTAGGATATGATGAGCTTGTTGGTTTATACTGAATAATATATATAGATGAGAGATCGTAACATCCAAGAGTACTTTTTAGCTTTCTTTTCACTCTTGTTTTCCCATAGTTCCCAAACTGTGATCAAAATGCTCGAGAGTGTCAGCAATGAAACACTCCATTACAAACTCAGCTTCTTTCCAAAAAATCTCAACTTATCGTCTTTCACTTGAACATATATAACAACCAGAATCTCAAGACTTCTATATCCATATGAATCTTTTAGACTTTTAGAGCCTCTTTAGAACTATGTACTGAGAGCAGAGACATTTTTTTCTCTTACTGTAAACAATATTTTATGGATATGCATGAACTCAGGTCAGTGACATATCCGTAAAACGGCTTCTAAAGAAACAGAGTTGTGGTACCTGATCCTTCATCTCTGCCATTGCTAGCATCTGTAGGATCAAACAGTATTATAAAATGATGGTGACGGGATATAATAAAAGCAAACTAAATATGTATGTAGCACAAAAGCACTTGCATCGAAAGCCACACATTTAGGTTCATGAATTGCTTAATAGCTATAAAAAGAATCTGAGCGGTCTTTACACAACCACGTTGCTAGATGTTTCAGTATCATTTGCCTTAACCTCCATTTTTCATTGTGAATCTTGAGAGGAACTGCCAATCCTCGAATCAAAAGGGTTGTAAGAACAATGGATGCCCACCTGAAACCACACAACATTTCAAGACCGTCTTTATCCAGTACCAAAAAAGTGATCCCAACACAACCTCCAAAGAATCAACAGCAGTGTATTTGGCTTCAGAGACAAATGTGAAGAAGGTCTTCTGAGATGCTGAGAGAGAATCATCGAGCTGGTAAAGGATCTCTGGTGAAGAAAAGAGCCGTAATTTGGCTTCTCTTCACGACGAAGAATGATGCCGCTACAAGATGGTTGGTAGCATCGAGCATTGAACAAGGATCTGAGGGATAGAGTGCGTCTCAAGGCCATTACAGCATCTACTAAAAACCCAGTAAACAGTATAGATAAGTGAGATTGGTATCAGAAGAAGCCTCATATTAGTATCTTTAACGATGAACAGTATGTAGAGAAAATAAACCGCTATAAACCCCAACACTTTTTCTCCACACTGTAAAAACGCAGAACACACAAAAAGGGAGAGACTAAAAACGAGAACTTAAGAGCCAACGAGCACCAAAAACGCACTAAAAACGAGAAATTTAGAGTCAACGAGTACACAAACGCATAACAGAAGAAGGGATAGACTAAAAACACAAAATATTACCATAACAAACATGGGAATGATCCACATCCGTGTCCAATGTATGGGGAGCATTAAGCCTTCAAAACCTACGATTGCATCACACTGTGATGATGTTCGATCGAAATTGAGAAATCAGTCACAACCAACCACAAGAACATATATACTTGTTATATATATCGAAAACACTGTTAATGATACCTCTACTGCAATCCAGAAAGTCAATCCTGTTAGAAGTGGGAAGATGAATGATGTAAGATCAGTGAACCATAGTGCACCTCCTGTTTTAAAGGATCGATGCTAGTTTCTCTGCCATTTTATTGATCTATAGTACCACTATAGAGACCACCACACCTACATCATCAAAAACAAGACAACAGTTAGGTTGATATGAATGAGCATGCTAGATGCAACTAATATGAAATTTCAATGAAAGAGCTTAGCTGCAGAGTATCATGCAAGAGGTTCTGTCACAGGTGATTTATGCTGCATTTTACATGCAAATTCTACACATTTCATATGATTGTCCGCAAGAAACATTCCGTACAAAGTCATTTACATTTGAACACTCAACTCTGAGCCTAGTTCAACCACTGACTGACTTCATAGCTAAAAATTAGAATCATCCAAAAACACTCAGCAACTTCGATAATAGGCTCAAGTCGATGGTTGTGAAGGAAAGGACAAATCTTGGGAGATATATTGTGAATTTTAAATCTGAGTAGCCTTTAAACAAGCATGTTGCCTAATGTTTCAAAGCGATCTCTCTTGACCTCCATTTTTGGATATAAATCATGAGCGGGGTTGTCACTACTCGAATCAAAAGAGTGGTAAGAACAATGGAAGCCCACCCGCAATCACACAGCATACAGAGACGATTTAAATAACACACAAGTAAACACATAATTCAAGACCGTATGTTGCATAGTAACAAAAAAGTGATCCCAACAAAACATCCAAGGTCTACATGATTCTGAAGTGTGTGGCCGTAACTTGCAAGTTGACCAACACAAAACGCAAGAGCTGTGTGGATTTATTACCAGTTTAAGCCTGTCAATGTATGCACATTGTTAATGATCTGCTGGACAACATCAAAATGGACCACATGATTAATAGCAGCATCAAAAACTTTGATGACTGTAGTTGTCTGCGAAGCCACATGTTCCACCACCTAATCTATAGTAGCTCCAGCTGAAAGTGCATCAGAGCTCTGAAGACTACAGGAGCCTGTGAGATGCGAAGTGTCTCAGAGTGCTGATTTGCTGACGTGGCTGATGGACTGACGTGAATAAATATTATGGATGCCGTGAGAAGATGCGTGGGAAGGGAGAAAGTAGAGGATCAAGATATACACGAAAATATTGAGAGTATATTTGATCGAGAGATATAAGGTAGGATATTTCTTAGGATAAGGAATATTTCCTTTTAGTTAGGAATTCACAAAGATCTAGGTTAGATATCATTTGTGTAGGGTATAAAGAGACGAGAGCTAGCCACAAAAAGAGCTAACACTCATGGGGATAAAGTGGTGAGAATTGTAAACCTTCAAGAAACAAAAAAAACCTTGAAGGAGAGTGTGTGTTTTAACTCTTTTAGATCTACACAGAGTGTTGTGTTAGATAGATAAGAGAGTAAGCTTAGGTTCAAGTCTTGTAAGAAACGGAGGATTTTATAAGATTGAATAAAGTGTTTGCTTGAGTTTTATAGGGTGTGTTGTGTTCTTTATACCTTTACACCAGCAACGTCCACAAAGAGCGAGAATAGATAGAATTAATTTTGATTATAATTTTCAAGAGTTATTTTCGTAATTTTAATTTTCTTAAAAGTAATTTTCGTAAATATAATTTTCAATGACCCGAAACAGTGTATATATTATTATCATTATCATGTGTGATGCCTGTCAATACATTTAGTTTGAGTGGGTTTCAAAATAAAATGTGTTTTGTAGAAGATAAAAAGAATTGAAATTGAAAACGATGTAAAGCAAAAAAAGAAATGAAAACTAGACTATTCTTTGAAAATTATCAATACCACACCACGCAGTTTCATCCCTTATCATACACAACAGACGTTTTCATAATAGCGTTCATGTTATTATTCTACATATCCTTTTTATTTATACAAACAAGATTCATTGAAGGACCGAAACTTCTTGTCCAAGGAAGTTCCACTACTTAATCATCCTTGAGGACATGTTCCCAGTCCGAAGCCGGGCTCTCGTAGCCTTTTCCGGATGTAGATGGTTCTGTATCAACGCCGCATGTATCTATCTGAGAATTTGCAGGTACTGTTAACATCGAAGCTGACCAGAGATGATCACACACTCGTTGCTGGTCACTCTCTGAATCTGGATCCATAGCTAAGCTGTTGAGAGATTTCTGCACTTGTTCAGCTTCCCGGCGTTTCAGTATCTGGAATCTATTCATAACGTCACCCACATGACTGCTTCTGCCAATATTAGCCATCTCCGGAGCTTCTGGATTCTCCTGCTGGTCACCCATTATTGTCTCTGGGCAGTTTTGAGTCTTGAGTTTGCGATTTGTTTCCTGCTGGTTCAGAATCTGAAACCGGTCCGTAACATCAATGTCTGAATCTGGGAACTTCTGAGACTTGAGTTTTCGCTCTGTTTCCTGCTGCTTCAGAATCTGAAACCGGTCTATAACATCATTATGTTTGTTCTCTGTAGTAGATGCAGGGGATGCCTGCTGTATCGCATCCGGTATCTTTCCAGAGGATGCAGCATCATCAGGCCTCATGTTTCCATCAATGGTGTGTTCTAAACCACCCGCCAAGCTTCTGGAGATAAGCGATAATACCGCATCCACAGGGTCTGAGTTGAATCTAGAGCTTTGTGGGGCATCATGACTCATTGTTACTACATTTTTCCCACAATTGCTTCCATGTTTGATGATCGATTCAGTTGTCTCCTGCTCTGCATTTGCAGCGTTAATGATGGGAACCGATTTCTGGGGGTTAAGAGAAGGTTCCTGCATAAGGGTTCCTGCATCTGCAGAGATCTCTGGGATCGAAAGCAAGAACATGAATGGTTAAAACATAGGTAAAACAAATACCTTTGAAAATTATTCGCAAAATGATGCGCAAGGTCAGCATTTCTAATACTATATCCTAAGCATGACTAAACAACCGCTTAGCCCATGTTTAAACTTGGTACGCCAAAGTTGACTTATAACCGGGTTAAATCCGATCCATAAAACTTCCGCCTGCCAATCTCAGAGAAAGATACAAAACTGATCTACAGATTATTTACATATTTTCGTAAAGGACACGAGAGAAACAGCATCCTAATCACCTCTACTGTCATTTTTAGTGTTTAACTGCATGTGGATCTGTTATAAGCAAATTAAGCATAGCAGTAGCATCGATTATGGAGAAAATGCACTTGCAATGCTAGTCACTAATAATATCAGACAGATGAGACGGTTAGTTTGAAAGTTACCAACCTTTATCGTTAGGTTTAAGATTACCAATCTCATTCTTGATCCGATGATACCGAGCCATGCAAGTTGTGGAACATAAGGCAGCTTCAGTTTCGAGCCAGAGATTCTTGTACAAGAGAATTTGTGGGTGGTTTTCTTCACCATCAGGAAAGTTGGAAGCAAGTATGTTCTTAATACTCTGCAAAGTTAAGATTCAGTAGGCATGACTTAACAAATGATGCAGATGCACACATATACTATGTAGGTAGATACCTGGGTCATCTCATTCTTATCCACCGGTTCTTTGATGCCTAGGCTGTCTAGTGGCTTGACACTAAACCCTTGAAAGCCTTTAACAACTCCCTTTGCAGCCTGAACAAGGACACCGTTGAACAACCAACAGAAAACAAGAACAAGCAATGTGTTTCATTTAAAGAAAAACGAAATAGGTCGGGAACATTGCACAAATGAAGACTTTACGCTCATGTGAATATTCCAGTTATCACAAGTGGTGCTCTAGATCATAAATACATTATTGTTTCATAGAGTATGCATATTGTTTTTTTCTTAACTTCTAGCTGCGCTTTAAATCACAAAATGCCGGGGTCAAACTGTAGCATACCTCAGGAATGTCAACCACGTTGGGACAGGTAACATGCACAGCTTGATTTGGAAGTGACGCTTCCCCTGCGGTTGGCTTATTATCAGTAATTTTCTTCAAGCACTTAGTGAGATTATCTACTACTTTCTCAAGGTTCTCAAGTTGCTCCAGCTTCAGCCAGCTTCCATTGTTAAAGCACTCATAAACAAGCACTTCTGACAGATTATGCATGGCATTAACCACGGAAGAAACTCTTGGAGAAGAAGTCGGAGATGGGAAATCTCCTTGATCACATAAGTGCCTTTCAGGTGATCGGCCAGTTGAGACATCATCTGCAATAGATCTACTACTCAAATCCAGACCTAGATCTGTCAACAACCTTGTCTTCTTATCTCTATTCATTATATCAAATGTTTGTTCCTGGAGCTTACAAGACTTTTGGTCGGCGGGAACATCTTCACTAGGTTGATTAGTACTACATTCGAAAGGGGGCTTATAGTTGACAGCTGATTGAGCATTCTCACTATCCGCTTTCACTGCACCACGTGACTCACTTCCCATAGAAAACATCGTGGGAGCTGAAGGTCCCTCAGAAGACACCACGAAGTGGCTCCAAGATCGAGACTCGTCACAATTTAAATCTTCAATAGCATTCTTCAAGGAGCTCTCAGAAACACCATTCTCACTGTCAGCAACCAAAGTATAAGGCCTCTGATAAAGGGAGGAGACACCACTACCTTCTACTTTATCCTTAATCAGTGACATCGAGGAATTGATATTAGATGGTAGCGGGTGGGAAGATCGCTGACTTCCCAAACTTTGCGGGCCAACTAGATCTAGATTCTCGGGCAAAGGCTTAACATGACCAGTAGCTTCACCATATCCAAGCAACACATCAAAGTTAACCGGTTCAATCGAAGAACCACGCAAGCTGGATTGAGCTCCTAAGATATCCTCAGGCGCATGACTACAAACATCACTGTTGCTCGGGAACGATCTTCCACCTCCTAAATGAATCCCGGTCTGACTTCCATCAAAGACCGTTTCTGTTTTCAAATTCGACATTGACAAAGACGAATTACAATCTGTAACAAACCCGTTAGGCTCCACATGAAAACCAGGGACAAGATTTATAGTTTCAGGTCTTCTATCTGAGCCAGGAAAGTAATATCCGGGACGGTTCTCATCACTAGAAGCGTAAACACCAGAAGACGTGATAGGAGTAAAGAATGGTTCATGAGGAATTTGGATAAGCATATCTGCATAAGAAGACACAGGAGCTAACGTAGCTGAGTTATTATAGCTAGGCAACAAGTTCAAACGTTGCCTCTCTGAGAAATTCTCATTGGGGTGGTGAGACACAAAATCAGATGTTGAATCGTAAAATCCACACGCTGATAACATGTCTTTATAAGAAGAATCTTCACCCCTAGTACCATAATTTCCTGCAAAATACAATACACACACTTAACTACTCATGCTCCATTCAATTCAGTACTACAAGATCATTATCATATCTCAAACATGACGAGTGAAGATTCTAAAATTGAATCTAGTACGCAAGAGAGCATCAACACAAGATCAAACCCAAACGAAGTCTCATCAAATCCACAGTTAAACCCCAAATTTGTCTAAAAATAAAAAGGGGATATCGAATCGTACCAGGTCGAGTACTAGTGTCAGCGTAAAACGATGAAGAAGGAGTCTGTGAGCGAGAATTTTCACGATACGATGGGTTATTAGACCAATCAGCGGGCGATCGTTGATAAATCATCGGATCAAACAATTCTGGGGTTGGATCATAGGAATCATTAACCGGAGTTCTTGACAGAAACGGAGGCGCAGAAGCTGGAGGATGGGGAGACGGGGAAGAGAGCCAAAACGGGTACGGTACTCCAGAGGAACCTCCATAGCCAAATCCATCGGCCATCGTTTTCTCACCAAACAAAAACGACGAGAGACTGGTGAAGAAAAAAATAGTGAAGCTGCAGCTAAAAGGTGTTAATTAAATATGTCAAAGTTTATCGGAATTAGCTTCTTAATGGGCCTTTTAATTATCTAAAGGAAAGCCCTAAAATATCTGTAATTATCTAAACAAAATGAAAGGAAAAAAAAACAAAAGTTTAGTTGATTAATTGTAATCACAGATTAATATAAAATGCAGATAAGTTCCAGAATGAGTAAAGCTTATCAATTTAGATCATTATTTATTTGTTTCCAATCAAAGTTTCGGGCTAAGTTTTCCAGTTTATCTGGCGATGTATGTTTGGCCTTATTAATAAAACTCCAATTGACCATATATATATATATATATATTATTCATTTGATATATTTTCCTAATCTTATAAAGAATTTACACACAAATGAAAGACATCACTTATGGAGAGAGATTAGACAATCTTTCATATCATCTCCAAAATCCTTGGTTAGTCATAGACGATTTCAATGAAATTCTTTCCAACTCTGAAAAACTTGGTGGACCATCTAGAGCTGACTGAATTTTCTGAGATTTTCAATAAATGGTAACAATATGTGATCTGGAGGATACACGACACAAAGGAGATAAATTCTTATGGGTAGGAGAAAGACATACACATACCGTAAAATGTTGTTTGGATAGAGCCTTTCATAATGGACCTTGGGGAGCTGCTTTCTCGAATGCTGAGGTTGAATTCTTAGACTTCACATGATATCATCATAAACCTATCTACCTAAATTTTAATATTGGATCTTCACATAGACGAAGAAGCTTTTACTTTGATTAACGATTATGCGATGTGGACAATTTCAAAGATCTTGTGAAACAAGGATGGCAAAGACAAACACAAGACATGAATTTATCAATCTCCAATCGCATTGTCTCCTGCAGATTAGCGATGGCTAACTTGAAACACAAGGTTCAATTAAACTCTAAAACACGAATTAAGGCTCTGCAGTCACAACTAAACACAGCAATGGAAAGTCTCAACTTCACAGTCAGACAACATATCCCAACTTTACAAGATGAGCTGACAAAAGCCTATTTGGATGAAGAGAAACACTGGAAACAGGAGAGCAGAAATCAATGGATGAACGAGGGTGATAGAAACACAAGTTTCTTTCAATCTTGTGCTAACATGAGGTACACAAAGAACCAGATAAACTCAATCCAAGATACACATGGGAATACGTTTCGTGAACATATAGCAATAGGAGAGCAGGCACAAACCTTTTTCCAAAAAATCTATTCAACTAATGGCCATCAAGTTACAAGGGACGTTTTTGCGGATTTTGAATCACGGGTCACACCAGATATGAATGAGGATCTCACTCTGCCTTTCACTACACTGGAAATATATGATGTTGTGTGTCAAATTGGAGATGACAGAGCCCCTGGTCCAGATGGACTAACAGCTCGGTTCTATAAATCATGTTGGGACATTGTTGGTTGTGATGTCACACGAGAAATTCAACAGTTCTTTGATACTAGTAACATGCCATCTCAATAGAACCACACAAATATTTGTCTTATCCCAAAAATTGACAATCCGACTACTTTCTCTGATTATCGCCCAATTGCTCTATGTAATGTCCTGTACAAAATCATTTCAAAGTGTCTAGTTTGCCGCATTAAAAACACTTAAATCGGATAGTCTCAGATGCACAGGCAGCTTTTATCCCAGATCGACTGATCCAAGATAATGTCATGATAGCCCACGAAGTCATGCACTCTTTAAAAGTTTGAAAGCGAGTCTCAAATTCTTATATGGCGGTCAAGACTGATGTGAGCAAAGCTTATGACAGAGTACAGTGGAATTTCTTGAGAACTACTCTGCAGATTTTTGGATTTTGTGATAAATGGATTGATTGGATCATGGCCACTGTTGAATCAGTGATTTTTTCTGTACTAATCAATGGCTCACCATATGGACATGTTAAACCTGAAAGAGGCATACGACAATGGGATCCCCTCTCACCCTATCTATTCATCCTATGTTCGGATATTTTAAGCCATCTCATACAATCACGAGTTGCGGAAGGTGATATCAAAGGTGTCAAGGTTGGCGAAAACACACCAAAAATAACACATCTCCAATTTGCTGACGATTGTCTCTTCTTCTGTCAAGCTAATAGGAGAAATTGCCAAGCTTTGAAAGACGTTTTTGATGTATACGAATACTATTCGGTCAACAAATCAACACTTCCAAGTCTATGATAACTTTTGGTTCACGTGTGTATGGCACAACTCAAAATCGCTTAAAAGGGATACTTGAGATCCCGAATCAAGGAGGAGGAGGGAAATATCTTGGTTTGCCTGAACAATTTGGCAGAAAAAAAGAAAGAAATGTTTGAGTATATCATCACTAAGGTGAAACAGAAGACCTCTAGTTGGAGTGCAAAGAGATTATCACCAGCAGGAAAAGAAATAATGCTGAAATCAATAGTACTTGCCATGCATGTGTATGCAATGTCTTGTTTCAAACTACCTAAAGACGTTACTTCGGACATCGAATCGATACTCATGAACTATTGGTGGGAAAAAGATGCACAACAAAGAGAAATTTCTTGGATAGCCTGGAAAAAATTACAACACTCTAAAAAAGAAGGTGGACTCGGTTTTCGATATTTAGAAAAGTTCAATGATGCACTTCTAGAACAAGCTTGGCGTTTAATTTAGTATCCAAACTCAATGTTTGCAAGGATTATGAAGGCTCGATACTACCGTGATACTACTATCTTAGATGCAAAACCAAGGAAGAACCAATCTTATGGTTGGTCTTCTTAGCTAGTTGGTATCTCACTGATAAAAAAGGGATCAAGATACAATGTTGGAGATGGAAATACAGTAGGAATTGGATTAGACAATTTCATTGACTCACATCCTCCAAGACCAGTATCTGCCATATATGATGAAAATTGTAACACCCCAATTTTATAATTGGGCTACTTTTGTTATTAAGTTGCAGCCCATTAGGGCCCAACAACTTGCAAAACGACAAGGGTTTATGTTTGGTGTGTGTGTGCTTGCCTATAATGTATGAACGCATACATAACCCCGTCTTTGTTAACAAGACTACAAGAGAGGAGAGTTTGTGAACCCTAAGAGAAGTTGACCATGTAGATACTTGAGTCTCTTGTTGTTGATTATATTTGGAACGTGATTAATGTATGTCGAGTGGGCAGAGTTTGATCTCCTCACTGAGTAAACTTGTTTACTCACCTCCTTCTTTCCCTTTTTCCCAGGTTAGTAAGTTCAAGAGTTACAGTTTGAAGTTTGTTCGTTTGGTGAATTTTAAAGAAAGAGACGTTTTGGCCAGACCGGATGGATTACATTTTGTTCCGTCTTTTGCGATGGTACGGGTGTTACATTTTTGGTATCAGAGCCGGTTAAGGCCACTCCGGTGCTGACCCCGAGGGTCAAGTTTTCAAAAATGATTTTTGTTTTAAAAAAAAAAAAGGTTTGCAAGGAAAGTTTCCGGAAACGAGTTTTGTTTTGTGTAAAGATATTGAACTCAGCAACAACAAACTTATTTTTGACTTTCATTTTCTGAAAGTTAGTAGTATTCTAATCTTAATCTTGATTTTTATGGTGTGTGGAAATCAATCCTCAAAACCAGTGTAAGACCCTGAACCATAGTTGGGAGAAATTCGTGAAGCCAAAAACTGTGTGATAAATCTTTTTTTTTAAAAAGGAAGATGAGGAGTCAATACCGTGCGAGAGTACTGCAGATAATTCCTCCAGTGGATAAGGTTGGTGATGAGGAAGACGAAGACTTGAACTATGTTTTATGTTTGTGTGCTTTGTTTGCTTTGATTGAAATTGAGTGTTGCATTATTTATTTGAATGAATTATCTTTTGCGTGTTGTTTATTATTTTTGGAAATCTTGTTTGCATCTTCTGGCTTTTGTAAATAAAAGTTGAGGCCCTTGTCTGTAAGCTTAAAAGAGAGAGTAAGGAGTTCCAAGTGAAGATCAGTTCGTCAAGATATTCAAAAGAATATATTAAATTTTGTTAAGAGAATTGGAACACCCTAAGATATGTGTGGCGACATTAAAGTGATAAATAACATGGGAAGAAGCCCTATAAAGCGTAGAGGAAAAAAAGAAAAAAACAGGGAAGGAGCCTCATATGGATGATAACACCATATAAGTTGATATGGTTTTGGCAAGAATGTATACTTGTGCGACATGCAGTAAGGTTAAACAAACTACTCAACTAATTGGAACCTGAATGGATGAAGGAGTGTGGGAATTGTTTCTAAAAGGTTGAATGTAAGTTGACTTGGAGAAGTTAACATTGAGGACCACAAATGCTATGAAGGTCGATAGTTTTCTTGGGGTAGTAGATCACAAACAAAAGTTTGGTAGATGATATGCTAATATGGCTAAACCAATTTTCTTGGAAGGATGTGTTGTTTGAGTGGACCAAGGTGTGGGATACTAGCTTATAAAATTCAAATGAATATTTAATAAAATATTCGTGTTAATATTGTGGAATGACATTTTTTGAGGTGGACAACAAAGTTTAAAAATGAGGTATTGTATAAAAATCACTAGTCGAGGTTATTATAGTGCTTGGACAGCATAAAAAGGGATTGCAGCGGAGGAAGTGGAAAAGAGTAGTGTGGGAGGACACCACACATTAATGTAGATTATGGACTTCTACAGAGCATTGTATGTAAGCGTTCGAGATTAAAAAAAAAAAAAAAATGTGTCGTGATAGTGGAGATAGGCTGTTTAGAATTTGAAGTTGTTTTAACCCAAATGGGAAAGTATATAGAGAAAATGGAGATTGTTGGTGGATTGCTGCGGATGACTAGCAGTAAGAAGGCAACTTGGGAAGTTGTAAAGCAGGATGAGTCAAGACGAAAAATGTTGGGAAAAAAGGTTGTTATTCTAAACGAAAAAAAAAAGATTTGAAGAAAAGAAAAACGCTAAGTCTACAACGTATGAAGTTTGATAGGTGGTATAGGAATCCACTAAGGATCGCGAAGTTAAGATCACTAAATATTATGAGGAGGCAACATTATTTTGATTTGGTATTTGAGTAATGCAGAATGGTCAATATGTGGCGAATGACGATTATACGGAAAGTACTACTTTAACAGGGAAAAAAAATGCATGGAAGTGTGAAACCAAAAGGAACCAAAACCGTAAGAGAGTGTTAGGAAAACACTATGTTAAATTTAACATTGGGAAACTTTCAAAGGGATGTCAATTTTATAGGGTTAGCACAACGGAAGCTTGGTGGATCATTTAGCTCTGTGTTGCACAAAACCGTAATGGTCATGGTGGATGTGTACACTTCAGAACATCGTTAGACAAGGTCGTATGTTGGTGAACTGGTTTATTTTCACAAGTCAAGGTAATGGAAATACCTTTTGTTGGAAATTGGAGTATTCTATTCAAGTTTTAGACCTTATTTGAAGAACGTGTAATATGTCTAATCGATGGAAAGTTAAAGGAACTATGACACTTGACGTCCCATATTGTAATATTGCTAAACGTCGGAACTAATCGTAGTAACGGAAGAATTAGTTTTTTGTTTGTTAAAAATCTGAAATTGAGAAGCATGAAGGGATTATTTCTAGTAAATGGGAACTAGAGTGATTACAGTATAACCAATGGAAACTCGCGGTTCATTGTTGATCGGAAAAAATTCAAAACGAGCATATTGGAGAAGGACACACCAAATTGCGTTAGATTTTCAATGGGGGAGAAATACGCTTACAAATTCGAGGACGAAATTAATTTTAGTGGGAGAGAATTGTAACACCCCAATTTTATAATTGGGCTACTTTTGTTATTAAGTCACAGCCCATTAGGGCCCAACAACTTGCAAAACGACAAGGGTTTATGTTTGGTGTGTGTGTGCTTGCCTATAATATATGAACGCATACATACCGCCGTCTTTGTTAACAAGACTACAAGAGAGGAGAGTTTGTGAACCCTAAGAGAAGTCGACTATGTAGATACTTGAGTCTCTTGTTGTTGATTATATTTGGAACGTGATTATTGTATGTCGAGTGGGCAGAGTTTGATCTCCTCACTTAGTAAACTTGTTGACTCACCCCCTTCTTTCCCTTTTTCCCAGGTTAGTAAGTTCAAGATTTACAGTTTGATATTTGTTCGTTGGTGAATTTTAAAGAAAAAAACGTTTTTGGCCAGACCGGATGGATTACATGTTGTTCCGTCTTTTGAGACGGTATGGGTGTTACAAAAACAATGAAACTTTAAACACTCTGATGAGGGACTCCAGTGTGATCAGATCATGGAACATTTCGAATCTCCAAGCACATATCAAAGTCGAGGATATAGAACACATTCAAAAGATCTACCTTGCACGCGAAGGTCGATCTGACACATTAACATGGAACTACAGTACTACAGGTGATTACACGGTTAAATCAGGCTACTGGCTTTTAACTCATGATCCTCTATCCTCAGATTTACCACCGGATATACCTCATGGTTCACCTCAACTCAAGAACAAGATCTGGAAACTGCCAGTAATTCCAAAATTAAAACACTTCCTTTGGCGAATTATATCTCGAAGTCTTCCAACTTTGACAAAATTACGATCAAGAGGCATGACGTTAGATCCTATATGCTCTAGATGTCGTCAATCTGAGGAAACTATCAATCATGCTTTATTCACATGTCCCTTTGCTCTTATGGTGTGGTGATTCTCAAGCACTACTCATATAGACATTACTAATTTGGCTTCTGATGCTGAAGAAAATATTTCTCATATCATAAATTCAATCCTTAGCTCTGCTTTTTCAAATGATAAAACAATGCTACCTATCTGGTTATTATGGAGAATTTGGAAGGCAAGAAACAAGGTTTTCAATAATTTTCGGGAGAGTCCATCAAAAACGGTATTATGGTCTAAATCAGAAGCAAAACAATACTATAATCACACACATAAAACTGATAGGTTTCAACAGAGAAGTGATGATAATAGACACATTCCTAGATGGACTGCTCCACCGATTGGATTTATGAAATGTAATTTTTGATGCAGCATACAATAACTTCAATCATGAATCAACTGGTGGCTGGATAATTCGCAATAATTTGGGACTACCTTTAGCTTTGGGTGCAACTAATCTCTCACATGCCATTTCACCATTAGAAGCGGAAGCAAAAGCTATGCTGGTAGCTTTACAACAATCTTGGATAAGAGGATATACATCAATAATTCTAGAAGGGGATTGCGAAGTTCTAATTAATATTATCAATGGCCGGACTAGACACCGACAGCTAATCAACATCCTGCAAGATCTATAGTTTTGGATTTCCAAATTTCAGTTCTTTAGATCTGTGTTCACAAAGAGAAAATGTATTAATGCAGCTCATTTATTAGCCCAATTGGAATGTAATTTTTCTCTTTTTTATGCTGAGTCTGTAATTAAGCCAGTATGGCTTCATGAACAACTATGTATTGATCAGCCTTAAATCAATATAAAAGCAATTTGAGTAAAAAAAAAATAATAATAAAGAATTTACATTTTATAAATTTTACATCTACAGTCAATTAGTAAAAAAATAAGTAGGGTAAAAAGACAATGTTACACTTTCATGTTGATGTTGGGGCACTTCATCAATTTTGATGCTCCATACTCCATAGGTTTTCAAGCTCACAACTCTCACGCATCACCTTTCATCTTAAACACTCTACTGTCATAATTGAATAAACAACAACAACCTCTTCGGTCTCCTTCCGCTAAATACACTTTTTTTTTTTTTCTGTCTCTCTATTTCAAAATCAATATCTTCACCTAAAAAGCTCAACATGGACCAAAAATTATTCTATACTAAGAAACTGTTTGTCTTAGAGTCGGAAGACGTACGGATTAAGGCCACGAGAAGGACAAAAGTGATACACGGTACGTAATCTTTTTTTTTCTCTCATAAGAAAATGTGTGTTTAGACAATTCTATTTTTAGGGGCCTTTTGTTACTTTGTTCTTTTGATTAAGGGTTAAAATAGTTGTCCTTCAACTTCAAAGCATTATCATTAAAAAACGAATGGCTAACGACTACGTTTCCTCCTCTGTTCAGCTTCTTCTTCTTCTTCTTACTCTCCTAATCTTCTTCTACAGTCAGCCTACTGATTCTGCCTCTATCGTCAAGTTTCTCCCTGGTTTTGATGGTCCTCTTCCCTTTGAGCTCGAAACCGGGTTTGTTCTTTTCTTCTTCCTCGTGTGATTGATATAAAATCTTAGTGTTTTGAGATTACTCTAATAGTGTGTGTATGAATATGATTCTTTAATTTGTGAAAGGTATATTGGTGTTGGTGAGGAAGAGGAAGTACAACTTTTTTACTATTTCATCAAGTCTGAGAGGAATCCAGAAGAAGATCCTCTTCTTCTTTGGTTAAGTGGAGGACCTGGCTGCTCTTCTATCTCTGGTCTTCTTTATGAGAATGGTTATTATATCTTCAACCTTCAACCTTCATTCTTTCTACTCATCTTATTCTTTTTTGATACAGTATAATAAACACATGTGTTAAAACAGAACCATATGAAATGATAAGATCACATAGAGAATGAGAGAAAACGACGTGTAAATAGCACAGATCCACATCCTCTCTGGTTTTTTTTTACCGTAGACAACAGTGGATTTCGTGTACTTTTTCAAACCGCCAAAGATGTCACCGTTCATACGTTTTTACTTTTTAGATGAGACAAAGTCACAAAACACACCCTTAAGTACTAGAGTTCAGATTGGTTTCCTCTAAGCTTTTCATCCTCATGTTTGAATCAGGGCCTGTGACTGTAAAGCGTGAGGTTTACAATGGAACTCTTCCTTCTTTGGAATCTACAACATATTCATGGACTAAGGTAGTACAATTTGTTTGTACGTACTCATATTACCATCTCAAACTTTCTGGTAAAATGCTTTGGTCGTTGAAGTTGTGCATCCTTTTTTTTCTCAGGTTTCGAGTATAATATATTTAGATCAGCCCGTTGGAACTGGCTTCTCCTACTCAAGAACTCAACTTGTTAATAAACCGAGTGATTCAGGAGAAGCCAAGAGGATCCATGAGTTTCTTTACAAGGTCAAAAGACTAACACAATTGTTAATTTCTTGAGAAACATATCTGCTAAACATATCTGCTTTATGCATAGAACCTTTAGAAGTATGAATTTAATTTTTGGTAGTTGTGCAGTGGCTAGGTAAGCATCAAGAGTTTCTCTCCAACCCTTTCTATGTCGGTGGAGATTCTTATTCCGGTATGGTCATCCCGGCAATCGTTCAAGAAGTCTCAAAAGGTATGAGCCATCTTATTTTTGCATAACCAATCTCCAAGCCCTTTTCTTTGAATCTCGTTTCTTTATCAAAGTATAAGCACTTTGATGCAGGAAATTATTTATGTTGCAAACCTCCAATAAATCTTCAGGTTCGTTTGTATTTTGTTGTTTCTTCTATATACTTTATGGAGCATTAACAAATTGATAGATTTCTTCCCTTGGTACGTACACTGACAAAAACAGGGCTATGTTCTTGGAAACCCGTCCACGGAAAGTGAAATGGATAGAAACCATCGTATTCCATATGCTCATGGAATGGCACTGATCTCAGATGAACTCTATGAGGTATATATAACATGACATGCTTTTGTTTCTTCTCTCCACAATTAAAGTTGATTACAAAGCAGTTTAAAACTCTTCTTTTCTTGCAGTCAATGAAAAGAATCTGCAAAGGAGAATATATAAATGTTGATCCACGTAACACAGAATGCTTGAAACTCGTGGAAGAATATGAAAAGGTACACATACACACACACACACACTCTTGGAAAATTAGGTTGATGCAATTAAGTTCTGTCTACGGTCTACCTAGTAAAACTCATCTTTAATATTCAGACTTTTGTGGTTATTTATAGTGCATTCACAGAATAAACCAACCACTTATACTAACGCCATACTGTGAAGAGACATCTCTTGATTGCTATGTAAGTAATCCATCTTGTCTTCTTTAAACCATTAAGAAAAAAAAAAGTATTTAACGAGGTTGTGTTTACAGGCGTATCGGTCTTTGTTAACAACCTACTGGGTCAATGACGAGAGTGTACGTAGAGCTCTTCATGTCAATAAGGTATTATACATGGAAAAATGTCAATATATTCAGGTTATTGGTAACAAAGTGTCAAACTCTTTAGGAGGATCTATACATGCTTGCAGGGGAGTATAGGGGAATGGGTGCGTTGTAACTGGGAGATACCATACACTCATGACATTAAAAGCAGTATACCGTACCATATGAATAACAGCATCGATGGCTATCCTTCTCTCATCTTCAGGTCAGCATTTTAATTATAACCTCTTCCTTTTGATAGAGTTCTTCAGGAATCAAGACTTTTTTGTGGTTTTTTTTTGGGTGGACAGTGGTGACCACGACATGATGGTGCCTTTCCTTGGAACGCAAGCTTGGATTAGGTCTCTTAATTATTCTATCATTGATGACTGGAGACCTTGGATGATAGGCGGTCAGATCGCGGGGTATTGCTACCATTTGTGTATTTATTTATTTATAGGATGAACTCTCAATCTACTGTTGGTTTGAGCTCATTCATTAGTCTCGCGTTTTCTTGTTGTAGATACACGAGGACTTATGCCAATAAGATGACATTTGCTACAATCAAAGCAAGTCTTTTTTCCTCTACTGAATATTTACTCTATGTTTTGACATCATATTTCTTAATTGATTTGTGGACTTTGATTATAGGGAGGAGGACACACACCAGAGTATAAACCAGAGGAGAGTTATATCATGTTCCAAAGGTGGATCAGTGGACAGCCTCTGTAACATGAAGCTAGAGTTGCTATTCATAAAGCGATTCTACATTTCTTGAAAAATGTAGAACTCTGCCTTCATGTTATATAGAATGTAAAGTTGCTATGTTCAGAAACTAATAATAATTTATTGATAACTAGTATTATCAACCCATGTAATAAAATTGAAACGAAATTTTAGTAAAATACATAACCACAAACAACGGCAAACAGCTGAGCTGTTTAAATCCTATTTTTATCACACACAAAGTTTCCGGAATAGCACATTCAAAACTATCTTATATATATTAGAGTATCTGTGAATTTCCACAGATACATGGCAGAGTGGCCTTACGGCTTCGAACATTACCTTTTAGAGACGTTGAGCAAGAAACTTGGCCAAAGAATCAACAGGCTTGGCTGAGTCGATATTTCCCATTTCCCGTGACCGGATTTTGATTCTTGCAAGATAATCAGCTGCAATCCAAGCAAAACTCAGCATCACCGCATGACTAGACGACTCATCTGGATCTTGCAGCTCTAAAGACTTCTTCACCCACTCGGGATGGTAAGTGACATGATACCAAGCTGAAGCCTTCTTCTCATACAAGATGTTTTTCTCCTCATCGCTGAGATTTTCCTGGTCCGGGATTGTTTCCTCGAATACTTTTCTGAACTCCTTTTTGAGGGAGTTATAAGAATGCTTCAATCTTTCTTTCAGTTCCCCTTGTTTCTTACTAGCGTATTTCGGCATCGACCAGATATGGCCCGTCACAATCTCTTCCTCTTTCTGGACCTTGTATTGCCCAAGAAGACCAATGAGCTGCCCGTCGTAAGAACATTTGTGACCCCATGCCTCGGGGATCAAAGCTGCGAATCCAGGTATTTCAAGCTCAGTGTCATAAGGGATGTCACTTGGGTCTGGGATTTCTTCTGACGAAGCTTCTGCATCTTCATCATACACTTGTTTCACCCGTCTGTAAAGCCGACCCAAGATTTTGTTCGACTTGTAAGTTTGGTAGTCTTCTTTTCCCATGAAATCTGGGTACAGTTTTGGTTTTAGGTGGAAGGGCATTGACACGATTTTCCCTGTCTTTGGGAAATCAACTGCAGTGGCAGCTAATTCTGCCAGTAGCATACATTCTTCGTCCATGGCTCCATACTCGCTTCTATCAGCATGAACGACGTGTGCATTGCAAATTGTACCCAAATGCTCATTTGCCATGTTTCTTGCGAAGAAATCTATTATATCCTGTAACAAAAGAATTACCCAAGACTTGTTTTGCAGGCTACAAGAAAAGAAATTAAATAAAGAATTGACAGACGCTAGCATCATGATACTGCACTTGATAATAGCTAAACAGTCACAGTTAGGCATGCCGAAAAATCAAATCAGAATCAAACAATATATGACGAAATTTTCTTATATGTCATCATCGTAGCTCCTGCAGGATGGACACAGTATGCTGTTAATAACCCATACCATGCAATCCATGAGCTAAGAAGCAAGCACAAATAATCACTACAAGCATCCAAAAACAAACAATCCAGCACTTTCAGAAAAATCAGAGAGTTATACTGGAATCACCTATCCATCTTATCTCAAGCGTCATCATTTCAGCTTAAACGGAATAAAAGTGGGAAGTAGATATTGACCTGGTGGTTGACCGCACGGCCTAAACTCTTCTCTTCAGCTGCATCATAATGCATGGCCGGAAAGCTTTTTTTGCTGGGAGGGATGAGTTTCTGATCCCAAGCCACAAAGTACAGGTCCCCGTCAAGGTCACTGCCAGAAGCTTCGTTTGTATGGGGCCTATCACCTTTCTGAGGGAAAATAAGGCAGTCATACATGTGATGCAGCTGGGGTACATCAACAGCTTCTAAAATCCTTACATCCCCTGGGTGAAGACAAGGATTCTTAGCAATGGCTACATAGCCTTTAACTACTTGCAGATCTGTCTTTGTCTCCTTAAAACGAGACCCATGTTTGGAGAAACAGTTTTCTATAGACGGTTTTGAGACTTGGATGAAGCATTGGCCCTGTTCAAGTATCCCTGCTTCGTCAAGGCAACCCATTAGCCACCTTCCTGAAGTAACAAAAATACGTGATTTTTCTCTGAGACCCCAGAGTTGTGCAATTCTGACTGAAGACAACATTCCACGTAGATGTGGCTCAGTTTTTGGTTTGAAACCTGCACTTAGCATGATAGCTGCAGTGTTTCCCTGTTCAGCACATGATGCTGTGAGAACTTCAAATGCAACATCTGTATCATCAAGGATGCGGTTCAGTTTACAGAGCATGGATTCCTGCATATCCCAGAATATTTCATCCGGAACACCTAGTACAGAAAGGAGAGTAATAATCTGCCGGTTCAAGAATCCAGGTTGAAACCTCGTCCAGGAACAAATCTCTAAGATAGTATGTTTGGAATTGAACTTCTTCATACTGTCTCGAAGGGCTAGCCGGATTCCATCACCTTTTGATGGCCAACGAGCAACAACTCCTTTGAAACCTGCGTAACGTATCTGATAAGCACAAGGGGTGTAGTGCACATCCAACCTAAGTTTCTCCATTACTTCGTCAGCGAGGTCAGGTGTGATTGTACCAATTCCATCAGAGAAAACATACCCATTTCTCTCAATGTCTGGAAGCTCGGTGTCAACCTCGTGAAGCATGACATCTACAGTGGCATATGTGGAGGAGAAGCACAGTCCCATCCTAGCAGCACATTTTGCCACATTCTTGTCTTTGAACTTCCCCATCCATGTTTTTATATCTGACACTCTTGTTTTCCCGTCTTCAGCAAAGAACCAAGCAGAGCGGTCTCTCAGTTGATTGGCTGAGAATGCTAGAAAACTATATTTTCTACCACATAGTTTAAACCCATCGGTTAATATGCTCTTCACTCTTTTGAAAACGTAAGTCTTCTGAGAGAAAGAGCTTGATGTCAGATCCTTCACAATAGGAGCAACAAAGTAAGAGAGAACATTTGAATTTATAGTCTGCATACTTTCATCCATGAAAGTTACGCGCAAAAATCTCTCAGCAACAGCTTTGTATTTCCTGAGTACCCTGTTGGAGAGCTCAACTTCTGGGGGTAGGCAATGGGCTCTGGTTGGGGTAATGACAAGCCTTCTGATCTCAGAGATATCCTCAGACTGCTCATGACTCCCTAAAAGCTTTGGATTTTTCTGAATCCATTCCTGAACAAGCTTCAACCTCTTGTACGCATCAAAAACTGGTTTTTTATAGGTACATAGATGCTTGAGAGAAGCTATATTGACATCTCTGGGTTGGTTTCTGAGAAGATCAAAGAAACGCTCAGTCAACTGAAACTGGTTAAAAACCCCTCTGTGCAATACCGAGTTCACTAGAAACATGATCTCAAAGGAGATTCCTTCCTTGTGATGAATGCAGAAGAAATGATCTGAGACAGGCTCCCCAAAACAGGGCTCATCACGGATCCGAGGAGGCCACCTCACACGTTCCTCTTGCACCCTCCGCATCTTAAGATAATCTAAAGCTGTTGTCAATTTCTTCTCATACCGAGGAGATATGAGCACTCGATATGAAAGACATCGACCAATTGCCCCAACTTGTGTAAAATCAGTGGTACGGATCCAAGGGTCATCATCATCCAAGAGATCGAAAGGAACAGTTTCATAAATATCATCATCAGCAGTTCTGTACCAGACACGGGGTGACGAAGCCAGCTGCAAAAGAAGCACAAAGCCATGCAAATTCTTATACTGCCTTACTGTACTTATGTCTCTCACCAACAACTCCAACTTATAATCACAATTTATCACAGCATGCATCACTGCGTCCTTGAAAGAGAACGCAGTGCTCTTCCTGAAGCAAAACTTGCAAGTGTTGTCAAAAGGATCTACAAGGAAATCAACCCCTTCAGCTCTCCAAGAAACAAGAAACTCATCCCGGGAAACCAAAGTCCCAATCTCAATCGAAACACCAGTCAACTTATATGGTGTAGTCGTTCTTCTTCTCTGGTTAAGTGTATACGGGTTCTTAGGTCCCAAGCTGACTTTTAAAGGCTGGCCATCGAGGATGAGCTTGCATTGCCCTGCAGCATCCATGGCACGTGCTGTTGATTCAGGAAGTGCGAAATGGACAAACGCATGAGGCTCCACTTTCTTGTAATCATCGATTTTGGGGATTTTTGAAGTGTCTGCGATTTCGAAATTAGGATAAGACCCAGGGGGAGTCCAAGAGTTCTTTAATCTGCATCGCCAAACAAGTCCTACTTCGTCTTCGAGGTAATCTGTGAGTCGTTTTGCAGTAGTGGACTCACCGAATCCACCAATGCTTACTTGTGTCACAACCGAGTTCTTCATGTTTCCCTCTGACCCCATTCTCCGTAAAGCCCTAATTCACTGCTCTCCGTTTGGTAGTTGAAAAAAAAATAATCAAATTAAGAGGCTATATTTGATGATTCCAACTACAAGAACTATTGAAGATGGGATCAACCAAAAGCACTAGTGATTGAATTAAGTTTTTTTTTTTTTGAATCAAGCGGGGATAATTACTCAAATCAGGCTCTCGAGACTTACACAGCGAACGAAATCGATACTGAAGAGGAAACAGAAGCAACGTGGAGACCGGAGAGAAGATTAGTAAGTGAGTAGGCGCTAAATTAGGAAGGAGAAATCGCCATAGCTGAAAGTGAAACCATGCGTCATTATTATTCTTGACTTCTCCCACTCTCTCTCCCAGTAAACGAAAGAGACTGGAGAAGAAGAAGAAGAAGCGCTTTGCTTGTGCTGCTCACGTGCTATTCGTTTTCTTAATGGGCTTTTAAATTTTGGGCCTTTTTGTATTTTGAACCACACCCATTCTACCCTGTTTTTGTAAGAATTATCCGGATAATTTGATTATGGACGGATTTGGTACTTGATTAGCCTGATTTGGGTTAGTTGAATTAGAAGAATTTCTTTATTTTAAGAAAAATGTTGATGTGTTTTTGTGAATTTCTTTATTCTAAATTAAGGGGTTGAGAATGAAGACTATGTAGATTATAAGAAAGCTCAAATCATTAAAATTTTAAGGTGCCAATTTTTATTACACCAAAGGTTAAAGTGTCTATTAAAAAAAAGCTTATCAAAAAAACTTATCGTTATAGCTTGAGAATGAAAGTGCATCAGAGCTCTGAAGATGACAGGAGCTTGCGAAGTGTCTCAGAGGTCTGATATGCGGACGTGGCAGATGGTTTGATGTGGAAGAGGATTATGGAAGTCGTGATAAGAAGCGAGAGAAGGAAGGAAGAAGAGGATCAAGATATACACGAAGATATTGAGGGTATATTTGATCGAGAGAGTTAAGGGAGGATATTTCTTAGGATAAGGAATATTTTCTTTTAGTTAGAGATTCACAAAGATCTAGGTTAGAGATCGTTTATGTAAGGTATAAAGGGACGAGGGCTGGCCGTAAAAAGAGCCAGCACTCGTGGGGAAAAGTTTGTGAGTTTTGTAAACCTTCAAGCAATCGAAAAAGGCTTTGAAGGTGAGTGTGTTCTTTTTACTCTTTTAGATCTACACAGAGTGTTGTGATAGATAGACAAGAGAGTAGGCTTAGATTCATAACTTGTAAAAGGGGTTTTTTTATAAGTTTGAATAAAAGTGTTTGCTTGCCGCGTTCCAAGCAGTTTGAGTGATTTGCTGTCCTCTATACCTTTACAATTGGTATCAGAGCAAGCACCTGATAAAAGTTCTGATATCCTTTTTCAACAGGTGAGATCTTGCGACAAGGGTATGGAGAAATCACTGGATTTTGTTGCGGTTCAATCACCATTGAAACTCGACCCCGAGTGCTTTGGTTTTTGGAAAGTGTCAATCAAGCAGGCCATCTCAAGCATCGACATGGAAGCTTGGTTTGCGGTGGAAGATGGTTGGTCACATCCGACGGAAAAAATGAGAAGGGAGAAATGGTACCTAAGCACAGGAAGAAATGGACAGTCGAAGAAAAAGCGGAGTCCAAACATAACTCACAGGCTCTGTCAGTTATCTTCAAGTCGCTGCCTAGGGATATTTTCAATCAGTTCAAGGATGTGAAGCTTCCAAGGAAGCATGGGACATTCTGGTAGTCACGTTTGAAGGCACAAGTAGAGTCAAACGTACAAGGCTGGACAATCTTGCTTCAGATTTTGAGAACTTGCACATGACTGAAACTGAGTCAGTTTCTGATTACAGCAGTCGGCTGAGTGGTATTGCACAAGAAGCTGTAGTTTTGGGTAAACGCTATAAGGACAAGAAGCTGGTGAAGAAATTCCTCAGGAGTCTGCCAGATAAGTTTCAACCACACAGGTCTGCTATAGATGTTTCACTGGATTCTGATGAGCTCAAATACAATCAAGTGGTTGGGATGATGCAGGCATTTGAGATACAGCTGAAGAAGAAAGAAAAAGTGAATGAGAAATCTTTTGCTCTTAAAGCCATGGAAGAACAGAAGCTTGCTGAGTCTCAGGAGGTTGCAGATGAAGAAAAGGTTGGTTTGTTGGTTAAGAAGTACTTTCGCAAGATGGAAAGAGGTCAGCGGAAGGGAACATCATCGCTCTTAAAATCTGATACTGATAAGGATACCAGGACGAGTGATAAGCAAGAACGACAGTGTGCTGAATGTGAAGGTTTTGGGCATTACAAGTCTGAGTTTCCAAACAACAAACGAAAGAATTCTTTGCAGTGTTATGGGTGTAAGGGCTACGGTCACACTAAGGTTGATTGTCCTTCACGAGAAAACAAGCAGAAGTCCTACATCACTTGGAGCGAAAGTGACTCAGATGAAGAATTCAGCAAGGGAGAGGTTCTTAATAGCTTCCTTGCTTTGCTGGGTGTCATTGAGGAAGATGAAGAAGATGATGTGGTATTGGAGAGCAAGGACGCAGATGAGAAAATGAATTCTGATTCAGATGGAGAAGAGGCTGATTTGTCAGTAGAAGATCAGATAGAGCTTCTCATCAAAACGGTGGCACAGAAGACTCAAGACAACACACAGTTAACTTCTGAGAGAGATACATTAAAACTTCATATTGCAATGATCTCTAAAGAGCTAAGTAAAGAACAGGCAAAGACTCTGCGACTTGAAAAGCAGTTAGAAGAACAGCTGAAGAATATCAGGATGCTGAATAAAGGAACTAAGGATCTGGATACACTGCTTAGCACTGGAAGATCCAGCAATCTGAAATGGGGTCTGGGTTATCAAGGAACAAACACCAACCCAACCACTAAATTTGTCAAAGGAGTGGACGCTGAGCCTGAGCTGAAGGAGAGGAAGTTCCCTCAAACTACTGGGATGTATGATCAGGTTCCTGTGAAGCAGAATTCAAGAAACCCAAGGATGGTGGTGTTTCCTGAGGTGAATACTAGGCCGCCATATGCCTCAAATGGGTTGCGGCAGACGACTCAAAGACCTGTTCAGCTTAGTAGAAGGAGAGGATGTTGGTACTGTGGGCATCTAACTCACTACAAAGCGCAGTGTTATCAGTTCCAAAATCGTGTGTCTAGCCTGATGCAACACGGTGAGTTTTATCCAGCTGTAAGAAGAAACACACAGGGATATGTCAGGAAAGATGAACTCTACTGTCATGTGGCTTTCACAGCAGAAAAATCAGAGGTTGATCAGGCCAAGTGGTATTTTGCCAGTGGATGCTCCAGGCATATGACTGGAGCCCTTGATAATCTATCACATCTAGAAGGTGTTGTTGGAGGAAGAGTTACCTTTGGTGATGGAGGAAAGGGTACAATCCAAGGAAAAGGTACTACTGGTGGTGATTCTCAACCACATCTTAAGGATGTCTTTTTGGTCGAAGGGTTGAAGGCAAATCTGATAAGTATCAGCCAGTTGTGTGATGAAGGTTTGGATGTCACATTCACCAAGAAGGGGTGCAAGGCTGTTGATCAACAAGGGTCAGTACGACTCAGAGGCAGGAGGTCTGGTAACAACTGTTACATGTGGAAATCGTCAATGCAGTGTTTTAACACGACTGCTGAGTTGGACACAGAGCTGTGGCACCAGAAACTTGGTCATCTCAACATTCGCACAATGCTGAAATTGGCTAATCAAGAGGTTGTACGTGGAATGCCAAAGCTGAAAGGTGATCCACATTTCATATGTGGTCCTTGCAACAAAGGCAAGCAAGTCAAGTCGTCTCATGGGCCAGTGACAGATATTCGCACTAGTCATGCACTCCAGCTGGTACATATGGATCTGATGGGTCCAATTCAAGTTCAGAGCATCTCTGGGCGACGGTTCATCTTTGTCATGGTGGACGATTTCACTCGCTACACCTGGGTACGATTTCTTCGTGAAAAAGCTGATACCCTTGAATGCTTTCGCATTCTTGCCCTGCAGATTAAAAGTGAAAAATGTTCCATTCAAGCTATTAGGAGTGATCATGGAGGAGAGTTTCAGAATGACAAGTTTGATCAATTATGCGGGCATCAGGGCATTGTCCATCAGTACTCTACTCCAAGAACCCCAGAGCAAAATGGTGTTGTCGAACGAAAGAACAGAACGCTGCAAGAGATGGCGCGAGCTATGCTGCATGGGAATCAAGTGCCACATCGGTTTTGGGATGAAGCTGTCAACACTGCTTGTTACATTATCAACCGTGTGTATGTCCGACCAGGGACCAGCAAGACTCCCTATGAGTTATGGAAAGGAAAGTCTCCAATTGTAAGCTACTTTCATGTGTTTGGTTGTCTATGCTACATCCTGAATGACAAGGATCAGTTGAGTAAATTTGACTCTAAGAGTGATGAAGGGATCTTTCTTGGTTACTCAGGACACATCACTGCTTTCGGTGTGTACAACAAACGCACAAGATCAGTTCAGGAAACGGTAAATGTTGTTTTTGATGATACCTCGTTCCAACGGGTGGATATGGTGCCTGTTCTCTCAGACAAGGATCTGGTAACTGATGATGAGAAGTCTGAGCAAGCCTCTGGGACTCTTAGTGATTATGCCCACCCTGGATTGTCTACAGATGAGCTTCTTACATCTTCTCAAGTTCATCGGAATCACTCCTCAGGCGATGTTATCGGTGCGATTCAGGGGGGTAGAGTTACCAGAGGCAAACAGATTGACTTTGCTCAACTGGCTGGAAAGAAACAGAAGACTGTAGTCCCAGACACTGTCTCCCAGGACTCTGAGATCGTTCAATTTGTCTGTTTTGTTTCCACTATGGAACCAAAGAATCACAAAGAGGCTCTTCGGGATGAGTTCTGGGTTGCTGCAATGCAAGATGAGCTGGAACAATTTGAGCGCAGCAATGTGTGGGAACTCACTAAAAGGCCGACTAATGTTAATGTAGTGGGAATGAAGTGGATCTTCAAGAACAAGAGTGATGCCAGTGGATGCATTGTGAGAAACAAAGTGAGAAACAAAGCGAGGCTTGTGGCTCAAGGTTACTCTCAAGTCGAAGGAGTTGACTTTGATGAGACCTTTGCGCCAGTAGCAAGGCTAGAATCCATCAGGTTTATGTTCGGCATGTCATGTGCCCTTAAGTTCACATTACATCAGATGGATGTTAAGAGTGCATTCCTGAATGGGATTCTACAAGAAGAAGTGTTTGTAGAACAACCAAAAGGCTTTGAGAATCCACAACATCCTGAGCATGTGTACCGTCTGAAGAAAGCACTATATGGTCTCAGGCAGGCTCCGAGAGCATGGTATGAGAGGTTAACTACGTTTCCTCTGGATCAAGGTTATGTTCGTGGAAGTGTAGACAAGACACTGTTTGTTCTCAACAGCAACAATGCATTGATGTTTGTTCAGATCTATGTGGACGACATAATTTTTTGCTCTACCTGTCAATCTCTGGTGCAAAGGTTTGTAAAAAACATGTCACAGGAGTTTGAGATGAGTATGGTGGGAGATCTGAAATACTTCCTGGGTCTACAAGTAGAACAATCGGCTGATGGGATCTTTGTGTCTCAAAGTACCTATGCCAAAGAATTGGTACAGCGGTTTGGTTTAGGGAAGAGTAAAGAAGCTAAGGTACCTATGGGGGTCAATGACAAGCTTTCAAAAGATGAGGAAGGAGAGGATGTGGATGAACGATTATATAGAGGTATGATTGGAAGCTTGCTCTACTTGACAGCGAGTAGGCCTGACATTTGTCTGTCAGTGGGGATATGCGCACGGTACCAGGCCAAGCCCAAGATGTCTCACTTACTAGCAGTCAAGAAGATCATCAAATACGTCAAGGGGACAATGAACTTTGGTATTTACTTCACCAAGGACACCAACACCAGTCTGAGCGGATATTGCGATGCTGATTGGGCAGGTTCTGTGGATGATCGCCGAAGTACAAGTGGTGGATGCTTCTTTATGGGCAACAACCTAATTTCATGGCACAGCAAGAAGCAGAACAGTGTCTCACTATCAACCGTTGAGGCTGAATACATTGCTTTGGGCAGCTGTTGTACACAACTCCTATGGATGCGACAAATGTCCTCTGACTATGGTATGGATTCTGATACTCTGTTAGTTCATTGTGATAATTTGAGTGCTATAAACATCTCTAAGAATCATGTTCAGCATTCTAGAACAAAACACATAGATATTAGACACCACTTTGTTCGTGAACTTGTTGAGGCGAAACTGATTGAGATAGACAATGTGAGCACTAAGTTTCAGCTGGCTGATTTATTTACTAAGCCTCTGGACTTCAACAGATTCAAAAATCTGAGGAAGTCCATTGGTGTCTGTGAACTCTAACTTTTTTTTCTCTGAGTTGTATTGGTCTAAGGCAGGAACTGGAGTTAGGACAGATCATGTAAGTCCTAGAATATATAGAAGGTCATCCTTCTGGAAAAAGTGGGAAATAGCTGCCTGTCATGCCGGTCTGTCCATCATGTTAAACGTTGTCATGATTTAAGGAGGTCAAAGAGCTGTGAAGAGACATGCACAATCATTCTAAGGTTTAATAACCTAGGGATGATGAGTTCAGAATCAGTGACTGTCTCAATCAAATAATGTCACTCAAGCTCAAGATGCTGAAGCATTCATCATGAGGCTGTTTGAAAAAAAAAAATATATATATATATATATATATATATATATATAAATAATAAAAAGGGTGTGTGCTCTTCAAAGAGATGAACTCCAGCTGCCTTAACATGTTGGGATGGACTGAAGGCTAAAGGCATGCTAGTGTGAAAGACTACCCACATGCAACAGTACTCTGATCTTCGACAATTCAAGAGGTTGTGATAGCTCCTAGTGAAGGTTCTGAACAAGTGGCTGATACGACAAAGGTCTGGTTAGTGTTCTGATTTTTGAACTGTTTTAATTATTTATAAATAAAAAAAAAATATATAAAAAAATGCTCTCGTGTGTTTAACTCTCAATCTGGGTCCCTCATGATTAAATGATTAGTGGTTGTATGTATCTGTGTGTTTGATTCATGAATCTGCTAATTTGGGTCGTAAAAGAGGAAGAATGAGATTTACTAATGCACCGGTATTTATTATGATTGAATGAATTAACGATTGAATCCAGTCAAAAGAGGAAATAGATACGGTGTACACTGATGTTTAATTGAGTGATTTCAGGAAATCTTTAATGTTTGGGCCGAGTGGTGTGCAGCCCATTGAAACTCACGGTGTGTATAAAAAGGAACGGCTAGGGTTTTTGCGTTTTCCTCATCACCTCTGCGATTTCAATCCCCTGTCGATTAAACTTCTGCTCAATCTTCTTCTTCTCTCTTGTCGATCAAATCCCTGAATATCATGAAATCCATCTTTAGTGGTTTCCACTATGACTCCAGCTCGGATGAGGAGCTCCACACTCCACCGTCTTCGTTGCCTCCGCCAACTCCACACGTTTCAATTGATCCCGCGACAGCCATGGTGGTATACCAGCCTCGTGAGGAGTCTGTCACTACATCTCCAATTCGGGTGGATCCGTTTCCCTCGCCTTCTCACGGAAATCACGAGACCTGCGACTCTTCGTCTTCTCCGCCAAGAGAGGTGACTTCTCAATCTCCGGTTGTAGATCTCACCGGTGATGTGCCTGTACCTGTCCTGCCATCTCAAGGAGTCTCATCTCGTTTACGCAAAAGACAACCGCCTGCTGATCTAGACAGTCGTGCCTCCAAGCGCCTATCTCTCCACCAAGATAAGGGCACGTCCACCGCATCTCGAGGAGCTTCGTCAAAGGATTTCGATGCCAAACGGTTCATCTCCTCAGAAGCTGTTCGACGTTATGGGTTCTTTGCCTCTCGAACGCTCGCTCCAGAGGTATGTTATCCACGAGATGCTGCAGACAAGGCCAGGGAGTTCATAGACAAAGCTGGGCTGCTTAAAACCATTACTCAGACTGGCTCGTACGACTCGGAGGTGGTCTATGAGTTCTGGGCGAATCTCCCAACAGTCAAGATTGAGGGGGAGTCTGTCACGTGCTTGTCCGAGACTGGGTCTATGAGTTCTCTCCAAGCCGTATCAATGCCTTGTTTGGTCTGAGGTCTGTGGATGTGCGAGAACAGAGATTGCATACGGCAAGAATTCTGGAGGAGGATCTGGCTCTGTTTCTCTCTGATGGAAGGGTAAAATCCTGCAAGCAGCTGGTGGCCACTGCATTCAAGAACCCGGTGATCAAGGATCTGCATCGGATCTTCTGTAGCAACTGGTCTCCCACGGTGAACACGGGGTACATCTTGACGAATAGGGCTCTGGTGATCTACATGATCATGCATGGGATTCCGTTCGATTTTGGACGGTTGATCTACGACCAGATCGTTCAACTAGGATTGCAAGCTCAGTCTGGCTTCCGGTTGCCGTTTCCCAGTCTCATCTATCAGTTGCTGACTGCTCAGAGACCTGTCCCTAGCTTGTCATCAAAAGATGCAAAGAAGGCAAAAGGGAAGAAGACAGCATCCGTCTCTGTTGAACCTGTTTCTCCAAAAGGGTCCTCTGCAGAACGCAAAGCCATCCGGTTGGCAATCAAGATCCTGCAAGATGCTTTGGAAGCTGGTAAGTAGTTTCTCACTTTGATGTTCGCTCAAATTTCTGGTTTGGTTTTCTTGGTATTTTTGACTAAACTGTGCCAAACAAGCAGGGGGAGATGAGTTTGATTCAGAGGCCTAAGGGGGAGATTAAGCTATGGGGGAGCAGTTGTTTTTGTTGCTCACAGTTTTTGTTGATTTTATCTGTTTCTCCCCTGTTTAAAACTTGAGACTTGTTTTATTTTGTTTCTGTTTTGGCTTTGAACAATTTTTTTTTTAACAAGTCTTTATCGGTTAACCGTCTTGTGTTGATTGCTGGAATGTCTTGCTAGTACGGTTGTGTTTGTATCTTGGCTGTGTTGTCTGTGCATTTTCAGGGTTGATGTTGCATTTACTTGTGTGGCAAGATTCAGTCAAAAGGGGGAGATTGAAAGTGCATCAGAGCTCTGAAGATGACAGGAGCTTGCGAAGTGTCTTTGAGGTCTGATATGCTGACGTGGCAGATGGTTTGACGTGGAAGAGGATTATGGAAGTCGTGATAAGAAGCGAGAGAAGGAAGGAAGAAGAGGATCAAGATATACACGAAGATATTGAGGGTATATTTGATCGAGAGAGTTAAGGGAGGATATTTCTTAGGATAAGGAATATTTCCTTTTAGTTAGGGATTCACAAAGATCTAGGTTAGAAATCGTTTGTGTAAGGTATAAAGGGACGAGGGCTGGCCGTAAAAAGAGCCAGCACTCGTGGGGAAAAGATTGTGAGTTTTGTAAACCTTCAAGCAATCGAAAAAGGCTTTGAAGGTGAGTGTGTTCTTTTTACTCTTTTAGATCTACACAGGGTGTTGTGATAGATAGACAAGAGAGTAGGCTTAGATTCATAACTTGTAAAAGGGATTTTTTTATAAGTTTGAATAAAAGCGTTTGCTTGGCGCGTTCCAAGCAGTTTGAGTGATTTGCTGTCCTCTATACCTTTACAGAGAATGCACTCATATTCTAGGGAACGATAACCAACTTCTGACTCTACAAATGAAGTAGATACATGTACAAGTATTTGACTCGATTTTTGAGAATCTCAAACGGGTTCTTCGAGAGAAGCACAAGTACATTTTGTAGTGCGATTAACAAAACTTCTCAAACGAGGTATATAAGCACATACCAATTATCATCTCACTAACTCACTTCATTGCACGACGCGATGGTGTACTCTACTTGTTGTAGCTAGTTCCAACAGGCACCAGAAAAAAACATATGATCTGTTTTATCTCGTGTGATAGCTTGGTTCTGTTCCATTCTTTCTATTGGTTGTAATTATTCCTTTTTTCTTTCAATAAATTTCATTTTAGTAAAAACAAAAAAAATGTGAATTCTGAATTTACCATGATACATGGACTTGAGGGTTTTTTTAAAAAAATAGGCCCATATAAACAACATGTACAAGTACACGTTTATGAACGTAACAAACCTACTCTAAGGGGGGTGTATTCAACTTGACATTTTAAGTGATTTGTGTAAGAGTTACAAATTCTATGTTATTCAATCATGTATTTTAAAAAGTCTTCTGAAATCCACTGTTATTGAACTGATGATTTAAAAATCTACTTTAAAATCCATTAAAATCCCTTGTTATTGAACTGATGATTTAGAAATCTACTTTAAAATCCACTGTTATTCAAAACAGTTTTGTGGATTAGGATTTTAATAACTTTTAGGATTCTGGAGGATTCTGGAGGATTTGTTTAGTTAAAAATACATAAATCCAAATCTCATGGTTTTAGGTGGGATTTGAAAGAATTTTACAGAAAATCATATGAACTTCCCTAAAATCTATCAAAATTCTAAATTTCCTAAATCCCATCAAATTCTCCAAAATCATGGTTTGAATACAATTAGGGGTTCGACATTGATACATAAAAGTTGGAAGATTGAAGAATACAAATCTCCTGAGAAAATTAAGTTGGAATAATGACGTCAGTATTTGATCTATCAGATGATCTGGTTGGAGAGATCTTTTCTAGGGTTCCATTGACATGTCTAAGTGCAGTGCGATCTACTTGTAAGCAGTGGAACACTTCATCGAAAAATCACATCGTTGGTAAAAAAAAGTAGCGTCAAGGAATCATCATCAGTTTCTGGAGTTCATCGTGTCAGCTCCTAGGGTTTTTTCTTTGAGATTAGATCTCCAAAGAATCCACAACGAATACGACTTGATTGATCCATCAATGAAGCAGATACGTATACCTAATAATCATCAAGTCCAGATATCTAATGTCTATCTCTGCGGTGGCTTATTGTTATGCGTAGCCGAAAGAAACTCGAGCCTCGTTGTGTGGAATCCGTATTTGGGGCAAACTAGATGGATCCGACCCAAAAACAGATTCCACGTGTATGACAGGTTTGCTCTCGGATACGACAACAACAACCGTAACCACAAAATCGTGAGGTTTCTCTATGATGAAGAGAGAAACAGACGTGGTCAAAGAAGTGACACTGATATCTACGATTTTAGCTCTGATTCTTGGAGGCTTCTTGAAGTCAATCCGGACGGGGACAAGCCGTTCCATTACACTGGCGTGTCTTTGAAGGGAAACATTTACTTTTTCGGTCGAGAGGTAACAATAGCAGACATTGAAGATTATTTACTCTGTTTTGATTTCACAACAGAGCGATTTGGACCACGTTTGCCTCTGCCGTTTAGCCCTCCTAGTATTGAAAGTGTGATTCGATCTTGGGTTAGAGATGAGAAGCTCGCTGTGTTATACAACCACTGGGACACAATTGAGACATACAAGATTTGGATTTCCACTAAGATTGAGCCCAATGCGGTATCATGGACCACTTTTTTGACAGTGTCACTAGTCAATGGTGTACCGGATGGTTTTAAGACTTACTGTCCACCTACGAGCTACTTCATTGACGAGGAGAAGAAAGTAGCTGTGCTTTTTAATAATATTGTCACCAAGACCGGTCTCTACAAAATGGCTTACATCGTTGGAGATGGTGGATACTTCAAATCTGTCAACATCGGAGAAGTTTCAAATTATAAGGGGAATCCATGCAGACTTGTGTGCTCTTCTTATGTTCCAAGTTTAGTGCAACTGCGAGTTTAGTCCTTTTTCATTACTTTTATTTATTTCTTTCTTGATTTGAACAAAAAGATTGCTTTTAGTTTGAAGTAATTGTTGATAGAAGTGTGATTACTAAAGATCACGATTTCCAGTTTTGTGTTTGAAGTTCCAATCTGAAATCTTGGTTCGAATTAATTGGAGTTCCATCTTTTTATATTGAAGATATTCGTTGATTGCCTTATACATGAAGTCTTTATTGGCTTGTAATCCCTTCACTTGCTGCAACCTTGAGTCCTCTTTTGCCTTATTTGTTTTTTTCTTGCTTTGAACAAAAAGATTGCTTTTAGTTTGATCTAATATATAGTTGATAAAAGTTATATTTTGTTTGAAAACTGCCTTTTATTTTTTCTTTGAACAAGACTGCTTTTAGTTCTAAGTATCACTTCTTCCAGTGTAATGATGTGAACTTTGAAGCTCTATTTTGAAATGTTGGTTCAAATTGAATATCTTTTTATATTGAAGATTTCATTAATTGCCTTCTTCTACATGAAGTTCAACAAAAATTGTGAAAAAATCAATGTGTCGATTCCAACCTCCCCTTTTTTCATAGAAGGTTTTTCTAGATTACCTAGTATAAAAGATTGAAAAACCATCACAAACTCTTCATTGGCTGTATGCAAAAGATTACCTATATAGTTTACACGTGGCTTTGTATTCCTTTGCTTCTTGCAGCCTTTAGTCCTCTTATTGCTAGAATCGTTGCTTTCTTTTTGATTTAGGGTATTTGATATGTTCTAAGCGTAGATTATCGAATACCCGAAAGCTTCCAGAAACAGAGTATTTTGCATACAGCCAATAAAGACTTCATGATCGACGCTTCGAACAACAAATACCCCAAAGCTTAAAGAAATTAAACAACAAAGTTTTTGCTTATGTACAATTGAGCCCTTATGCTTATACACATGTTTCATGCAATGATAAAACCACTGTACAGTGTATATCATATATCATGTTTTGTTGTTGTGAATTATGACATAATTTTTCCAATTGTTTCTTAAACCATCAAAGGTTGTCGTACGTCAGGTTCTACACTTTAGTTTTTTGTTGTAGCGCTAACATAATCTGTTTGGGTAATTGAACTAGAAAAAAAAATCTCATAGAAATTATAAAATAATATAGATAAAATGTATTAACTGAAAATTATAATAAACAGACACAACTTTTAAAAATAAAGTACTAAATAGTTAAATATTAAAATACATATATATATATATATATTATGAAGAGCTACAATATATAGGCGTACACTAGTAAAAACCTTATAAATAATTACGGGTACCTGTTACTAAAATAATTGTAGCAAAATATAGCTAAAGCATGTGACAAATTTGTTAGGGATTTTTGCCAAATATGCCACATTTTTAAAAAAACTTTTGAGGAATGCCACATTTGCTTCATCTTTCTAAAAATGCCACATTTTTACTGTTCACATGTGATTAAAAGACGAAAATACTCTTGTATGAAAGAGAGTGATTGTCGTGGACAAGATTTGATGGACAATTTATTAGAGGAAATCATAGACTTGTCCACGAAATTCATTTTTATAACTTGTCTACGAGAATTATATTAACGAAGTTGTCCACGAGTTCAAACTAGTTATCCATATTATTAAAGATAAGTTGTCTATGAAAGATAATTAAACAAAAAAGGTAAAATAGTCGAGATGGTGGACCAAAAGAATATGGTGGACCAAAAGAAGATGTCGATGATGATAAACCAAAAAAGGATGATGGACCAAAAGAGGATGATGTGGATGAGGGTGGACCAAAAGATGATGTGGAGGATTGGGTTTCTCCATATCATCTTGTCTATCATCCGCATTTTGTCCATCATCCGCATCTTGTTAATCATTCGCATATTGTCTATCATCCACATCTTGTTGATCATCGACATATTGTCCATCATCCACATTTTGTCCATCATCGTCATCTTGTCTATCATCCACATTTTGTCCATCATTCGTATCTTGTCTATCAACATCATAACATTCATCGAGGGGCATTTACGTCTTTTCAAGTTAAGGTTGTGGCATTGTAGAAAAGAAAATAAAAAAGTGGCATTTTAACTTAAAAAAGTTATTGTTCATGGCATTTTCATTAATTAACTCAATTTGTTATATGAGGTAATTTATTTTGTAGCTATTTTGTGAGGAAACGTAGATAAATAGTGACGAATAGTTACCCAAACATTTTGTAGTAAAATTGCTACATAATTTGTGACACACCATATTGTAGCGTTATTATTGACAATATAGGTCGTCGCAAGATGTAGCAAATATTTTGAAAATAATTATAAAAAATAGATTAATAGTATAATACTTTTGCTACGAATAACTAGTAACTTTTGCGACAATTTTAACGCGTAGCAATACCATTCAGAAAATGGTCGTCGCAATTTAGCTACAGAGTGATGCTTGTGTGACGAAAGCTTTTTTATTTTGCTACAAATACATATGTAGTAATTGTCTAATCAAACAAGTTGCAAAATTATTTACAGATATAAGAAATTATTGTTTATTACAAAAATCATGTATTATAGTATTATTTTATTTTTGATATAACATCAGACTAAAAGTATAACTAGGATTATAAAATCATCTCATCAATAGTTTACATTGTGTTTTGTGGTTTTTTTAAATAAAAAAGTTAAATTATAAATTAAAATATTTGTTTAAAAAATATTATGATCATATTCTTATTATTATAACATATTTTCCATTTGATTATAGTATTTTAAAACATTATAAATTAAAAAAAAAAGTGATTAAAATGGAATAAGAAAATATACATTAAATGTGAGCCAATGGGAAGACATCACTCAGATAGATGACATGGCATATTATCAAACCGTAGGATCAGAATGAATCCAAGGGATATAAATTCTAACATCTCATTATTATTTCATTAGCTAATCTATTAAAGTAAGGATCACATCCTTTCTATTATGAACCGTTGATTAAAATAAATCTAACGGACACGAATTTAACCCTTTTTTTCTCTACCTTCTTCTCTCTTCGTTCTATGTCTCAAGCTCGTTTTTTTTTCATCCTCTCTCAAACTCGATTAGAAAGTAGAAACCCTCACAGACAGATCCGATTTGTTTTTCTCTTTTTCACTCTCGAACCCTCTCAGTCTGAATTCCCCTCAGTCTCAATCCTTTGAGGTCTTGATTTTCAGTTTCATCCATCTACAAAGCCCCTCTTAATCGTCACATGCATCGATCCAAATCAAATTGGTGAGGTCAAAATTAAGAGAGAGCCACTACGAGCGAAAGAACCCAAAAAAAAAGATTTTCTCGAACATTTCCAGTTCTTTTTTTGTTTTTGTTTTTGTTTTTGTTTTTGAGCGGTGAGTGAGAGTATTAACGGAATTAACACAGAAGGTAAAATATATACTTGGGTGCTCTTTATTTTGCAATGATATAGTTTTTATGTCATCTTGGGTTTGATCCGTTTTGGTTGTTTTGCTCTTTTGCAGGAAGATTACCTTTTGTCTCTTCAATCATACTTGTATTATCAATTTCTGCAGATATTCATACTATTATCAGTTCTGATTCATACTATGAATCAGAACATAGACAGATCAATGAAACTTGTATTATCAGTTTCTGCAGATATTCATACTATTCGCACATCGGTATTGTCAGTTTCAGCAAATATCCATTAATGGTGGAAGCTTGATGATAGAAGAAGAAGAAGAAGACGTTTTGACCTTTTTTTTTGTAATTTTTTTTTTAGCTGGAGATAAAACAAAAAGCTCATTAGGAAACCAAAAATACAACCCAAATACATTTGTGTAATTTTTTTAATTATTTTATTTGTATATTTACTATGTAATATATCTTTTGTATTATGATTTCAAACAAAATAATAAAACATAATATTTTTAATTTTTCAATTTATCCAAAAATTTACTAAATTTATAATTAAATACAAATAAAAATTTATTAAATACACAAATGTGGTATTAATTAGTATTTAACTGTGTAGCTAATTGTCACAAGTTAACTACAAGCATTTTACAAGCATTTTGTGCCTTCTTGAAGCTAATTGTTACACATATTTTAGATTCTTTGTGTTACTAATAGCTAGAGTAATTGGTCACAAATAATAGATATTGCTACATATTAATTAGTATCTAACTTGTAGCAATTTGCTATGATTTGTGATGATGAAAAAATTTGCTACTACCAAATAGTTATTAATTTATTTTGTCGCAAAATTGTAACAAATATTTTTTTTGCTACGAAAAACACATAATACTTACAGAAGTTTTCGTAACTATATGACTAATTTACATATTTAAAGTTGATTAAAAACTATAGATTAATATAATTATTTCAAAAAGTCTTTAATATAAAATAACATATTGTAAAAGACACAACTACTCAAACAAAAAGTTGTGATAATGAAATATAAATAACATATAGTGAAAAAACAAAATTCTACAATAAACAGAAGCAACTTTGTATAAAGACATATCATATAACTTAAATATATGTATATTTTACGAAAATGCAAGATGAAGGTCGCAGTTATTGTTGGTATTTATTTAGATTGTTATTATTATATAGGTTTATTTGAAACATGTTTATTACATTTCTTTATAGGATATTTTCAATAATACCCATTTTTGTATGTCATTTTTTAAAAATACCATTGATTTTCACTCCAAACTTAATTTTCATTTTCTTAATGTTAGCTATATGTTTTCCATGAAGTGAAAATAGTAAATTATTATAACAAAGTTTTTCATGAGAGGTAGAAAATGTTGCTAACGTAATTTAAATTTAACAAATCACTACATTTTAATGAAAGAATTTTAATGAAAGAAGTAAGAAAAAATATTACTAGAAAACTTACTTCTTTCCAGTAAGTAATTTTAATTAAATAAAAATCTCCAGTTTAATGAGATACTAAAAAAAAATATTGGATAAGAAGTAATAAACATTAAAAACTTTAATTTTAATTAGAAAAATCTCTACACTTTAATGAGATACTAAAAATGTATTGGATAAGAAGTAAACTCTCTATATTTTTGGATAAACATTAAAAAAGGTAAATTCTACTATATTATTGGAGAAGTACAAAATTAAAAATAATTTTAAAAAGCGTGAAAAATTACATTCAGTTGCCATTATAAATTGTTAAATAAAAGTTAAAAACTGTTGAGGGTATAAAAAATAATTAGTAATTATTAAAATTTAAAATTAAATATTAAATATTAATCAACTAAAATCTCGGGATTATATGAATAATCAATATATGTAAATTAATTACAGAAACCAAAAAACTGAAACCAAAAAAATATTCTCCTAACAAAATTTTTATCCTTTTGTAACACCCGCAAACCTTTTTCTGGGAATTTTGGTGAGGGTGTCGATCGACACCACAGAGGGAGTGTCGATCGACACCAGTTGTGGCCGGTTTGGTCGGTTCAATTTTAATTGTCCGGTTTGTGTGGTTGGTTTAGGGAATCCCTAAATCGAGTTATTAGGGGTGGAAAACGACCTAGGGTCGTGTTATTTTGGTGTTTCGCCGTTTTTGAGAGAAAACACAAAGAGAGAGTGTTCTGGAGCTTTTGGGAAGAGTTTGAGAGATTCCTTGCTGTTCTTGGGAGATCTAAGGCTGGGAATGTGTTAGAAGCTTGCTAGGAGTGAGGGAGTTCGTTCTTGTTGGTCAGAATCTTCCTGCAAAGAGGTGAGTGCATGACCATGGCTTATCTAAGCTAAGATTTCTAGATTCTATGTGTTTTGGTGCTTATGTGGTTGTTTCCTTGAGTTCTCTATGCTATTTCGTTGCTATCTGGGCTGGGTTTGGCTTCTGGGAGTGCAAGGAGCGGATTGGAGAAGATTGGAGGCGAGATTCGGAGTTTCTGATCGAGGGAAATCGCTGCTCGGTATCGGTGCCGGTCGACACCAGTTGGGGTGTCGGTCGACACCAACGCGAGGACGGCTCGGGACTTTGGCGAGTGTCGCTCGATGCCATGTGGAGGCGTCGGTCGACGCAAACTAGGGCTTTCGGGAGTGTCGGGCAGGGTGTCGGTCGACACCAGTTTGGCGTCGGTCGACACCAGATAGTCAGTGACGATCGACACCATCTGGTGTCGGTCGACACCCCTTGTTCAGTTGCGATGGATGTTGCATGCGTTGTATATTGCCTGGTTTGTTTTATTGATTGTTGTTTGTGGCTTGTAGGGATCTTATTGCTTGTGTGTATAGCCCAGTAGATGGGAGGATTGCCTCACTGAGTGTTTTATCAAATACTCATGCATCTCAATTTGTGTTTGTGGTGCAGGTAAAGGCAAAGTGTGATCGTGGAATCAAAGGCAATGAAGAGGAGGATGTTCTAGGGACTCGATTGGATGTTGTCTGGCATTTGCTAGGGTGCTAGAGTTGAGTCATTAGAAACATTGCTAGGTTGCTGGTTTCATGTTTCTTGTTGTTTGGTATTGAGATATTGCCTTGATATAATATTGGTTTATTATTGGGTTATTATTGGTTATTGATTATGTTTTCCGCTGTTGAATGTGTTGTGGTTAGGTGGCTAGTGGGTATGGGACCACTAGCTGTAGTTGTTTTAATATATTATATTTATTATTTATTTATTAAAAAAAAAAAAAAGGTTGGTCGTTTCATTTTGGTATCAGAGCCCTTACGGTTCTAGGTTTGGGATTGCATGTCTTGGTTGATTATGTGAGTTAGTCCATTGTGTGTGGCATGGAGTCTTAGAACATCCTCTTCGAGCCGAGTGTGTGATTCCACGGTGAGTTTATGTTTCTGTGTAATAATAGGAATTGTTTGCTTAGCCTTCTGTTCATGGTAGTGCAGATGGTTAGAGAGGGTGCTGTGGCTGGTCGAGGTCGTGGACGCGGACGTGGTCGTGGACGCGGACGTGGTCGTGGTAGGGGCAGAGTCCCAGTGGTTAGTGAGACCGAGGACCAGAGTGTGACAGCTGAGGGTGTTGGCGAGTCGCAGGGTGTTCCGGGGGATTCCGTGAGTGTGGCAGGAGGGGGCGGTGTTGATGCTCCAGTGGCCGGTGATGCTAGGGTCCCGGGTGTGGGGGTCCCAGCGGGTGGAGTCCCTGGTGTTGACCTTGCGGCTTTGCTAGCACAGGTGTTAGAGCGGTTACCACCAGTGGTACCGGCTCAGGCTCAGGTGGTGCCACCAGTGGTGGCGGAGGAGCGGCAGCCAGTGGCTGCGGATGCGGGGGTCCATGCTCGTTATCTCAGCATGTTGACAGAGATGGGTCGGTTGCGTACTGAGCAGTTTTCAGGAGGTGTAGATCCTACTGCTGCGGATGCGTGGAGGACGAGAGTGGAACGTAACTTCCACACTCTGAGATGTCCTGAGGAGTTTTGGGTGGACATAGGGGTCTACTTTTTGAGTGGTGATGCTGAGTTGTGGTGGAGATCTGTGGCTGCTAGGAGGGTGCAGCGGGAGATGACTTGGGCTGACTTCGTTTTGGAATTCAACCGCAAGTATTTTCCTAGAGAGGCATTGGATCGTTTGGAGGTGCAGTTCCTTCAGTTGTCTCAGGGGACACGGTCAGTGCGGGAGTTGGACTTGGAGTTCAGTCGACTTCTTTGTTATGGAGGTCGGGCTATGGAGCCTGAGGAGGCTCAGATCAGGAGGTTCTTGAGGGCTCTACGTGATGACTTGAGAGTTCACTGTAGAGGGAGGAGTTATGCTACGCGTGCAGAGGTGGTTGAGACTGCAGCAGAGATTGAGGAGGATATCCGGGCACAGTCAGTGGCGGTAGCTCCAGCAGTTCAGCCTAGTAAGGCTCAGCAGCAGGGTGGTTCTAGCAGGGGCGGTAGGCATGCCCAGGGAACCAAGAGGAAGTGGGAGGCTACGCAGAAGCCGAGCGGTACGGGTTGCTTCGGTTGTGGGAGCAGGGATCACAGGATTGCTAGTTGTCCCAAGAGGAGTGTTCCGACGGCAGGACCTCGGGTGTGTTATCATTGTAGGGAGACAGGGCACATCAAGCCTTTTTGTCCCAAGCTGCAGCCGGCAGCAGTGGCAGCGTTGCAGCAGGTGCAGCCTGGGGGTCAGCAGGTGGCACGGATTGAGCAGGGGCCTCGGGTTTACACGACAGTGGAGACTGGTGGAACTAGTGCCGGGGCGATCACAGGTATAATTTCTGGTACTTAATCTTTGTGAATTTTAGTAGGGTCAGATTTTATGTTCCGTGATAAAGTGTTAGGTTCTCAACACATGAGGTTTGTGTAGGGACCTTGTTGGTGGGCGGGTTTAAGTCCCACGTTATGTTTGATTCTGGAGCTTCGCATAGCTTCATTACTCCAGAGTGTGCAGAGTGTGCGGGGATCAGCGGGGATCCTGGAGAGCGCACAGGAGTTGTTAGAGTTGCGGGAGGCAAGTTCCTGAGAGTTATTGGACGAGCTAGAGGAATTGATATTCAGATCGCAGGAGAGTCATGGCCAGCGGATTTGCTTATCAGTCCCGTAGAGCTGTATGATGTTATTCTCGGGATGGATTGGATGCATCGGCATATGGTGCATTTAGATTGCTATCGGGGTAGAGTGGAGTTTGAGCGACCAGGAGGGAAGTTGGTTTTTCAGGGTATTAGACCGACTTCAGGGAGTCTCGTGATCTCAGCCATTCAGACTGGGAAGATGATCGAGAAGGGCCGTGAGGCTTATTTGGTTACTATATCTATGCCAGAGTCAGTGGGGAAGTCTACGGTTAGTGGTATTCCAGTAGTGGAGGAGTTTGAGGATGTGTTTCAGTCTCTGCAAGGATTACCACCATCTCGGTCGGATCCTTTTACCATTGAACTGGAACCGGGGACGACACCGTTATCCAAGGCTCCTTACAGGATGGCTCCAGCAGAGATGGCAGAGCTGAAGAAGCAGCTAGAGGATTTATTGAGTAAGGGATTCATCCGTCCTAGTGTGTCACCGTGGGGAGCGCTGGTGTTGTTTGTCAAGAAAAAGGATGGGAGTTTCCGGTTGTGTATTGATTACAGGGGTTTGAACCGGGTCACTGTGAAGAACAAGTACCCTCTCCCGAGGATTGACGAGTTGTTGGATCAGTTGAGGGGTGCTACTTGGTTCTCCAAGGTGGATCTGGCATCGGGTTATCATCAGATACCGATAGATGAGGCAGATGTGAGGAAGACTGCTTTCAGGACGAGGTATGGGCATTATGAGTTTGTGGTGATGCCTTTCGGGTTGACTAACGCACCAGCAGCGTTTATGAGATTGATGAACAGTGTATTTCAGGAGTTTCTGGATGTATCTGTCATCATTTTCATCGACGATATCCTGGTTTATTCTAAGAGTCCTGAGGAGCATGCAGTGCATTTGAGGGCAGTTATGGAGAAGCTGCGGGAGCAGAAGTTGTTTGCCAAGTTGAGCAAGTGTAGTTTCTGGCAGCGTGAGATGGGCTTTCTGGGTCACATTGTTTCTGTTGAGGGGGTTTCAGTAGATCCAGAGAAGATTCAGGCTATCAGAGATTGGCCTAGACCGCAGAATGCCACAGAGATCAGGAGTTTCCTTGGATTGGCAGGTTACTACAGGAGATTTGTGCAGGGGTTTGCAAGCAGAGCACGTCCTATGACTAAGTTGACAGGGAAGGATGTTCCTTTTGTCTGGTCAGAAGAGTGTGAGGAAGGCTTTGCAAGCCTGAAAGAGATGTTGACTACTGCGCCAGTGTTGGCTTTGCCTGAGCAGGGAGAACCCTATGTGGTTTATACAGATGCATCTAGAGCTGGGTTGGGTTGTGTTCTGATGCAGCATGGGAAGGTGATTGCTTATGCTTCGCGGCAGTTGCGGGTGCATGAAGGCAACTATCCTACTCATGATTTGGAGATGGGTGCTGTAGTTTTTGCCCTGAAGATTTGGAGATCTTATCTTTACGGTGCAAAGGTACAGGTGTTCACAGATCATAAGAGCCTGAAGTATATATTCACTCAGCCTGAGTTGAATTTGAGACAGAGGCGGTGGATGGAGCTTGTGGCAGATTATGATTTGGAGATAGCCTATCATCCTGGTAAGGCTAACACGGTTGCAGATGCTCTGAGTCGGAAGAGGGTAGCTTCGGCTCAGGAGCAGGAGATGGAGTCTCTGGTAGGGGAGATCAGTGCTTTGAGCTTATGTGCTGTTTCACAGGAACCGTTGGGTTTGGAAGCAGTAGATAGAGCAGATCTTCTGAGTAGAGTGCGGTTGGCTCAGGAGAAGGATTTGGGGCTAGTGAATGCCTCTAAGGATGTGGGTTCAGAGTATCAGGTCTCAGATAATGGTACTATCTTGGTGCACGGTCGTGTGTGTGTGCCCAAGGATGAGGAGTTGAGACAGGAGATTCTGAGAGAGGCTCATGCGAGCAAGTTATCCATTCATCCAGGAGCGACCAAGATGTACCGTGACCTCAAGAGGTACTATCATTGGGTCGGGATGAAGAAGGACGTGGCTAGTTGGGTTTCGAGGTGCGAGGTGTGTCAGCTAGTGAAGGCTGAGCATCAGGTTCCTTGCGGGTTACTGAAGAGTTTACCCATTCCTGAGTGGAAGTGGGATATGATCACTATGGATTTCGTGGTAAGATTGCCAGTGTCACGGACCTTTGATGCTATTTGGGTCATCGTGGACCGGTTAACTAAGTCAGCACATTTTCTGGCCATTAAGAAGACTGATGGAGCAGCGGTCTTGGCTAAGAAGTATGTGAGGGAGATAGTCAGGTTGCATGGGGTGCCAGCAAGCATTGTGTCTGATAGGGATTCTAAGTTCACTTCGGTGTTCTGGAAGGCATTTCAGGCAGAGATGGGCACTAAGGTGCATATGAGTACAGCTTATCATCCCCAGACTGATGGACAGTCAGAGAGGACGATCCAGACGCTGGAGGATTTGCTGAGGATGTGTGTGCTGGATTGGGGTGGCCATTGGGCCGATCATCTGAACCTGGTAGAGTTTGCTTACAACAACAGCTATCAGGCAAGTATTAAGATGGCTCCTTATGAGGCTTTGTATGGGAGGCCATGTCGTACACCATTATGCTGGACTCAGGTGGGGGAGAGGAGCATGTTTGGTGCTAGTTTTGTTCAGGAGACCTCAGAGAAGATTCGGGTTCTCAAGTTGAACATGAAGGAGGCTCAGGATAGGCAGAGGAGTTATGCAGATAGGAGGAGGAGAGATCTTGAGTTTCAGGTAGGAGACAGAGTGTACCTCAAGATGGCCATGTTGCGGGGTCCGAACAGGTCATTGTCAGAGACTAAGTTGAGTCCGAGGTATATGGGTCCATTCAGAGTGATTGAGCGGGTTGGACCAGTGGCATATAGATTGGAGTTACCTGAGGTGATGCGTGCATTCCATAAGGTTTTCCATGTGTCTATGTTGCGGAAGTGTCTCCGTGAGGGAGAGGAGGTGTTGGCTAAGATTCCTGAGGATCTTCAGCCCAACATGACTTTGGAGGCGAGACCAGTGAGGGTTCTCGAGAGGAGGATCAAGGAACTTCGGAAGAAGAAGATTCCTTTGATGAGAGTCCTTTGGGACTGTGATGGTGTTGAGGAGCAGACTTGGGAGCCTGAGGCAAAGATGAAGGCAAGGTTCAAGAAGTGGTATGAGAAGCAAGCCGCGACTTGAGTTTGTTTAGCCGGGTCCCATCTGTACCCGTGGCTGGAGCGGGAATGGAGTATTCCAGCCCATCTCTCTTGTTACTCGGTCGCTTGGGGTGGTTGGTTGTGCGACTCAGTAACAAGATGAAGTGGTGTTTGGGGTACAAAGTTTCCGTGAGGCGGGGTTGTGAAGAGAAGTTTCCAAAAGTGGAAAGTTTCCAAAAATGGAAGGTGCTAAATATGGAAAGTTTTATGGGAGTTAGAATTTGTCCATTTTAGCGGTGGAAAGCCTTAAAGGGGGCTTGAGTGTGGCCTTAGTGGCGGACTTTTGAGTCAGTGTGCCCGTGTGTGGCGGTCTTTTTAGACATTGTGGGGTCTTTGTGACGGGTTTTTAGCCAGAGTGTCTTTGTGACGGTCCTCGTTAGGACATTTGTGTGGCCTTGGTGGCGGTCCTTTGTAGGACGTTTGTTTGGCCTTTGTGGCGGGCTGTTTAGCCAGAGTGTCTTTGTGACGGTCCTCTTTAGGACATTTGTGTGGCCTTGGTGGCGGTCCTTTTTAGGACGTTTGTTTGGCCTTTGTGGCGGGCTGTTTAGCCAGAGTGTCTTTGTGACGGTCCTTCAGGACAGATGGTCTTTGTGACGGTCCTTCGGGACAGATGGCCTTTGTGGCGGGCTGTTTAGCCAGAGTGCCTTGGTGGCGGTCTTTTTTAGGACAATTGTTTGGCCTTGGTGGCGGTCCTCTTTAGGACATTTGTTTGGCCTTGGTGGCGGTCCTCTTTAGGACATTTGTTTGGCCTTGGTGGCGGTCCTCTTTAGGACATTTTGTTTGGCCTTTGTGGCGGCCCTTGTGGCGTTTATGATCCTTGTGTGGTCATGAGGTATTCCAGTGAGGGAATATGTGGTTGGTAGGACATTGAGATGTTTTACGCGAGCCACGGGAAGGAAACCTGGATAGGGATAGGACTCGGACGTGTTCAGAATCGTTTGCTCGCGACTCTTGGGGGACTTAGGTTCTCCTAGTACTGCCATTTTTAGAGACTTTGTGGCTCGGGAGAATGGTTGGTATATCGACTTCGGATGACGATCCGGGGGCGCGCTGTAGGGTGGCAACCCGAGAGACGAGTTTGGACTTTTCCTTATATATTATGGCATGCGGGCTTCGGCCTGATGAGGAGCCAACATTTGGCATGCAGACTTAGGTCTGATGAGGAGCCAATAAAAACTCAAGGTTTAGGCCTATGAGTAAAGGAAGTCCAAAAAGTCAAGAGCAAATGACGCCTGGAGCGTGAGTCTATCGCCAAGAGGTGACCTTCTGTAGATCGGTCGGAGGAGTGCGGGCCGTGGAGACGGTTGCACGGGAGTCCTTGACTGATGGTTGTTCGAGATTCGAGGACGAATCTATATTGGTGGGGGAGAATTGTAACACCCGCAAACCTTTTTCTGGGAATTTTGGTGAGGGTGTCGATCGACACCACAGAGGGAGTGTCGATCGACACCAGTTGTGGCCGGTTTGGTCGGTTCAATTTTAATTGTCCGGTTTGTGTGGTTGGTTTAGGGAATCCCTAAATCGAGTTATTAGGGGTGGAAAACGACCTAGGGTCGTGTTATTTTGGTGTTTCGCCGTTTTTGAGAGAAAACACAAAGAGAGAGTGTTCTGGAGCTTTTGGGAAGAGTTTGAGAGATTCCTTGCTGTTCTTGGGAGATCTAAGGCTGGAAAGGTGTTAGAAGCTTGCTAGGAGTGAGGGAGTTCGTTCTTGTTGGTCAGAATCTTCCTGCAAAGAGGTGAGTGCATGACCATGGCTTATCTAAGCTAAGATTTCTAGATTCTATGTGTTTTGGTGCTTATGTGGTTGTTTCCTTGAGTTCTCTATGCTATTTCGTTGCTATTTGGGCTGGGTTTGGCTTCTAGGAGTGCAAGGAGCGGATTGGAGAAGATTGGAGGCGAGATTCGGAGTTTCTGATCGAGGGAAATCGCTGCTCGGTATCGGTGCCGGTCGACACCAGTTGGGGTGTCGGTCGACACCAACGCGAGGACGGCTCGGGACTTTGGCGAGTGTCGTTCGATGCCATGTGGAGGCGTCGGTCGACGCAAACTAGGGCTTTCGGGAGTGTCGGGCAGGGTGTCGGTCGACACCAGTTTGGCGTCGGTCGACACCAGATAGTCAGTGACGATCGACACCATCTGGTGTCGGTCGACACCCCTTGTTCAGTTGCGATGGATGTTGCATGCGTTGTATATTGCCTGGTTTGTTTTATTGATTGTTGTTTGTGGCTTGTAGGGATCTTATTGCTTGTGTGTATAGCCCAGTAGATGGGAGGATTGCCTCACTGAGTATTTTATCAAATACTCATGCATCTCAATTTGTGTTTGTGGTGCAGGTAAAGGCAAAGTGTGATCGTGGAATCAAAGGCAATGAAGAGGAGGATGTTCTAGGGACTCGATTGGATGTTGTCTGGCATTTGCTAGGGTGCTAGAGTTGAGTCATTAGAAACATTGCTAGGTTGCTGGTTTCATGTTTCTTGTTGTTTGGTATTGAGATATTGTCTTGATATAATATTGGTTTATTATTGGGTTATTATTGGTTATTGATTATGTTTTCCGCTGTTGAATGTGTTGTGGTTAGGTGGCTAGTGGGTATGGGACCACTAGCTGTAGTTGTTTTAGTATATTATATTTATTATTTATTTATTAAAAAAAAAAAAAAGGTTGGTCGTTTCACCTTTTAACAAAAAAATATTATAAGATACATCCATTAAATTCTTCCACGTCTTAAAATCTTACTATCCTATTATATTAATTGAGAAGTACAAATATAAAACTAACCTTAAAATGTGTAAAAAATTACATTCAATTGCCATTAGAAAAAATTAATTAAGTTTAATTAACTAATTTAAATAAATATAATTAAATTAAAAATAAAAAACACTCACATATCAAATATTAAAAATCTAAAAAAATTAAAAATATATTTTCTCTCTCTAATATATTATGGACGAAATTACTAATTATTTTTAAAAAAAAATACTAAAACCAATCAGAATTTTAAAAATTAAGATTTTATATCCAAGTATACAATACAATTATTTTTAATAACTAAATTCGAAGATTTTGTTAAGATTTTAAATTATGATTCTCTTATCATTTTTATTTTATTTTATTTACAAATTGTTTAGAATTTTCATATAATACTTATAATTTTTTTTTAAATAAAAAAGAAATCTATTTTTTATTATTATATTAGAATATTTTTTTTAAAATGTTCACCCGTGCTTTAAGCACGGGATATATCCTAGTTTGAGTGTAAGAAATCTCTACGTTCTAATGAGATAATAATAAGTTAGTGAGTGAAATGTATATTAATTTATATTTCTTTTTATTGGAATATTTCAAATGCAATAGACCTATATAAACAACCTTAGCCAAAGCAAAAGGTTATCACAATTCGGGATTCGACAATATTGAACACAACAGATTGAAGAAGAACAATACAAATTTCTCGAGAAAGTTAAAACACTTGGAAGAAGAATGACGACCATATCCGACCTGTCAGATGATTTGGTAGGAGAGATCTTTTCTAGGGTTCCATTGACATCTATAAGCGCAGTGCGATCTACTTGTAAGAAGTGGGAAGCGTTATCAAAAAATCACATCGTTGGTAAAAAAGCAGTATCAAGGAGTCGTCAGTTTCTGGAGTTCATGGTTTCAGGTTCTGATGTTTGTTCTTTGAGATTCGATCTCCAAGGAATCCGCAACGAAGAAGACGACTTGAGTGATCCATCTATGAAGCAAATAAATATACCTAATACTGATCAACTCGAGATATCTCAAGTCTATCACTGCGATGGCTTATTGTTATGCATCAGCATCACCAGAGACAAATCGAGCCTTGTTGTATGGAATCCGTATTTGGGGCAAACCAAATGGATTGGACACAGAAACAAATCCGACATATTTGACAAGTTTGCTCTCGGATACGACAACAATCATAACCACAAAATCTTGAGGTTTCTCTATGATGACGAGAGAAGCAGACGCAATCAAAGAAGGGACACTCATGTCTACGATTTTAGCTCTGATTCATGGAGGGTTCTTGATGTCAATCCCGACGGGGATGCACCGTTTTATTTCGGTGGTGTATCCTTGGAGGGAAATTCTTACTTCTTGGGTCGAGACAATGAAGTGGCAGGTGAGCTGTTGGTAAAAGACATTGAATATTTTCTAGTCTGTTTTGATTTCACAACTGAGATATTTGGACCGCGTTTGCCTCTGCCGTTTGATCCCTCTCCTAATCTTAAATATATTACTCTATCTTGGGTTAGAGATGAGAAGCTCGCTGTATTAAATAGCCACTCCGACACATTTCAGATATGCGATATTTGGGTTTCGACTAAGATTGAGCCCAATGCGGTATCTTGGAGCACTTTTTTTACAGTGCATATGTCACCAGTCAATGGTTTTCTATCTGGGGTTTCGACTTACTTTTCCCCTAGGAGCTTTTTCATTGACGAGGAGAAGAAAGTAGCAGTGTTTTTTTGTAACAGTGAGACCAAGACCTGTCGCTACCAAATGGCTTACATCGTTGGAGCTGATGGATACTTCAAATCTGTCAACATCACAGAAATTTCAAATTCCCAATGGAACCCACGCAAACTTGTGTGCTCTTCTTATGTTCCAAGTTTAGTGCAACTGCAAGTTTAGTCCTTTAATTTTTATGAACAATACTTGGAAATAAGGAAATAAAATCTGGAAATAAAATCTGTTTACATTATTATACAATTAAAAAACTTAAACCGCTTTTTAATAAACCCAAACCGACATATATAAAATATAAACCCTAACTATCTCATTTGTGGACCCAAACCGATATATAATTTCGTTCTACTTGTAAAATCTAAACTCTAACTATCTCATTTGTGAACCCAAACCGACATATAATTTCGTTCTAATTGTGAAATTTAAACCCTAACATCTCATATGTGAACCCAAACCGACATATAATTTTGTTTTACTTGTAAAATCTAAACCCTAACCATCTCATTTGTGAACCCAAACCGACATATAATATTGTTCTAATTGTAAAATCTAAACCCTAACCACCTCATTTGTAAACCCAAACCGACATATAATTTCGTTTTAATTGTAAAATATAAACCCTAACCACTTCATTTGTAAACCCAAACCGACATATAATTTTATTCTAATTTTAAAAATCTAAACCAACCCAATATTTAACTGTCCTTAATTAAAAGTATACAGAATTTGTTTCCTTAATTGGTTTGCTTTTTAATTTAATTTTGATTTATTTTTTAAATGAAATATTAGATGGAAGATTCTGATTGGCTGAGAGAATAGGGGGTGAATGGAGAGGTTCACCCCTAGGTATTTTCCAATTTTTATTGAACAATACTTGGGTTCACCCCTAGGGGTGAACCTCTCCATTCACCTCCTTATAAAATAAGGAAATAAAATCTGTATACATTATTATAAAATTAAAAATTTAAACCGTTCTTTAATAAATCCAAACCGACATATATAAAATTTAAACTCTAACTATTTCATTTGTGAACCCAAACCGACATATAATTTCGTTTTAATTGTAAAATCTAAACCCTAACTATCTCATTTGTGAATCCAAACCGACATATAATTTTGTTCTAATTGTGAAATCTAAACCCTAACATTTCATTTGTGAACCCAAACCGACATATAATTTTGTTCTACTTGTAAAATCTAAACCCTAACCATCTCATTTGTGAACCCAAACCGACATATAATTTTGTTCTAATTGTAAAATCTAAACCCTAACCACCTCACTTGTAAACTCTAACCGACATATAATTTCGTTTTAATTGTAAAATCTAAACACTAACCACTTCATTTGTAAACCCAAACCGACATATAATTTTATTATAATTTTAAAAATCTAAACCAAGCCAATATTTAACTTTCCTTAATTAAAAGTATACAGAATTTGTTTCCTTTATTTGGTTTGCTTTTTAATTTAATTCTGATTTATTGTTTTAAATGAAATATTAGATGTAAGATTTTGATTGGCTGAGAGAAGAGGAGGTGAATGGAGTGGTTCACCTCTAGGGGTGAACCTAAGTATTTTTCATTTTTATTACTTTTTTATTTGTTTCTTTCTTGCTTTGCACAAAAAAAAGACTGCTTTTAGTTTGAAGTAATAGTTGATACTTGATAGAAGTATGGTTAATGATAACTAAACATCAGAGTTTACACATGGGCTTGAATTCAATATTAGACTCTGATTTAATATGTTAAATCAGCCGTGATTTAAGTATCTTTATAAAAGACAGTGTTTAAGTAGTAAAGTGAAATTTAATTTTGAGTTATAATTTACTAATTAAGAACAAAATGTTGTGTTCTAACTCTAATGCAGAGTTCATTACCCAAAAAAACTCTAACGCAGAGTTTTCTCTTCCATGCATACAGCAGAGGCTTAAGCTTATTTACTTAGTTATTATATCTACAAGTTACACAAAAATCACATAGCGAGTAACAAATTGCTGTCTTGTTGAAGAAGTTAGTCTACAATTACATAGCGACACTCAGAGATTAAAAAGTGGAGATACACATACACTCAACTTAAACAACAGGTTCATTGGTAGATATGGATAATGTAAACTGACGATGATTAACTGTGAGCTGAAAGCTGTTGCTTCTGCAGTAATCAACGTTACAAAAATATCAAGTCAACAAAATCAAAGCTAATTAACAAAAAGATCAATACGAGACTTTGTAAATTTGTCGCTTTAGAAAAGGTAGCTTCTCATCATCTGGGAGAGCAAGAAATAAACCACGCACGACATTATTTGTTGCAATTAGGTCAAGAGATGCCCAGTAAAGCTCTGTGCCTCTGTCATCGAAACTATAGACCAGGTACTTCTCTCACATATTTGACAACAAGAGCCATCCGTTCTTCAGTTGACTGATCTTTAGCCTTTGCATATTTGAGAGTTTTCCATCGGAACTTGTGACATCCTATATGGGTCTTGTGTTTGCATAGGATCACGTTCATGATTTAGCATCAGATCTGGATACAAATTGGCCCATCTGATTAAACACTCTCGATATGAGACACAAAAAGCGGTTTATACAAAACATATATATTCAATTACTACTAAAGTAACTTATACAAGAAGTTATGATTTTATTTATGATCAAATTTGCAAGTGTTTCAAGAGACCCTCTACTTGCACTCGATCTTTCTTGGCTGACTTTAGCTTTCTTTGCATTACGTTTAGTCCTCAAAGCTTCGACGATCATCAACTTCAAAAGCTCCGGTTGATCTACGACAAAATACTCGTCTCCAAATTCCAACTGTCCAGGCCCTTCAACTCGTTTAAAGCCATGAGAAAGAAGCCTGGAGACAAAACTTGAGAAAGTAATGCCAAATTCAACACATGTCGGCAAAATCTTTCTGCGAAAACCTTCCACGTTCCAGATAATGAAACTATTGTTGCTGCCCCACGAGATGATTGAATCCGTTGAAGGATCATCAACAACCTGATAGACTCTGACGTAGAACGAAGACAATCCCCTTGGGAAATAATTGTGAACCATCCTTCAAGTCACGTGTAAAGTGTGATACAGCTTTATGGTGATTGAAGAAGAAGCTTTAAGAAGCTAAGACTGAATCTTAAAAGACAAGCAAGAGAAGAAGAAATTGCAGAAGCAAACAAGAACCAAAGGTGGCTTTGTTCAAGTGTTGGAAAAGCTTCTCAAAGAAACAGAGGGTTACATCTATTGTGTTAGCTCAGTGTCACGTGCAATCACACGTGAGGTGTGCTTTAGGTCATTACACGGAGCTTCATGTCTATTTCACGATGAGAGTATCAAACAGGAGCAGCCACGCCATTGGGTTCTTGGTCCAGCCCGTTTCTTATGCAGCTATGTTAAGGGTTTAGAGAGTGAGAGACCTAGAGAGAGTACGGGTGATAGATGTGTTCTCCGGGTTCTAGGATTTCTCTGAAACTCTCTTCTCTTCTTCTTCATGTAATCTCATGGTGTAATGGGGTGTGAGAGCTAATCTTCATGTAAACCACATCGAAGGTGTTTTCAGATTCATTAGTGGAGGTTGAGAGCACCGTCTCTCCCCAGACGTAGCGACTGCAGTCGTGAACTGGGTTACCAAAGTTCTTGTTGCGTGAATTGATCGAGAGGCTAAGTGAGGATTGAGGTTGCGATTCTCTAACATCACGAAATTGATTTTTTAGGGTTCGAGAATTATTAAGGGATAGGATGGGAAACTTTTTATATATATATATATATATAATAATTGACCGTTTAAGATATGATCAGCATCTACCTTTCAGCGGTCATGATTAAAAATTACAAAATTTCCTTTTCTTTTTTTCTTTTTTTCTTTTTATGTTTCCATTTTCCAATTTTTGAACCTCTTTTATTCACACCCTCTTAATTAAGGAAACAAATTATTAATTAAAAAAACAAAATAGGTATATAATTCAATTTTAATTATAAACATTATATTATAGTTTTAATTATAACATCTAAATCCCAACTATATTTTTATAAACCTAAACTGACATATAATTTTCTTTAATTGTAAAATCTAAACCCTAACTACTATTTTATAAACCCAAATCGACATATAAATTTCTTTGATTGTAAAATGTAAACTCTATACCCTAACCACTCTTTTTTAAATCCAAACCGACATATAATTTTGTTTAATTATAAAATCTAAACCCTAAACCCTAATCACTCTTTTGTAAACCTAAACCGACATATAATTTCGTTTAAATATAAAATCTAAACCGTAAACCCTAACCACTCTTTTGTGAACCCAAACCGACATATAATTTTGTTTAATTATAAAATCTAAACCCTAACTACTATTTTGTAAACCCAAACCGACATATAATTTCGTTTAATTGTAAAATCTAAACCTAATCATTATTTTGTAAACCTACACCGACATATAATTTTGTTTAATTGTAAAAACTACACTTTAATCATTCTTTTATAAACCAAACCGACATATTTTCCTTATTAAAAAATCTACAGAATTTGTTTCCTTAATTTATTTTGTCTTTTTATTTTAATTTTGATTTATTTTATAAATATGATATGACATGACGTTTTGTTGTATTTTGATTGGTTAATTAAGAGGGGTGAATAAAAGAAGTTCACCCCTAGGGGTGAACCCAAGAATTTTTCTTATTAATAGGATGGGAAACTTTTTTATATATAAATATAATAATTGACGGTTTAAGATATGATGAGCATCTAACTTTCAGCGGTCATAATTAAAAGTTACAAAATTTCCTTTTTTTTTCCTATTTCTTTTTTTTTCTCTTTTGTTTCCATTTTCCGATTTTCTATATTGAACCGAATTTTTTTTGATTCGGTTCGGTTGTAAAGTTTAAAATCAATACCAAGAGAAAACCAAATTGTTTTCTTCTAATTCAATTAGTTAATTAAAACCAAACTCGACCAAAATAAAGAAAATGGAATTAATCTAACCCTAAACCCTAACCACTCTTTTGTAAACCTAAACCGACATATAATTTCGTTTAAATATAAAATCTAAACCGTAAACCCTAACCACTCTTTTGTGAACCCAAACCGACATATAATTTTGTTTAATTATAAAATCTAAACCCTAACTACTATTTTGTAAACCCAAACCGACATATAATTTCGTTTAATTGTAAAATCTAAACCTAATCATTATTTTGTAAACCTACACCGACATATAATTTTGTTTAATTGTAAAAACTACACTTTAATCATTCTTTTATAAACCAAACCGACATATTTTCCTTATTAAAAAATCTACAGAATTTGTTTCCTTAATTTGTCTTTTTATTTTCATTTTGATTTATTTTATAAATATGATATGACATGACGTTTTGTTGTATTTTGATTGGTTAACTAAGAGGGGTGAATAAAAGAAGTTCACCCCTAGGGGTGAACCCAAGAATTTTTCTTATAAATAGGATGGGAAACTTTTTTTATATATAAATATAATAATTGACGGTTTAAGATATGATGAGCATCTAACTTTCAGCGGTCATAATTAAAAGTTACAAAATTTCCTTTTTTTTTCCTATTTCTTTTTTTTCTCTTTTGTTTCCATTTTCCGATTTTCTATATTGAACCAAATTTTTTTTTATTCGGTTCGGTTGTAAAGTTTAAAATCAATACCAAGAGAAAACCAAATTGTTTTCTTCTAATTCAATTAGTTAATTAAAACCAAACTCGACCAAAATAAAGAAAATGGAATTAATCTATAGTAGTATTTTTGCAGCAGTTTTTGCTCAAAAATATTTTTTGGAAAGTTTTTACATTTAATGCATTGACTTTAATATTAGTTACCAAAACTTCAAAATTAATTATATGTAAGATTTAGATAGATAAGGAAATCTTTCTACCTCATTCAAATATAAATATATGATTCATTTTCATTTTTATTTAAATTATCTTGAATTATTCTATAATATATTTAGTTAATAAAAATTGTGATTTTTTCCTGCATATAATGTAATACAAACTTTTAAAAACGGACATATATTACTCAATAGATGAATAAAAAATACGGGTACAATATCCCACATCGTCTAAAAAAATTGGACAATGGGTTAGAGTCATTTTATAAAAGAGACCAAAATGATTCTGAATACAAATGAGTAGAAACATTTATTTATCACGCATTCAAACTTTAAAAACTTTTATTTGGCTTATTCCGGTTCTTTATTTTAAATATTTTTAAAAGGTTACATATGAAAAATATTTAAAACTTTTAAAAAGTTAAATCTGATAAATATTATACCGTAGATATACAATAAATATTAAAAATTAAGATGATATAGTGTGAGTTAAAATATCTCAGGACGGGGTTATATAGTGGGACAGATTTTATCGATATTTATATAAATTAAAAATATATTTAATTTTGTGTTACACGGATAAAATATCATTTTATTATTTTGTTAACACTGTCAGTATCATAGAATATACATTTCTAATTAAATTGACTAAATAAATATTATGTAAAAAATAAATTATATTGCGGTGTTATATGGTTTATTTAATAATTATTATATAACATATTTAACCAATTAATACAACTTATAATTTAAATATTTTAGTTATAAATAATTTTACCCCGCGGTGTACCGCCTGTCCTAATCTAGTTTTCTAATATAAGAAAACCTAATAACTGTTGTGTTCGGTCGGTTTGGTTCGGTTAACTGTGATTTGAAAGACTCACTGTTGAAGTTTGAGAGGAGGAATGACGACAATGTCGGATAGAGGAATTGGTGGAGGAGAGACTTTATAGGGTTCCGGTAACATCTCTGAAAGCTATACGATCCACTTGCAAAAAGTGGAATGCTTTATCGAAAAATCAGATATTTGGACATGATAGTGGATTATATAGAATTTTTTCTGTGAGATTCAACCTGCAAGGAATCCAAAACGAAGACTTGGTTGACCTATCAAGTAAAGCTACCTGCTTTACTTGATCAAGTGAAGATATCTAAAGTGTTTCACTCTGACGGCTTGTTGTTATGTGTTGTAAGGACAACGCAGGGCTTTTGGTATGGAACCCGTATTTGGGTCAAACAAAGTGGATACAAGCAGAAACAGTTTCCACAGCTTTGACAGGTATGCTCTTGGTTACGGAGGGCTTCTTAGGGCGGCGGTAGTTGCAGTTGTGTTCTTGATGTCAGTCTGCAGTCTAACCGTTGACTTCAGAGTATCCGCAATGCCATGAGAACTGGAACTTGCATCTGCATACCCTGAGAACTGGAACTTTCTTCTGTATATATAGTGCTCGAACCTGGATTTTTGCTTTTGTTGTTGGTTTCAGGCTTTCTTTCGCTTTAACCGGTGCCAGTTTGTAGTTTTTTACATGTAGACGTCATGAACTTATAATATGAAGAGACCAAGAACCTCTAGTTGTACTTGTTTGACTTATTAGAGTTGTTACATAATTAAAGGTTATGCTATCCTCACTACAAGAAAAACTCTTCAAAGCCACAAATCAGCCATAAAATTTTTATAGCTATCATATATTAGCCACAAAGCAGACACAAAATAATGTTGTAGCCAATCTGTAGCTAAATTGTGACAATTTGTGGCCATTTAGCCACAAAAATTATTTAATGGCTAATTGTGGTTAATTAGCAACAAATTAGCTAGAAACAAGTATGTGGCTATTTAGCAACAATCTTTGCCATAAATTTATTGTGGCTAATTACCAACACATTGGGTTTCAAAGATATTTGTAATTATTTTGTGGTTAATTTTTGATTTTTATGTGTTTTTTTTTCTCATACTATGTAAACCTTAAATTAAATTTAAAATCTAAACATTAAACCTCAAATTCAAATCCAAAACTCAAAGTAATAAACAACAAACCTAATATCAGTGTAATAACTAATATTGATATGGTGATATTTCAATATGATATATATTATTTTTATGTATGAACCACAATCTAAACAAACTATTTAATTATTATATACATTAAAATCTAAATAACAAATTTTAATTTCCTAAAACATAAATTCTAAAACTTATACTATAAATCATAAACCATAAAACCAAATTATAACCAATATCAAAAATCAGTTACATATATTACTTTGCATTAAATCATTTAAGAATTTTAGGCTTTCTTACAAAGCCATATATGGTAATGAATTCATTTGTGCTAAATTGAAATTTCTAGTTCTTTTTTAAAAACATAGCTACGAATGGCCACATAAATGTTTGTGGCTATATTATAAAATTTAAAACCCTAGATCATTTATTTACCTTTCTCTACTTATACGTTTATCTTTTTCACTTTACAGCCACCACCCTTCGTTTCTCTTTCTTTCCCCCAGACTACGTGAGTCATACTTCTTCTCCTTTATTGTCTGATTCAAGTTTGGTCATGTTGTTGTCTTCTAGTTTTTACTGGTTTTGGAGGCCAGAAGGATTTAGATTTTGTCAAAGTTATGGAGAATTGGAAATCGGAGAAAGCTAATGAGATTGAGACGAAGAAGAAGAGGAGGACGCCTCCACTAAGGTTAGTAATTTTTTTTTTTATGGTTGTTCATAGATCTGAGTTATCGATAACTAGATCTAAATTCTTTGTACATATCTCTTGCCTATTGATTTTATTTATTTATTTTAGATCTTAATATAACAAATAACAATGTTATTCCTAATTAACAGATCTGGCTTTGGATATTCATGTGAGATGTCGTCACATATGAAAATCTGTGAATTGGTGATGATGTGGTGATGAGATCTGGAGATTTGGAAATGAATTTGTTATGGAAAGTGTTGGAGATTGTGGCTGAAAGATTGTGGGTCTTGGAATCTGTCAACTCTCTTTGAGATCTGAAATTGAGAAATGAGACATGAAGATACAAGACCATGAAGAGGGAGAAGGAGCGAAGAAGATGGTGAGAGAGTAAATGAGGTCTCAGAGCCATTATCCAGCGGAGTTCTAGTGCTAGTGGTTCATGTGATGGCTTTTGGTCCTGTAGGCGGGTTGTTGGCGGTGGCTGTGCTAAGCACCATTCCTTTCCGAGATGGATTTTTGTTTTTGTATTTTATGTTTTAATTTAGTTATTTTTTAAAAAAATCAAATTTATAAGATAGCCACAATTCTATTTGTGATTATTGGTGTCAAATATAATCCATGAAAAGTCACAAAAATTTAAATAGCTACAAAGCTATAGCTATAACATTTTTCTGTTGCAATTTGTGGCTATAATAGACAAATATGTTTGTGGCATATTTGTGTCTAATTGCCTCAAAATATTTTGTGGCTAGTTCCTAGCAACTTGTCCGCGGATAGACACAAATATTAGATAGCTACGAGCTCAAAAACACAAAAAACATTTGCGGCTTTTTGTGGATATTGGCCTAATAGCCACAAATTTATGGACATAGCTACAAAAAAAATTATGTCTATATGCAGTTTTTCTTGTAGTGCCTATTAATAAAAAATAAATAGATTTATAATTAAGCCGATGCCATCAGACTGTATAAAATAACTAATTTGTTCATGTTTATTGTTGCAAAAAGGAAAAAAAAACAACTTCACCAGGCACCAGCCAGACTTGGTCTTCCAATTTTTTTATCTACTGTATGATCAACTACTTTAACATGTATTTTGTACATGTTGATCAAGAGAAAGAAACATCATTCTTAAAGTCTCATACTTGATAAAATTGTTAAGACCAATGATAGCTTACTTGTCGATGTTTCTTGTTTGTTGCAAGTGTCGCATGAAAGACTACGAGTCAAAATTCTTGCAAAAGTAAGGCAAGTACTTTCCTAGCGTTGTGAAATAAAAAGAAAATAAGTATATCGCCCCTTTATATAAAATAGAGATGAATGAATATTCAAATTAATACCTCATATTGTACTAATCTGATCAATAGATTTCCAGCTGCTTACTGGGAATGAATCTTTTACTTTTTGGTTCAGATTAGGTGTCATGAGTTGAGAAACTATAAGAGCATTGTTTACGGCAACGTTTTAAGAGTCAATAGATTTCCAGCTGCTTACTGGGAATGAATCTTTTACTTTTTGGTTCAGATTAGGTGTCATGAGTTGAGAAACTATAAGAGCATTGTTTACGGCAACGTTTTAAGAGTAAGTAAATATATCCATAACAATTATAGTTATCAAACAAAGAATATGCTTACTGCATTTTTAATTCATAATAAATGGAGTTTTGGACAGATAATTTACCTATAAAAGAAAAATGTTTTGTTACATGGTGACATACAAAAGAGATTATATGATAAATTTAGTTATACGATGGACTTTGTTACCATTATATTTATTGGTCTTCATAAGACTCCCAAGAAAAATTATTGGCCCTGCACAATTTAAGTAAAGAAAACATATAAATAAATCAGGGGAGTTTTCACTCCCTCTGTTCTACCAAAAAAAAAATTAAATAAAATATTTAGTAATTTGAGATAACCAATTAATCATAATAGTTATGATATGACTAATCTGATATCTCTAAGTCTAAGCTGACCAACAACTTCGACATATTCCCTGAACGATTTTTCTCAGTAATGTCACTAATACTAACAATTTCTCCAATAATATCTGAACAAAAAAAGAAAAGAGATTACACATTACCGCTTCAGTTATCCTTTATAAATATGCATAATATTTTCAGTGTAAAATAAAATGTAAAAATACATAAATAAAACATACCAATGAAAATGTGCGGGAAATAAATGTAAACGCACCCAATTATTTTGACTAAAACAATCCATGTCATCGTTATCTATCCCTGAGAATTTGAACTGTAGTTTATATGGCAACCACACAAAAAAAAAGAGATGGAGAGCAATACAGAGAAAGATTAAATAGAGAAGAAGCCAAACTAATTGGATTTAAATAAGAGATGAAGTCAGATTGAACGTGGAGGTAATAATAGGAGTAAAATTAGGGATATGAAAATGATTTACAGTTTTTTGTTTATAGAATTTGTGCAAGAAGACAATAAAAACGATAAATAAAATATTCCGTCTATGGTTATTCGTATATGGGTTTACAGTTGTCGTTTTTTTTTGTTGCTGTTAAAATAGGATATAATGTTTTGGTTTATTTTTTTCCCCATTTTTTACACGAGTTTTTTAATTAATTTATAAAATAAAAATTTATGTGTCAGATTTTGACTGATTAGGTGACTTGTGCTTTATATAATAAAGAATTTGAGTAATCAAGCGACCTTGTATCACCTAATTGTATTCTTATTTTCATATTTCTTTGTAAAATCTAACAACAATACTAATTTCAAAAGAAAAAAAAACAACCACTAACTCAATTTATTAAAACATCATTTAGAAGTTAAAGAGAAAAAATAATAAAAGCATTAACTCATTTTACTAATGAGTAATAACCGTCACGTTTGCAAATATCCACGTTTATACTTTCTATAATAAAACTTTGTCTTTTTTCTTAAAATCGTGCAAGAGGGGAAGGCTTTGTATTGTTTAAAGTAGGCACGACTCTAGTTAAAACATGTCATCTCCCCTCGTACAAAACTGGTACAAAAGGTGTTGAGACTTGTCATTTATGACTTTTATCACGACCAATAGATTCTCATTTTCCTTGAGAAAATCCACTTGTCGTTGGCATTTGAGTATACTCAACCGCACAAAGAAGACCATCCGTCCAAAGATGACTGAGAGGAGGTGAAGTCTCCAGCGAGACGGTGGTTTGCAAAGTGGTGGCGGGATCATAATCTTCAATTTCTCCAAAAAAATTCTATTTCCCAAAAATTTGAAGAACACTAACTCTGGAAAATTCAAATTTATCAAATTTGATTCTCGTTACTACCAATGCAATCGATTAGAACTGAAAACAATCGCTACGAAGTGGCTTACATCGTTGGAGAGATGATGGATGCTTTTTTTCAAATGTAATGTTTTGAACTTTAAAGTTCCATTTTGAAATCTTGGTTCAGTTTGAAGATCTTTTTATATTGAAGGTATCATCATCATTGTTTGCCTTCCAGAGTAAGTTTTTATTGGCCTGCTACCGTATGTAATATATCATCATTGCTATTTCATTGTCAAAGAGTCAGAAAGGAAAATAGGATAGCATAACCTTTAATTATGTAAGAACTCTAATAAGTCAAACAAGTACAACTAGAGGTTCTTGGTCTCTTCATATCATAAGTTCATGACGTTTACAAGCCTAAACTACATGTAAAACTACAAACTGGCACCGGTTAAAGCGAAAGCCTGAAACCATCAACAAAAGCAAAAATCCAGGTTCGAGCACTATATATACAGAAGAAAGTTCCAGTTCTCATGGCATTGCGGATGCTCTGAAGTCAACTGTTAGACTGCAGACTGACATCAAGAACACAACTGCAACTACCGCCGCCCTAAGAAGCCCTCCGTAAGAACATTTCAGAGGCATAATCCTTTTAAACACAAAACCGGTTTTGTTCTTTGTTCTCGTTAGTTTTCCGCAGCCTTTCTTCATAGTTTCTCCCACTGTGTCCTCAGCCTGCGTAGCATTAAGATATTAATGTCACACTTTGATTCCAATTTGCTACGTGAAACCAAGAAATAAGAGTAATTTATGAGAAGGTGGGTGTGATTCTCACCTCTCTCTTCGAGTCAATGCCATTAAGGTTAGTTTGCAGACGCAGCCTTCTTGGGCCATTTCCCTGCGCTATATACTCATTGGTGCAACCAGAGAATTGTGCCTGCCGACTCCTAATCTGGATCCCCGTTACTGAAACATCGTTGCTCGTGCCAACTGCTGAGCCCTGCTGATAAGCTGGCGCAATCTGCAATCAAGTAGATTAATAAGAGTTAATTATGTTATTCAGTTTTCTTAATGAAACCTACTATAATATTGTGAGTTTTGATGAAACTTCATGTACCTGATCTGGTGTTGCGGCATCAAAGCCACTCTGCAAAACATACTTGTGCTTCTCTGGATCCTCGTCTGGGCTCTGAAGAATCGAATCGAGAAACTCGGATATATATGTATCTACTTCATTTGTACCATACTGAGTCTGAACTTGGAAGTTGTTGGTCTCATTCCCTGAAAAATTACTTGAGCCAGGCTGAAATGTGGATCCACCAAGCTCGCATTGGAATTGAGAGTGTAATGGGGAGAAGAGCTTGCAATCCAGGGACTCCAATTCCGAATACCAATCAAAATCTACAAGCTGCATGTCAAAACAAAAAGTATTTAGTTTTCAAACCGACACAAAGACAAACATCTAAGAAGAAATAACTAAAGAATGTCTTCACCTCGGCAGTTGTAGCCTCATCACAAGCGTCACTATGAGAATCGCCAGAGATTACAAGAGAAGACTCTGCAATGTCATAAGGCTTCACGTCTTCTGTTTTAGTGACCTCAGATACTTCAACAGTTGGAGACGAGACAGCAGGTTCAGCTTCATCAGACTTGGAATCTTCTTCTGCTAAATTCAGTTCTTGTTTCTTGAACAACTTGCATATCACAAACGGACTCTGCATATATCACCACAATCACAATGATTAAGATTCCATAGCTAAATCAGTTTTCTAAATCGTTACACATCTACAAAGTGTGCATTATTAATTACCTGGCCAGGATTAGTACCGCTAAGATCATTCTCCGTGGCACGATACTCATGAATAACCCAATTGGTTCTTGTTCCTTTAGGAGCACGACCAGCGTGGAAAACAAGAGTTCTCTTCACACCGATAATCTTAGTCTTACCGTTTTTTATCTTCCGGTCTTTCCCTGTCGCCTTCCAGTAACCTGCCACAGTTGCCCTGTTCTGTCTACTTCCGTTAGGATACTTCCGATCCAATGGACAGAAGAAGAGCCACTCTGAGTCTTTTGATTTGATCACAGAAAAATCTACAACAAACAAATAACAAAATCACATCTTTTTAATCAAATCTCTCAGTCCACCAAAACTAAACTTATATCAAACAGATTCTAAAGTCCTCAAAGTAACTGAATTTATCAAAAAACATCGAAACTAATTCGAGATTTCGTAAAAGTTACAACATTTCTAGGAAGAAGAAGAAGAAGGGTTTACCAGGTAAATCCCAAGGCTCCCATTTGCAAATATCGATCTCACGGATAGCTTTGACGTCGCCATCGTGGCCGTTGATCTTTTTACGGAGATAGTAACGGATCAGCTCCTCGTCAGTTGGACGGAATCTTAATCCAACTGGTAATGAATCCATTGATAGAACTTCAAGATTCTGATTCATTGAATCGGCTTTTTTGTTTTGACGAATCGAACCCCAAGATTGAAGAAGATTCCCAGATACTACGAATCAGAATTATTGTTTATATATATATATATATATCTCTCAGAGATACGGTTCGAAGGTATCACGAAGAAGATGACGAAGATAACAATAAAAAAAAAAATCAGAAAACAAAAACCCTAGAACTCGAATCGGTGATTTTGGTAAAGTGAAGAAGAAGAAGAGAAGAAGATGTGAACTTCGATTTTTTCCTTTTGTGAAGAAATTATAAAGAGAGAGGTTTAGTGTGTTACACGCGCTATACCATATACGTTACGCGTTTAGTGGTGTTGATGTACGATTTTACCCTTTTGGGACTTTGGGATATTAAAGCAAGAGGAAGGGGTAAAGTTGAGAAAGTGGATGCCATGTTAAAAAAAAAGAAAAAAAAAATGTCATAGAACGAATGAGATAATGACATGTGGATGAAGCGGGAAAGGAAGCTTCGTTGCATGTCACTTTGTTGAGTTCTGTCCTGTGGGAAGTTTCGCTTTTCTTGACTTTTTTTGGAAACTTGTCTTTCTATATTTATTTTTCTGAGCATTTTAGTTTTCTTTTTTTCCTAATTTTAACTTCTTCTATTTTTTTTTTTTTTGGATTTTGAATGTTTCTCGTTCGCTCCAAATCGCTCAAACTCGTAAACACGATCATGGAGCACTATCCTACGTTGGTTGTTTTTTTCGTGCATTGTCCCATATTCTAATGCGTATATATCATGTATGTACGATTGCAAGTTACAACAAACATATTTTCAGACTTTTTCGTGAAATGATACTGAGATAGTGAGACGTGTTGTTTTTTCTGCAGCATGTTATTTTCTATATGTACATCTAATATAATTAACGAGTTGATGAATTTTACCAAAATGGTTAAACTGGATACGTTTTTGAAAATATATTATTTGAGAGTCGCATTTTTTTGTTCTTATATAAACGTTATATAAGCTTATATAAGTCACATTATTGTTATTTACTTAAGTTTAATTTTCTTCCCTGTCATCTACCTAATTAATTAGCTCCATTCTTAATGTACTACAAACACAAACAAGATAAAGAAAAAAACAAAGAAAGGTTCCCCACTCGAAAAGAAAAAAATGTTCCTAGTAAGATATATGAAACGTAAAACTATGTTATAGCAAAAAAAGCTGCATTATCATTTTCATATATTCGATCGTGACATATGGCAAAATCATCTTTTCTTTCCAATTTACTAAAATCAGAGAAACCCGAATTCATATTGTACGTACGTATATAGTAGTATATATATTTCTGATTTCTTCGTCGAAGTATTATTAGGACCGAGTCGACCGACTAAAAATAGAACACAAGAGATGAGAGGTCCACGAAACTTCCATACGTTTGAGTTTGACAATACCAATGAAGCTTTTCCTACACAGAAACCTCTAAATTTACGCTTACCTCTCCGCATAACTCTAATATAAGTATATACCCGATCTGTAAATAACTCTATTCTTAGCCACTTGAATTATTCAACGCACCACAGATACACAAGAAAAATACCAGAGGCTCTGCATAAAATTCGGAATCACATCCCACATCTATATAACCCTGATCATGTTCACTTCATTTTCTCAATCCTCGGGTCAACAATAATAAACCGAAGAAAAAAATAAAAACTCCACAGCCTACACCCAACCAAAAATCACAAAAACAATAAAAAAAAATATATAATAATGGGTGGCTGTGCGAGTAGACCCAAGGAATCAGACATGAACAACGAAGAAGGCTCTGTTCCTAAGCCTGTCTCTGAAACCGTAGTAGCCAAGGTAAATCTAGGTTTTAAATATGAAAATTTAGGTTTTTGTCACATAACCGGTTTAACAAATTATGATCTTTTGGTATGTTGATACAGGAGAACAACACAGAAAGCGGTGAGAAACAGAACCAGACAGAGACTGAAACCACCGAAACAACTTCCGTCGAAGCTAAGGAGACATCTGAGGTCGAGCAGACCAAGGAAACAACTCCTGCTCCTGAACCAGAGGTTGCAGCCGTGGAAGAGTCTTCCTCTGCTGGTGAAGCAGCAGCACCTGAGAAAGTGGAGAACGTAGCGGCCGCAACAGAAAAGGTCGATGCGGTTGTGGTAGCTGCACCAGAAAAGGTTGAGGTTGAGGCGGAAGCCGCGAAAACGGTTGAGGCTGAACCAGTAAAGGAGGAGAGTAAACAAGAAGAGAAAGAAGCTGTTGTCACCGCTTAATGATATGATTAAAATTTGTGAAAGTAATTTGAATGTCATTGTTGTATGTCACCTTGATTTGATTTGATTTGATTTGTTACTACCAGATTGGTTTGGCTTTGTTTGTTCTTTGTATTTCACAATGATTCTTCTTTAATTCAATTAAATATAAATCAGTTTTGCTAAATGAAATTTGCTAACCAACGTTTCTCAAGTCGATATGCATGCCCATCTGCTATATATCGTGTGTGAATTAAGATCTCGATCTGCTTTATGTTTCTCTGAAATATATAATTCAACAAATTAAAGATGCAAAATCCCCTGGAGACTAAATCTAGCTAGCTGTGTAAGTCCTGCTCCTTCCTTGTACAGTTGACTGTTGACGTGATCAGCAGTGTTATTGTATAAAAAAAAAAAAAAAAAACTAACTAAAATTCTTACAATTTGACGTCAAATAAAAAAATTATAAATGATCAATAAGATTTCAATTTAAATCAAAAATGCAACGTAAAAAGGCCAATAAATTATTAGCCCATAAAATCCCAACTACGCATATAAAAAGGTTAGGAATACTCCTAAAAAACAAAAGAAATTAAGAATACGCAAAGAGTTGGCCATGGGAAACCCTAACCCTATGATGAGAGTTAGCACAATCCCAAAGACGGGAAGAAGAACAACACTCCCAGAGTCGATGTTGGTGGAGGTAATTGCTAGATTACCATTGAAAAGCATCGCCAGATTCAAATTGGTATGTAAAACATTGAAATCGGTAATAGACTCGCCGTATTTTCGCAGTCTCCTTGGCTCGTTGAACCCAAAGTACTATTTGTCCTCTTGGTCGCTCATGTTCGTACCGGAGTATCATTATCCCATCACAGAAGTTATTGGCTTCACAAAATGTGAGACATGGTGTCTTCCCAAATCCATAGTTTCTTATATTATCCCATTTCGACCATTGTGATGAAGGTTGTTGCCGCATAGACACTTTTGGTGTTGAGGATTATATGAAGTATATAGAAGGCCTATGTCGTCGCAATGTAACTTGGATCATCATTTTACCTCAGTTTGTGCTCCCACGGTGGATGAGTTCAGTACCCATTCCTCCAAATTGAAGACCATCGTTTAACTCATTTTTCTTCTATTGCCGCTATATGCAAAAACGTGTTTACGTATTTTTTTGGTGGGTGAGGTTAATTGAGTAGTATGGATGGATTCAGTAATTTCCACGTAATCACGTCCTTCTAACCGTTACCTTTGCCGTTACTTTTTCTTCTATAAATAAAAATATCCAATAGTTAATTACTACTATATCAAATACCATTTCGTGCCCACGCCTAATAAATAGGGACATTTATTATGCAAATATACGAGAAGATATAATAATTACTCAACACGTGAATTTATCTATTCACCGCCCAGAAAAGACAGAAGAAAATGAATCTGTAAATGTTTTTAATATGGATGAGGTTGCTTGGTTCTTAGTGGAATCGTTTGTTTTTGAAGTAACGGAGTTAGTTTGATTCTATAAATAGTTTAAGTATGACCGTCTTCCTCCTTCACAAACCTTTCTTCTCCAAGCAAAAATATTATTGTTGTTATTCAGTGCCGAGTCAAAAAAAAATTAGGGTTGGTGATTTTGCTGCTTCTGATTAGGTCTGTTTCCTGTCTCTCTGTGTACATTTCATTACTTATTCTTTACGGATCTCATAATGCGATTTATGTGCTGTTGATTAATTCTGCTTGATTATGCCTGATTAGGAAAATTATCATAATAGAGAACAGATTTCGTATTATTAAGGATACACGCATATATTTACGTAGCATATGTGATTTTGAGCTTATCTAATACAAATTTGATTATGTATAGACATTTAGAGATATTAATCGTTTATTCGGTTTTTGTTTTTTTTGTGGGTTATCCGGTTATGTAGAGTGTGAAGACGGTTTGAGAAGTGAAGTGCAATGGAGGTATATGGAAAATCTTCAGTGGTTGGTTCTTCCAATGTTATTTACTTGTCAGCTATACTTGGTTGCGGTGTACCCGATCCGTGTCACAAGTGTGACTGGAAATGCGAGAATGAGAATGTTTGTGGGAATATGTACCGTTGCAAACTAACTGGGTTGAGTCACGTCTGTGACAAGAACTGCAACCAAAGGATTTTGTATGATAACCATAACTCTTTGTGCCGAGCTAGTGGCAGGATATTCCCGCTCTCTTCCGATGAGGCGCAGGCGGTTAGGGGAGTCCGGAGGAAGTTTGATGATGAGAGTCAACCTTCTGAAAGCTGTGTTAAGCGTGTTCGGCGTGATGTCCAGTTTCTTTCTTCTCCTTTCGAGAGGTCTTTTGCTGCTGTGAGCCCAATCTGCAGTCAAGCTGGAGATGGAATGGAGATGAACTAGATCTTTGTTGGTCTTTTTCTTATCTTTATCTCACCTAGAATAACTAACTTTTTTCTTGATCTCAAGTACGCAATAAGAGATGATATTCATATGCTCTTCCAGAGAGACTAGGCTTAGCTCCTCTGTCTGAAGAAGTACTTTATCTTAGTATTGTTGAAACTTTATGTAGTATTTAACGGAGGAGAGAGACTTCATAACTTTGCCACTCTGTTCTGGACGTTCTTGTTTTCGTAGTATTTAACTTCAATGTAGTATTTAACGTAGGGGAGACTTCCCCCTCAACAGTTGGTGCTCTTCTTTGCATTTCAAGAAGGATGATTCTGGTGCATACTTACAATTACTACTTTTCTTTACTTAATATATTCAGACAGTACGTTTGTGGTTCTCTTGAAGATCTTGTCCTTTGTTGAATATGAATGATGTTTCCCTAGTTAGTCCTTAGTGAAATCATTGTTAAAGACATCAAAATCGTAGTTTTGGTTTAGACTACTATCACAGTTCGAGTTGTGTAAAATAGGCAAAAGGTCCAGATCAGATTTTTGGTCTATGAAGAGATCAATTGATGGTATCCCAAATTCTGAAGTTGTCTTTTCTTTCAAATCCAACATCTAATATAGGACAGTCTTCTGTGCTTTTCACTCTGCTACAATGTACATTTCTTCAACCCTTCAGAAGTCTGTCCACTTTCTGATTGATCTTTGACATATTCTTTACCACTCCGAATAAAGTGTTGTTCTTCTGTATCAAATGCAGGTTAGAGAATGAACCGAACTAAGCCCCATCTACTGAAACAATATAGAGACGACTTGGAGGAATTGAGCATTTTCAGAAATCAGAAGTGAGTAAAAAAAAGTAGCAAAGACGATAAATGGGCCTGATAAGGCCCAACAAATTGTATATAACCCAATGGGAGAGATGAGGAAGGAGGGAGATAGATAAGACGAGAAGCAGAGAACCGAAAGCAAAAAAACAAAAAAACAAAAAAAACTCCAGAATTCGCAACAAAAACGAAACGAGAGAGAGATATGGGGGTAGGCGGCGGCGGAGGAGATCAGAGTCAGAGAAGAGGCGGTGGAGAAATGATGGCGATGGCGAGTATGTTCAACGATCAACAGAATCCAATTCAGCAGTTCCAGGTTAAATTCAAAGAAGTAGAAACTGGCTTCAAGACTTGGTTATCCAAACAATCAATACCAGTGGAAGCCGCCGTCGTCTCAACCATGAGCGGTGTACAAGGAGCTTTCATTGGTGGTCTCATGGGAACACTCTCTCCTGAAATGCCTCAGGCTGGCGGCGTTGACCCTCAAGCCATAGCTTCGATGAAACAAGCTCAGGTTTAAATACACTCCCATATATAAACCCTTATCCCCCCATCTTTCAAAATAAAAGTTAAATATTGTAATTGAGGTATGTGAAAATTGGGATCTGTAGGCACTTGTTGGTGGACCTTGGGTCCAAGCTCGCAATTTTGCTGCAATTACTGGTGTTAATGCTGGAATTGCTTCTGTAATGAAACGGATTAGAGGCAAAGAGGATATTGAATCTGCGTAAGTTTCAATTCCTGTGAGCTGCTTCATTCACTAATATTGTAATCTCTTTGTGTAGATGTCTTGATAAGGTTTTGTAATTTGTTTTACTTATCGGTTAGCATTGAGAATGAAGAGTGTTAAAGACCGTAATGATTTAACTTTTGCAGCGTAGTGGCAGCATTAGGATCCGGATTTGCATACTCTTTGGTGAGCCAAGGCTTGCAAGGACAACCTATGAACGCAATCACCACCGCAGCTGGTTTTGCTGTTTTCCAAGGGATATTTTTTAAGGCAAGTTATCATATTTGAGACTTGACACCAATGCTACTCATGAAACCATATATTATTAGCAGCATTTTGCTCTTAACCCTGTTTTTCCCTTCTCTGTCTTCAGTTGGGAGAAAGATTCTCTAAACCGAGCGTTGAAGACCCGTTTTACACACGAGGAAGAACTATGCTTGTGCAGCTTGGTCTAGAAAAATACGAGAAGAACTTCAAGAAAGGACTTTTAACAGATCCCACATTGCCATTGCTCACTGATAGGTATGTATATCTATATATCCCCTTCAAGCTTTTTGTTTATGATAGCAACTACTAAAGTCAGTGAATTTTGTATCCAGCGCTCTAAGAGATGTGAGCATACCACCAGGGCCAAGACTTATGATACTAGACCATATCCAGAGGTTTGAATCCGATTTCTCTTTTTTTCCATCGATCAAATATACAAATCTGTAGAATTCTTGAATTTGATCGAGCTATTTATTATTCTCTGTTGTTTGGTATACAGGGACCCGGAGATAAAGGGCAAACGAAAGTAGTAACTGAGGCTTTTGTTTTAGATGGTTGGTCATCGCCAAGAATCTATCAAACACAAATGTAATGTCTTTTTACTTTTTAGATGCTCATGCTGGGAAGAAGAACTCTTGTTGGATTCTTCGGCTTACTACTACTAGCAATGTTTGATTCTCTTTAAAAATTTAAATTACTTTTCGTCATCAATCGAAATGGAAATATAGGTTCAGAATAATGAAAACTGAGATATGCTCTGTATGAGAATAAGATGATTAATAATGTATAGTTGAATGGGCTGTAAGATTTCTATCATATTTTTTATTTTCGTACAAGTTTACTCGCCAATCATAAAAAAAAAAAAAAAAGGCATTGGATAAACACTTGTTAAAAATATAGTTTGATGCTCTTTCTATCTAATTTATGTTGCTGTTGTGAAACTCTTGTTTACTTTTAATTATTTTCTTGTTGATCAAAAAAGTCTCTTTGTTTAGTTGTTACAAGTTGGAACAATAAGCGTGAACACGAAAGAAGACGCTCTATAACACGTCTCTTTCGTTGTCGTCATCACTGAAGTTACATGAATACAAATCGTGATTTGTTTTAATGCGTTTATTATGAACGAAAATATTAATTTCGTGGATCAAAATATCTTCTCACCTCTCTCTAATCACAAACGTTACATGAATAACAAACAACATTGCCCTGTTTCTTTATCAAGAAAAATCTAGAATTTCAATTTCATCTTTAAAAAATTGTTACTATGGGTTCATTTATTTTTCTTTGGACATTAATTTATAAGGTTTATATGATGAAAAATTGTAAGTAGTTTATGCAAAAATTCTTTACATTTTCTTTTTGAACATTAAACTAAATGGAAAATACATAATGGGTATCCCATCAATCTATGAATTTGTAACAACGACTTCAAGGGAGGAAGAAGAGAGACGAGAGATTTGCTCCATGAGGAAGAGAATACGAGACTGATAGTCACGCGCCTGATCTAGAGACTCGACCTCAAGCTCCGCTAGTTGCGAGCAGAGTCTCTCCTCCGCCTCTTCCGCTACCACAGTCCGCCGCCACAGCTGAACCATCTGTTTCTTCATCTCCTCCATTTCTCTCTCCAACTCTCCGTTCCTCCTCCGTAGCTCCTCAACCTCTTCCGTCGCCACCGTCGCATAATTTCCACCTTTCCCCATTATTTTATTTTTTCTTCGTTTAAAGAATAAAAGTGTTTTTGTGGTGTTTGCTGTTTCTGTGTTAAAACTGTTATCTCTCTCTCTGTGTTGTGAAGATCCTTTTAATAGCCATTTTTTTTTTTTTGGTCTTTGGAATTGTAAAGTGTCCAGGTTCAATGTATCTCTTGTTCTGTTATTTTCTTTTCATTATTTTGTCGACATCATTTGTCTGTCTTGTCTTTTGTCTTAGAAAAGTAAAAACACATGGTGCATAACATGCAATGACTACTACAATTATTATTATTTTGAAGACTTGAATTTGCAATAGCACGGAACATGTATGTACGATCACTCGATTTTTTTTTTCGCAACTGTTTAGGATATTTATTTTGTGACCACAATTTTTCCCTTTCGAATCTCGTATTTTTTTTTCTAACTTTAAAATATAAATTAGATACTGTTATCAGAAAATATGTAATTTAGATATGAATTATCACAGTGTAAACACACATAATTAGAACAATACTTTTATATATAAACCAATTAATCAAATATACATAGATATATCAGACTAATGATGATAATTAGATGTACTATACAGTATTAGCCTTATAAAATGGCTTAATATGTTTCTGTGTTTAAATTATATTAATTTATCTATATATAAGATGTAAAATCCATACATAATCTTATACCTATGTTGGTGCATGCATATTTCATCTGTTAATATTGTAGTCATATTCTTTTATATCTTAAATTTAAGAAATCTCTTATTCTATCAGAGTTATCATATAATATGGCATAATGAATTAATGATTAAGAACATATATATATATATAGTCCTGCTTAATATTTTATTAAGATGACCTATCTCTTTTATCGCTATCATCACCATGACTAAACACACAAAAGAAGGTTAGAAATCAAATTTAACAAAAAAAACAAAAAGGGTTAGAAATCATGCTAATTAAGACAAACAACCCACATTATGATAACTTAGAATGTATCCATTGAGAATATCTAGTAATTAAGGTACCCTTTATAAAATAAATTTAAAAAAGTGAAAAAATGTTTTGAAGGAAGAAATCATGAGTTTTTATTGATTCATATTTAATTAAAAAGATGAAAAAGAGTTTTGAAAGAAGAAATCATGAGTTTTTATTGATTAATATTTCATTTTTATATTAATATTATATACATAATTGAATTATAGAAAGTTATTTAATATTTTAGAGTTAAAAGATATGAATGAAAAGTTGTAATTAAAGCAATGTTGATGTCCTTTTGTATCCAAATTATAGAAACGGGTGAACGTCGTGGAGTAGTAGTATTATATCATTAGAGTAGACAAAATGATAGGTGACATCATCAATCACGTCGATGTGATAAGTGTCATATTTCGTTTCTTTGTGCCTCCACTGGACCACATCTAGCTCTCCAAAGTCAATGGCCGCCACACAATCAAACACGTATGCCAATATACTCAATTTTACTATTTGAATCTACCAAGTACCAATATAGTTCATTCATTCCTTCGCTAAACCCATTAATTTTGGCCAGCGTTTATAACCATCTTAAAGACTCAAACTATATATTGCTAATAGAGTATTATTTTCTGGACCTACTAGGATTAAATTGTATAGGAAACCATATATAGTTTATTGCAGTTTTGGTCACCCAATATATATAGCTAGGTAAACTGTCAAACTCGACGGTCGATATCGGAGATAGATTGATCCAACTAATGGCAGATTCCTCTTTTTAAGAGAGATCAAAATCATGAACATTGGATAAAAGTATCATATACGAGAAAAAAGCCAAAGAAATAAAAAATCAAGAATATGATTTCCCCCAATTATCAAAAAATGCCAAAAATAGTAACGACATGAATAAAAATTCGAAGACGTGGGTCGTGGGATGGTTACATTTTAACACCACACAACTTGATTGAGTTATATCGTCCAGGTTCAATGTATCTGCTTTCTTTTCCGGTTATATCAATATTGTTTCGGTTCAGTTCGGTTTAATCCATGCTAATTTGGTTCAACTTTGTTTGGGAATAAGAAAAACATCTTGAAACAAAAATCAATATTCGAGTCAATTTTATTTTTTGACCAAAAATATGGAATATTCTCGTGGGATATATAGAGCTAGCTTAGCTATTTGTTAAGGACTAACTACAATCTCGTCATCTATATTCATCAAATATAAGACTTTATATATCTCCTCATCTATTTATTTTTATGAATAGCAAAACAAAAAATCACGTCGAAATCGAACGTCACTCTTCCCTCTTTTAGTTTGCAAGCCCCACATGGCCACATATCATACGCTATTTTTATAGCACTAGAATTTTATATTTCAAAGGAAATAGAAAATAATTTGACTCTCTCAACCAATGGAAAGTTGGAAACCTTACACAATTTCATGTTTTATGTCATGTTAAAACTATTTCGGTCTTCATTGACCAATTAATCGAGTCTGTTATTATTATTTTTCTGTGATATGTATGTGACGATTCATTTGAAATGAAAGTTTGTGTTTACCCTCGAATCAAAAATGACAAAACTTTTTTTGGTTCGAGACACAAGTTTCAATGAACTCTTCGACGGCTCCTCTGAAATTTTATTCATTATATGTAGAACTCCGATGTTTTTCTCGTTCAAGATCCGATGGTTCCATCAAAATCTGTATATATATAGTTTAGCATTGACGTTAATTAGAAGTATTTCTAATTGTAAAATTTTAGGGTATGATAAGCCGTAATCATTACGAAACCATGATATTATTGCCAAAATATATTATTTGGTCATCTTTTGTAATTGGTCTAAAAGTCAAGACAAATTGTGAAATTATCAGAACTACAAATTCATTAGAAATGGATCTCAACTTTTCATTCATGTTGATCTAACATAAGTTGTTTGAAGTTTCCATCTCGATCTATATAATAATATTAATATACATACATAAATTATATTATACCAAACGTATCTGTACACATACACAATGATACATGAATGGATAAGTAAAACTATGATGAAGAAACGAGAGAAGAAGAAGAAGAAGAAAGACGAGAGATTTGGTCCATGAGGAAGAGCATGCGATCGTGATAGTCACGTGCCTGATCTAAAGACTCAACTTCCAACTCAGCTAGCTGCGAGCAGAGCCGCTCTTCCGCCTCCTCGGCCACCACCGTCCGCTGCCACAACTGAATCATTTGCGTCTTCATCTCCTCCACTTCTCTCTGGAGCTCTATGTTTCTCCTCCGTAGCACCTCCATCTCTTCCGCCGATACGGTCACGTAGCTTCCTCTGTTTGCCATCAATTAATTTAATTGTATAGTTTCTCTCTGTAAATGATTTGATGATTGTGGTTTTGTTTTTAATTTTACTTTTTGTTTCTTTGTAGAGTGGTTAGGGTTTGATGATGTTCTTTAATAGGCGTTTGTGTAGCTTTTTAGTATGTCCAGGTTCAATGTATCTGCGCTCTTTGATTTATGGTCTCCTTAGTTTTATTTGGGTCAATATTTCTCCTTTACTTAATTAAAAGTTTAAAACTTAAACATACTTATGGCTTAACACATATGTATGTTACTATTATGGAATATAATAACCATAGTCAAATTTTGAAGAACACACCTAGCAGAAAATAATTTGCATGTTTTTAAGAATATTCAAAAAAAAAGAGGATCTATCATAGTTTAAGATTTAGGTTCCAATTCAAATATTAATCAAATGAAAAATTTCTACAAAATTTTTCCATTTTATCCATGTGGATAACTAGTTTGAAATTAATATACGGTTAATGTATAAAGTATAAACATAATAGTAGCATAATTAATATGCAATAACTTTCGTGCCGTGGTTTTAAAAAGATAAAATGTGTTGGTCTGATGTATGTGGCCTATATAGTGATTACATTATTGAGTAAGTAGGGCTTGAGTGACGTCTAAAGCCAATCGCTATATTGTTTCTCACTTTCTTGTGATATTTTGATAAGAAAACTTGTTTCAAATTATATATGAAATATTTGTTAATTTGAGAAAATTTTCTCCTTAATATTTACTTATTAGTATGATAGAAGAACGGTGATGGTCTCTCAACTCTCAAGAACAATATAACATCTACATAACCACTATTAGACAAAAAATTAATTTACCGTAAAAAAAACAAAAGAGATAATGGATGTATATATATGACATTATCTTTTGTTACATATTTATTTACACAACAACAATATTAGCACAAAATACAAAACTATATAGCGAAAAAAAATCGTACTTATCTTATAATGAAACAACGTAAAAAATTAACCTTTTTGCCTTAAGAAAAAATACCATTATGCAAAGAAATATACATACAGTACTGTATTCAGTCTATCCCGTAATTGTCGAGAAATAATGGGCCTAATGTTTAAACATTAAGCCCATATAATAACAGTTAGCAGACTTAGTGCGTATACTTCACCGTCTTCAACCAGATAAGCAAGCGCGTAAGAGTCAGGTTCACTGTAAACATTAAAGAGTTAAAAGATCATATCGTCTCTTTGTAATTAATTAAGTGGATAAGAGAAGGGTAAAATCATAAAAACACACAAAATTTTCAACTGAAGAGAATAAAAGACGTGTCTACTCCTCATTGGTTGCGTTCACGAAAGTCGAATTTAATTATATTAATAATCTAATTTTCCACAGAGTATATTCTAAAATAATCGTATATGTGTATTTCTTCTACCTCTGAAACACTTTTTATTTTGTATATTTGTTGATTCATCATCATCATCATCATCATCTGCGTGTAAAACACATTCACGCCATCGTTGGTTGACGTCTCAGATCTTTCTAATAAATCTTCTTCACGGTAACCCTAACTATTCGAATCTGCTCTTCAGTTTCTTCATCTGTTAATCTTGTGTTTTTTTATTCCTGCTACACATTCGTCTCCTGAAAGCTTTCTTATTTTAGATCCTTCTCCCAGAAAAACAAACGATTCCGTGATCTCCATTCTCGTAGATCACTTGTGGATTTGGAAACTTTGTTAGGGATTTGATTTTGATTATTTTTAGAAATTTTTGGATTGCGAAGAAGAAGAATGGATTTCCCAGAGAATTTGCCATCGGAGGATGTAGGGAGATTAGAGCAGATAGTATCTCATTTCTTCCCAAAGGCATTACACATAGTTCTGAATTCAAGAATCCCTTCGTTGCAACCTCGTGGTCGTACTCGTGAGCGTTGTTTATCATCATCAGGAAGTCTTAACAGTAATAACGTTAGGAAAAGTGATAAATGGTTCAATCTTGTTATGGGAGATCGTCCCGCTGCGTTAGAGAAGTTGCATTCTTGGCATAGGAATATCTTGGATTCTATGATTATTGATATCATCCTTGTTCATCCCACCACCACCATTCCCACTGATGATGATGATGATGATTTGCATGACCATGATGGTTCTGCTTCTGTTGTTAGATCAGCTGAGACTGTGATTGAGAGATGGGTTGTTCAGTATGAGAATCCTTTGATTATGTCTCCTCACAGTTCTGAGTCTGTGACTCGTTATCAGAAGGTTTACAAGAAATCTATCATTATGTTGCGGTCTCTTTATGCTCAGACTCGTCTTCTCCCTGCTTATCGTGTCTCTAGGCAGCTTAGTTCGTCTCTTGCCTCTTCTGGTTATGATCTTGTTTACAAGGTTTCTTCTTTCACTGATATACTCTCTGGTCCTGTGACTGAAACTATGAAAGAGTTTCGTTTCGCACCTGTTGATGTGCCTCCTGGTCGGCTTTGTGCCTCTGTTACTTACCGTTCTGACTTATCTGATTTCAATCTTGATACTCACATCACATTGCCTCCAAGAATTATAACCGATTATGTTGGAAGTCCTGCTACTGATCCCATGAGGTTTTTCCCGTCTCCAGGGAAAAGTATTGAAGGCACATCATTTATTGGTAGAGCTGGTCGTCCTCCTTTGACTGGTTCATCTGCTGAACGTCCACATAGCTGGACCAGCGGCTTTCACAGACCTCCAGCTCAATTCCCAACACCAAACCAGTCTTTTTCGCCTGCTCATTCACATCAGTTTTCACCTGGTTTACACGATTTCCACTGGTCGCGTACAGATGGTTTTGGTGGTGACAGTCACCAGCTTTCACCTCCTTTTTCGCCATCGGGTTCTCCCTCTACTCCAAGATACATTTCAGGGAGTAACAGTCCACGGATTAATGTGAGACCAGGGACTGCTCCAGTGACCATTCCTTCTTCAGCCACCTTCAATAGATACGTTTCATCTAACTTCTCTGAGCCAAGTAGGAATCCACTCCCTCCTTTTTCCCCCAAAAGCACAAGACGCTCCCCTTCATCGCAGGACTCTTTGCCTGGGATTGCATTGTACAGGAGTTCGAGAAGCGGAGAGTCTCCTTCTGGATTAATGAACCAGTACCCTGCCCAGAAGGTTATTCTCTTTCTGTGTGTCTTTCTTAATAGAAGAACCTGATCACAATGTTTTGCATTGCCTTGTCTGATATATTTTTTAATCTACTCTTCAGCTGTCAAAGGACAGCAAATACGATTCAGGTCGCTTCTCAGGGCTTCTGTCTTCAAGTGGCTCACCAAGATTCGGGTTTTCTAGGAGCCCCAGTAGATTATCGTCCCAAGACGACTTGGATGACCCTGACTGTTCATGCCCTTTTGATTTCGATGATGTTGACGAATCAGGACTTCAGTACAGGTAGTTGGCCTAACTTAAATCATTCAAAGGAAGTCTTATATACTTGGATTAGTTTTCTGAAATCTTTAAGATGTCATCACGAAAACACTCATATGTTAGCTGTTTAGTATATTGTGAAATTGGTTGACATTGACAAAACTGTACCTGACCTTTCTTTTACTGTCGTCTCTTTATCAATTTTTGTCTGTCCATTTCACTTCTTCTTGGGATTATTAGTCTTTGGTAATATATGATGACATAGATTTTGCAAATTTCTCGGTGCAGCCAAAGTCTTGACCGGAGGAAAGCTTCAAGCTCTATATCACAGTCGCTACCTATAGGGAGAAAGTCATCACAGGACGCAGCGGTTGGTGTTCTGGTTCACATGCTGAAGACAGCACCGCCATTGCGACAAGACTCAAGCACTTACATGGCATCAATATCTGGGGTTCAGAGAGAAGGTTCAGTATCAGTGTCAGTTTCAGGTACGGAATCTGAATTTTCGATGGCTCGAAGCACATCAGATGCACTAGAGGAGCTGAGAAACTACAAGCAGCTCAAAGACTTGCTTCTATCAAAATCCAAGAGTGGATCTGGAGCAACTCGTGTCCACTGAGCCAAACCAAACAGCGATCAAGATTATATCGGATGTATGTTTGTAAATATGGATTTGATGACGAATAACTTGACTCTGTTGTATATTGCCAAGGAGCAATCACGTTTTAGTTTCTGTAAGAGAACTTGCCTTTGAATATGCACATAAAAATAAAACTTGAATCTTTTCACTGTAAAGTAGTGAGATTTGTACAGTGTTTTTTCGTTTTTGTTGCTGATCAGAGAAATCCTTACTTTTTCGTCAGTGACACCTGCTCAAGGGTGAAATATCAAATACCAAAAATGCTGTAAACCGAGCTCACCGGAGAATTACTCGCTTTGTGACATATTGCAGAGTTCATCTAGTGAACAAAAACTCTTAACTCCGGATTCATGAGTTTCGTTCATATATATACATATGAGGGCAAAAAGTCGCTAGATTTTTTTTTTTGCTAAATCAAAAAGTCACTAGATGAGTAAGACAAACGGTTACTCTTTAGCTCTAACGAGAGAGAGAGAGAGAGAGAGGAGTTTAAAACGCAATGCTCATTTAGATAAAGTATACACCTAAACACACACACAAAGTCAACTTCGAATAGCCATCCACAATAAGCCTTTGAATCTACACAAATTCAGCTAGTGCAAGCTTTCTCCAAATCTTTGCGTTTGTTTTTCACACACAAAACAAAGCTCCAAAACCTTGCTTGCCTTTACAAAAAACTGACCCAAAAAATGTGTCGTCTGTCTCCTGCACAACTACTGAGAAACACAAAAACATAAGACACCGCAGATATTATGAATAGATTATAGTTTCGATAAAGTAGCTCTTATGAGTCTTTTTACCTCCTCTAGATGGTCCAATGACTCTTTCTCACACATTCTTTTTTTACACTTTGATCTCAAAATACAATTCCTAACAGGCTTTAGAAGAGATATCCCCAGTCAATAGTGTCCCTCGAAACCCTTCTTCGATATCTTGACCTCCCGTTTTCTTATCGCATAACTCATCTGTTGAAACATCAAGATGATTATTATTTTTCATGGACATCTCACTAACCAGACAGCAAAATAATGGTAAATTTGGTTACCAGCAATATCGCGGTGTTCATGCATCTCAGTATCTCTCACCCAAAGCTTGTCACCAGGGAATATGTTCATGTCTGCAAGGGTTGCAGATTCCTGATCAATCACTTTTGTGCCTTTGTAAAGTTCCTGGTTTTCCTTCATCACCTGCATATATTATATAAACCCCGTTTTGTTGTGTATCTGCAAGTAATCTACTGAAACGAAAAAAAACACTACGTCATAAAGAATATTACCCCAAGTAATTCCCATATCATCATCTTTAATTGGTACACAGTCGTTGTTGCAGACACTTTCAGACTTGTCAGGTTTCCATAATTTGTTCTCCGAGATCGCTTCGAAGTACGCCGATCCACCTCAAAGCTGGTGTCAGATACCTCTAACATTGCTTTTGGAGCTTCCTTTCCACGCACAAGACAGACAAATACATCTCCCTCAGAGTAACTAAGTTTCTGCATCAACTCACAGCTTTCTCTGTCTCCTATGCATTCCTCACAAATCTAGCGAAAATAAAAGATCCTTTTAAATGTGAATCTATTCATGTAAGTCATACGATAATCAACGGGAATGCAACTGATCACAACAGCTTTTGTAAAAAACAGCATAACGTAACGCATCTAGACCAATGTGAAATGCTAAGCCAACATTGCCATTCAATAATATTTCACAAGCTCAAGATGTTGACAAAAACAAAAGGCTCGAGATAACTATAACTGCTACATGTATTGGAACACAATAATGCAAATACCTCTGGGGATGCCCTTAGAATAAGCTGTCGAGCATCGATGTCCATATTCTCATCAGGAGAAGAATGCTTCTCAAGATCAATGACGTTTGGGGATGAACTTTGCTCTGCATTGTCACCAACCTCAATAAGAGCAGATACTCCATCCTCCATGAGCCCTCCCCACTCCTCACAGAAATATTTCCAATCAAGCTCAGAGATGATTGTCAGCTTGTCAGTCTAGAAAAGAGGTGCAAGAATACTACGATTAGATCAAAGTCAGCATTCTCTATCTCAAGTCTCCGTTTGGGACTAAAAACAGCCACAGAACACGAGAGAGGATGTAAACTGAATTGACAATCAAAATACAAATTTGTTGAATTTCGAACATGATTTCTTTTATTTCTCTCAGTGAAACAGCAATCAAACCACAGAACCAAGGAACCAAACCATCAGAACCAGTAACAAGGGTACATTCTCCCAAGCTCTAAAACCAGTCCCAAAACACTCAGACACCTCTCCACACTTGATTAACCTCTTATTTATATTAACCTTACTTCTACAGAAACAATTTATTTATGTTCATGACAAGTGTTTGTTGAAGCCTCTCTGTGTTTTTGGTGAACACTTATCAGTTCCCCATTCCAATATTGGCTTACTGTTTCAAACGGTTTCAAAATAGATTGGGAATCATCTCACGGTATATGATGCACTTACAGATGGATTTTTCTGAAAGAATGAGCCACGTTTGCAGATAAGTTCAGGGAGCCTTTCAAGGAGGCGTGTGTGCTGAAAAAAACAACCATAGGAACAAACCATTAGTTTTATGCTCAAAACTGGAAGTGCGAAGGTGATATAAGGCCTGCGGATATATGACAGCTTATATCTACCCGCGTTTACTAATACATATTAAAATTGTTGTATGAGAGGAAACAGAGAAAGCGGTCAGGGAAACCGATTTAGATTTAAGCTTTTCTGTCCATATAGAGCTTAACCCCACTATATTCAACTGCCAGAATATTGGAAACCTACTAACTGCCCAGAAATGGATCTTACCTTCTTGCATTTGAGAGTATTAATGACTCCATCAAGACGTTCAGGCTCAGGAGCTGACGAACTATTTTTTCCAGTCATGTTAATATAGATTCTCCATTGCACTAGCCACGGAGATGGTAACAAGAAATATCGGCATTGCGGCGTTAATGGTATACCCTTTCCCGTGGCTAACTTCTCGTGATTTTGGCGCTGCTTGATCTTTAATGTTCTGTTGCATCAGATAGAAGGTAAGAAAATACTTAGAAGAGTATCACGACCAACAAAAATAATAACTAATCATGGTTTACCTTAGTGAATCCTCGAAGCAGGCAGTCTCAGAAAGTTCCTCTGTGCAGTGACAACATTGGCTGGAGTCCAAATGGAAACAAGTACAATCCGCCGTATCTTCTGGCATCAATTTTAGAGCATCTTCAACGAGGAATGACCAGAAATTCTCTGGAACTAGAACTCTTTTAGCCCCTGGCGCTTGTTCTGGCATCAGCTTTCCATGATTGCACGTAATTGCATTTGTGGGCCCCGTATCTGCTTCAGTGGGAGCATCAAGGTTTTTCCTTTTTACCCATTGCTGCAACCTGGAAACATGCTATTACGCTTTAGAAGGAGCTAGATATTTTAAAACTTAGATTCAGTGTAGTAGGTTAGCGTTAGTCTAAATAGCATCTATTAAAGAACAAGCTAACTGCGGAAACACCCCACAAAATAATAGTAATTAAATGGTACATAAATTAAAGGGCCATCTGCAAATACATCAAGCAAAATGGTATTATCAGAAACCTATAACTTACAGGACACTACATACCAAGCTTTAGAGATATAATACATTCCGTCCTCACACTTTCCCGAAAGAACATCACTTGCTATGCTTTTCATGAATGTTCTTCGATCCCTATAACTGTCAGACGAGACAACCATGCGAGCACCATCCATAAGGCAGTCCCTGCAGTAATCCCCTTTCCCTAACTTTGGTCCACCATTGAACTAAACGTAAGAGAAGATGACCGCATCAGAAAAGTGTTGAGATAAGAGTGTCGAAAAATCGAGCAAAGAGTTCTTGCACATAATACTTGAACAGAAATCTGTCCACTGGAATCTAGATACTATGAAATTGTCTACAAAATGGTTAACGATGGCTGCTGATGCAAAAAATTGAAAACAAGAATATTTCTGTCCTGAAAAAAGGTATGAAACTAACCCATATGCCACACAAAGCTTATTATTGCATACCTTTGATTCTAACTTGGTCCATGCAAGTTCAGATATTCGCTTCATGCAGTTCACTTTTGAGGCAAGAACTTTCCCATGGGAACACAGTAAAGGCGTGTTGTCCAAAGCACTACATCATACAAGAACAAATATAATCAAGAACAATTAAAGGTGTGGATGTGATCTCATTTGCTAAATAGAAAATCAGATAAACCAGTTAGCTAACTTATTTGGTGTGGGGTACAAAAGTCGCTATCATATTCTAATAACTCATAGATGATGCAGCTGAACGATGTAATATTTTGTTGTAGACATAAATGCATCGTCCGTTGAAAGCAGTGCCATGGCACATGTATGTAGAGAATAACAACAAATACATGTACGAGAAAGCTTTACTTACGGAGGCAAAGTGGTATCAGCCCATAGACGAAGCCAATCTGTGGAGATCCAAAAATATTGTTCTTCAAGAGACTGAACAGCAGCTTCTGAAAGTATTGTCCGTACTTCTTGCCTTCTTTCAGTCAAAGCATTCAATTCCTTTTCTTTTCTCAAATCAAACTGCTTACAACTTTCAAGGAATACTGCATTCATGGTATTGATCCATTCATAAAGATGTAACGGAAGACCTTCAAGCTGTTGAACACTACCAACTTCTCCTTTACTTTTGTCAATAGGATTTTCCCTTTTTCCTTCCTGATTTTCCTGTTTACCGCTTCTTAAACTATACATCAGCATATAAGCATCACTGGATGAGAAAACCTCCGACTGAATGAGATCTGTGGTATTCCCACTACTAGTCCCACCATTACTCTCGGGTTGTGGAGTGGAAGAAGAAGCTTCATTGAATGGACGCTTACCCAGTTCTGACACATTTTCATCATCAAATTCCCACCACAAGCCAGTCTTTTCATCTTTTATGTGTGCAACATAATGTCCGCTGTTCACAGCGCTTCCTTTGTGGATTAACACAGCAGAGAGATCGTATGTCAACTCATTTTGCAAAGACTCTGTCAATCTCGATTCCATATGCAGCACTTGAGGAAAGGAAAATGAGGAAGTAATTTTCTTCTTAGCTGTTGTCTGTTGAGATGATCAAGCCAAAGAACATGAGAAGTTTATGAAACTTTAAATAGGACAGAAATGATGATTAGAGATAAGCATAAAAACATGCAAGCCTGTATCAAGAGAAGGAAAATGTATGAGAATTGACCATGAGTAAAATTTCGATAACTCAGTCAGCCAACGATAACATACAAGAAAATCACCTCAGCACTTGTAACACACAAAGACATACAAGATGTAAAGATGCTTCTTGTTGATAAAAAAGTATGCAGGAATATGATTGGATTTTTTATGCAAATCACAAGAAATGACTAGTAAAAAGGTGCAGATAATTTTCTCTTCAAAATTGATTCATGAATCAAGGCATATAAAGATCGAGGAAACCACCTTAGGAAGGAAAACACATCGTTTAAGCTGAAAAGTGATAACTGGAGGTAGTGTCCGCAGCTTAATGCAGCGTGTGGCATCTACTCTAGCATTGCAGCTTCCACAAAAATATTGATTATCGCCATTAAGGTGCTCCAAGCTAAGGTAATCATTCAAACTAGCATCCAAAGATTTGAGGCCCTTAACATTTAACTCAAGGGCATAAAAATCTTCCACTTTTGACGAAGCTTCGGAATCCCTTCCACATTTGGAGCACCTGCATGACAATAAACAACAAATGACAATGACACCAGAAAAATCACATATGATTCATCACATTCGCACTTAGATAACTCAGATGAAGATACTAATTTGCCTTAAACCATATAATCTTCTTAAAAATATATTAAAAAAAAAAGGCTCAATCTTACGTGGTCACATGCGAGACACTACCGCGGAAGAGATCTTGAACAATTGTTTGGGCCTTGAAAACTCCAGAATTTCGTAAGCAACGCTCGAGCAAAGAAAGAAGCAATGTCAAGAACTCATGGGTGTCCTGTTGAACCCCATTATCCAACTCCAACGTCTTCACAAAAGCATCTGAATCAACAAAAGACTTTTTGCTAGCATGCAACTGCGCAAAAAGCCGAGTAATCTGATCCAAGACCGGATACTGCTTCAAGACATCGACCTCAACAGAAAAAACACCTTCCCGAAAAGCAGTATTCATGTAGAGACACTGAAGTATACTGTTGGCATAACAAGTAGCACCCAAATTGGTCAGACCAGCCGGTGTAGAGTCAGAATCACGGAGATCAAAGGTCGGATCTGGACCAAGAGACTGAACGAGTTCAGACGTTTTCTGCCACAAACCCGATTTCCGGCTTCCATTAACCGGTGGAACCAGCCCACAGAAACAGTTAGGATTGTCACGAGTGTTTACACGACAACCTTGACAAACTGGCTTCAATATCATGAAAAGTTGGTTAATGTCATCATCAGTCACATCATTTGCCTCGTGAATTTTCCTGTACAAGAAAAAAAAAAAAAAAAAAGGAAAAATGCAAGCTTTTACGAAAAGGCTTAATGTTGAAGAAGGTGGGTGGTTGTGTAATATAAATTGTACCGGAGAATCTGAGAAGAAGAATCAACGGCGTCTGATGGTCTTTGTCTTTTGTTTTTGTTTCGGGTGTTAGGTCTACTCATTGTATCACCACCCAGTAACAATCGAAAACCCTAGAAAACGAAAAACACAGCAAACATTTGTTAAAACAACACCATTCGATTCCCAAATTCAACGAGAATTTCGAAACAAAGAACAAAGAAATTCATCTCGGCGTTTCAAGTAAAAAAAAAAAACCCTAAATCAAAAATGCGAACTCCAGGAGATGAGAATCGCATCTAGGGTTAAAACGATTCAGGTCGAAACCCAGATCGAGAAAGGAACAGTGATTATAAAATCACCCAAGAAATTAGAACAACAACAACAAGAGAGAGAGCGCGCGCGAGAGAGAGAGAGAGAGAGAGCGAAGAAGAGAAAAGTACCTGAGAATTCAACGAGTTGATTAGCAAAGTAGAGAGCTTCTCACCACCAGCTCAAGCTTCTCCGTCTTCTTCAACTCCTTCGTCTTCTCCCCCTCAGCGAATTCTTTTTTTTTTTTTTTTCCTCTTTAATTCTATTTCACTTTTTATTTATTTATTTATTTTGTTGTTCCCCCCAGTTGTGTTTCTCTCGTCCCGCGCTCTCTTATTTCAGATTACATCAAACATGTTAATCAAAAAAAGCTAAAAATCATCAATAAACTAAGATTTATATTACAATTATAGTAGATTTTATATCCCATATACATGAGATTTCATACCATAAACATAATAAACACCGCAAGCTAAACTTTAGATATGTGTGCATTAAATGTCCTAATAGCCCTAAATTGACCAAAATTAACCAGAACGAGCCAGGTGTTGTGTGACCAAATCTGTGACACCCCTTTTGACTAACAACATGTAACCCTTAATTAACGTCTCAGTGATCGACCATTTGACCAACATGTAACCCTTAATTAACGTCTTGCAAGCAAAAAAAAAAAAACAAGGATTTATGTTTGTGAAACAAACCCATTAAATTAAAACCACAACAAACATTTTTAAGAAACTTTTAAAAGACACATACAAGATGAAACAGAATCATCAAGCTCTATCACCATAGGAGGATCTCTTGCTGCCACTTGATCTGCCATCATCATAACGACTTCGGCCCCTGTTCGAGTATTCACGCTCTCTGCTTACTCTGTCATCATCTTCATCTTCCTTCGCACGTCTTCCGTCACCTCTAAACCTGTCCTCCTTATCACCTCTGTACCTGTCCTCCTTATCACCTCTGTACCTATCTCTGCCACGCTTATAGTCTTCCTCATCCTCCTCACGTCTCTGTCTGTATCTACCCCTGTCATCATCTCCTTTATCGCTGTCTTCTTCCTCGATGGCTCGACCTCTATACCTATCCTCTTTTTCAATTGTTCCATGTCTTTTAACAGCATCATCACTTCTATACCTGTCCCTCCCATGGTTATTGTAGTCCTCATCCTCCTCTCTTATGTGTCTCCTTCCTCGTTGGTAACTTTCATCCTTTAGCGTCCTCCTACTTTCATACTCAGTCTCACTGTCATCAGAGTCTCTTGCAGCTTTCTTGCCACGCGAATCACTTCTAGACTCATCTTTGCCATGTTTTGACACAGCCTCTTCCTCATCTTTTTTCTGGCTCATTCCTGCACTGTAAGCTTCTACTTTACTGCGCAATTGTTTCTTGTTCTCATACTCGGTCTCACTGTCATCAGAATCTCTTGCAGCTTTCTTGCCACCAGAACCATCTCTATACCTGTCTTTTGAGTGACTGAACTCCACGTCTTCCTCATCTCTTTTCTGCTTCTGTCCTCCACGGTAAGCTTCTTCTTTCTTTCGCAGTGGTTGTTTATCATCCTCCGACTCAGGCTCACTAACATCAGAATCATGCCTCTTTCGTCCAGCTCTGCTTTGTTCATCAATTTTATCCCTTAGTTCTTTAGAACCAGATCGGTTGGAGGGTCGACTCTTTTTGTGGGACTTTCTAAGTTTCTTGCTGTCATCACTCTCAACTTCTTCAGAATCAGAAGAAACACTTCTTTTGCTTCTACTGCGTTTCTTTGTAGCCTTCTTCCTTCTTCTCTTCTTTCCATCATCACTGTCAGAGTCAGAGTCAGACTCGGAACCAGAGCTGCTAGAGTCACTTTCACTATCACTTTCTTGTTTACGACCCTTGGCCTTCTTCTTAGAGCGCCTTCTCCGGTCACGTCCATGGTCATCAGACTCATCTGATGAATCACCATGTCTTCTCTTCTTGCTGTCCTTTTTCTTGTGACGCTTCACTTCACCCAACTCATCATCACCCCGCTGCTTCTTGCTTTCCTTAACCTTACCATCCTTCTCATCTAAATCCTCATCAAGCTTCTTCCTCCCACTATCTCGGTCCAAAAACGAATGTTCTCGCCTCTCTTTCAATCTACCTTCATAAGCCTCAGGTGCTGGTTCATCATCAATAATACCCTCTTCAGCCACCTGTTGCTGATCAGGCAAACCCAACGCAGCTCGAAACGCTTCCATCTGCTTCTCTTTCCTCGCAGCAACCTGATGAGTTTGAGTCTCAGAAATCTTCGAGTCACCAGTCCCATCACTCTCCTCGTTAGAAGCAGCAGCAGCTTCAAGATTCAACCTAGCTTCCTCAAGCTTCTGAGCAATCTCAGCATCAGAATAACCCTGATCAGCAAGCTTATCCTCAAGAATAGCAAGCTTAAGATGAATCTGACGCTTACGGTCATGCTCAAGGATAGCTTTATTGGGTTTCTTAGATAAACCAGCAGTACCTTGGTCATCTTCAAACCCTTTACCACCATTAGCAGGCTTACCACCAGTTCTAGGCCTCACAAAGAACTTGTTCGTCTGAACATAACCATTAGTTCCTGATCCTCTTGCAGTCTGTAACCCTATTCCGTTGTACATCTTTGAATTCTAATCAAACCACCTTTACGAACCCTAAAACGAAAAAAAACGCGAAGAGATTTGGGTTTCAGATTCAACTCGAAAGATCTAACCCTAAACGAATCCAATCACAGCATAAAACAATCAGAAACTAAGAGAAACAGATCTTACCAGTGTTGTGTATGAGAGAAGATGAGAATCGTTCGCCGATTTGTGCTCCCAGGGACACAGAGGAAGACGACGATGAAGATAGAGAGAGAGACTCTCAGATCAAAACGGACGGAGAGGTTTAACTATTTCTCTACCCAAATATGGGCTTAGGTTTTATATGGGCCGCCTAGGCCCAATGCGGTTATAGCTTTTAATTTGGTGTTTTTTAGTAGCTATTTAATTTTATTTCTAGTCTATACAACTGGAGAGATTGATTATGTACATAAACTTCCCAAAAACATGTATGGCAACAAATTTGTTCCTGAATTTGATTGTTTTGGAGGAAATTACCTAAAACACTTGCAGGATTTGATCAATTCCATCACACAAGATTAAACATGAAAATATATTACTAGAAGAAATCAATATATTATATTACTAAGGAAAAAGAATTAAAATGTTTCAAACATTGTAATGAAACATATCAGGGAGTTAAAAAGGAACGAGCTACTCTGTGTCAAGTGCAAAGGAGAGGACTCCACGGCACCTGAAAGTCCAAAGACGAATCTTGTCTCCGGCTTTCAATCTGTTACCCTTGACAACGTCGTTCCAACCCTGATTCAAACAGTAGTTCAAGGTTCCTTTTAGAGAGTCTTTCTTCTTCTTCATCACCCATATCTTAATACGTAAATCCCACTGTTCCGACCTTTGATTCACGAGAATCGTTCCGAGACCATTCCATATGGCTTGATACTCTGCATGAGTCAAGAAGTCGTTTCTTATTAACTGCTGGAAAGGTATTAAGAGACGGCTCGCTCCTGGCTTGACGTCACTCGGGGTCAGAGGCTTCACATAGATCAGCCTGATCGGTCCTTCGACTCCCTTCATCCCTCTCATCACCTCGAGAAGCCACTCTGGCGTCACTCTCTCCTGCCGTGGAGAAGACGCAACCTTTGCTTTCTTGGATCTAATTACACTCTGTGGCACGGCACGCTTCTTGCGCTTTCTGTTCTCCGTATTCTCCGACTCAGGCGTGTCGAGGAGGAGCGATGATAAAGAAGTAGAAACCCTACAAAGTTTTTCATGGTTTCGTATGTAACTCTTACCAAAAAATGTATTCAGCGAAGACCTTGGTTTTTGTGGGAGATTATCCAAGAGATCATTCTCCTCGCTATCTGCAAGAAGACGACGTTCATCTTCTTCACATGATATGCGTGCCAGCTCCTCCAAACGATAGAATAGCGAAGACTTTGTTTTACTCGGCTTCTTCACCAAAGACAACGACCTTGTTTCTCTCTGGAATACAATTTTCTCGCTTTCTTCTACTTCTTCCTCAGAGTCATTTGCTTTCTCTGCAAGACGACGACGTTCTTCTACGTCACGTATTATACCCACTGCAGCCAGCACATTTTCGAAAGCATCAGACATCTCCTTCCCCGCAGCGGCGTGATTGAACCAAAATAGAGAAAAAGAAACTTAGAGAAAGAGAAGAAATGGTAATGCCTCTCTTTGCCCTACGTTAGAACGTTAGGGTTTTTGGTTTATATAATTTTTTTTTTGTTGAGTTTAGTGATATTTACGGTGATCAGTAACTAATTGTATATTATTTTCAATTTAAATACATGGGTAGATAAACTAGAGTTATAATTGATTAATCAGATACCTTGAATATTTAGAGAAGATATTCTTCTTCAACATCTAATTAAAAGGATATGTACGAAGTATTGATATATAAAGGTTATTAAGATTTTATATCGACAACATATATATACCTTAAATCTTTTGATGATAAACATTAGAAAATCTCATAGTATCTATCTAAATAAACTTATAAGTCTAGTTTAATTAATTATATATTTATATTTCATTTTACAGAGGATAAGTATACTATAATCTATATATAATAGCAAACCCACTTTTTTGTGTCAACTTTTAATCTAACGGATGAGATTAGTTCCGGTTTTAATCCAACGGTTTAACATTATTAATCGTGTCTTTTTATCGCACCCTTATCTTTTAAAAATCACACCTCTTAGTCTTTGCATCTCTTTGTTGTACCTATTGGTTTCAAAAATCACAAATCACTCCTCTTAGCCTTTGCATCTCTTTGTTGTACCTCTTGGTTTCAAAAATCACATCCATTCATTTTTACACCTTTTAAATCACACCTCTTAGTCTTTGCATCTCTTTGTTGTACCTCTTGGTTTCACACCTATTTATTTTTACACCTTTACATTTCACAACTCTATGTTTTGCACCTCTTTATTTATTATATATAAACTTTTTTGACTACATTAACTACTTTTTTGACTTCATTTCTTTTCGTCGCACCCCCATCTTTAAAAAATTGCTCCTTTTAATTTTTGCATCTCTTCGTCGTACCTCTATCATTTATCGCACCTTTTCACTTTTGCATCTCTTCGTCGCACCCCCATCTTTCAAAAATTGCACCTTTTAATTTTTTCATCTCTTCAACGTACCTTCATCTTTTATCGCACATTTTCACTTTGCATCTCTTCGTCGTACTCCCATCTTTTTAGAATTGCATCTTTTTATTGTTGCACTTTTTTGTTTCACACTTCAATGTTTTACACATTTATATTTTACACCTCTTTGTTTATTATATATAAACTTTTATGGACTACATAAACAAGTTTCAAATTTATTGTTTTTAGAGTATTTTTAAAAGCCCATATATAATAGCAAACCCACTTTTTTGTGTCATCTTAAATCCAACGGCTGAGATTGGTTCTATTATTTCATCTAACGGTTGAAACTTATTAATGATCCCAACAGTTGCAAGCTTTTTCTCTCACATTGTTTCTTTTCGTCGCACCCCCATCTTTCAAAAATTGCACCTTTTAGCTTTTGCATCTCTTCGTCGTACCTCCATCTTTTATCGCACCTTTTCACTTTTGCATCTCTTCGTTGTACCCCCATCTTTTTAGAATTGCACTTTTTTTTTATTGCACCTTTTTGTTTCACACCTCAATGTTTTACAGCTATATGTTTTACACATTTATATTTTACACCTTTTTGTTTATTATATATAATTTTTTATGGACTACAAAAACAAGTTTCAAATTTATTGTTTTAGAGTTTTTATAAAAGTAAAAAATAAAACAAATTTTTTTTTATTGGAGTGTTTTTAAATTAACCTGCATCAATATCTATATCAAGGTATTTTTATGAACTAACAAGTTAGTGTCCATTCCAAAAAAATTGGTTTTGTTCCCTCCTCCATTTGTTCTCATATATTAGATTATAGATTAACGAAAAGTTTGGTTCTTCTTAAGTACTTTGTTTGTCTTTATGTTGTCGGTTAGATAATTTACTCAAGATAACAATTACATTTAATTATTTACTCGAGATAGCACTTACATTTAATTTCTTCAAGTTAAATAGACTAACAAAAGGACATGATATCAATATCTATAGCACAAAGGGGCGTAACAAAGGGGCGTAACAAAGGGGCGTAATTTTTTAAATAATGGGCCTGTTCGTTTAATTTTTGATGAGAAGTTTTTTTACAATACAATTATATGAAGTTTTGTCTCAAATGATTTTTTCTTTATCATTTAAAACCTAGCATGAGTAAAATAATGCTATGCATTGTAATTAGTATTACGACGTAGCAAGAGTAAAATAGTGTGTCAATTAATAATTTCTTCTAAGATTTCTTTCGTTAAAAAAATGCAAATATCTAAATTTTCATAGTTTTAATTTTGAAGTAGAATTTTATGAAATTTGGGAGTCATCTTTAATCTAATAGATGAGATTGTTTCTATTATCTCATCTAACGGTTTAGAATTATTAATGATCCCAACAGTTGCAAGTTTTTTTTTTAATAATCGTGTTTCTTCGTCGTACCCCTATCTTTTAAAAATCGCACCTATTAATCTTTACATCTTTTTGCTTCACACCTCTATATTTTCACACCTCTTTGTTTATATATATATATACATATTTTTATAGATTTTGAAAAGAGTTTTTGTTCTTTGAGTATTATTAATGATCTCACCCTTTGTTAATGATCTCAAAAGTTGCAAAGTTGCGGTCCAACAATTGTGTTTCTTCGTTGCACTCCCAACTTTCCATGTTGGCACCCGTTACTTTCACACCTTTTTGTTTTACACCTCTTTGTTTATATAAAGTTACGATATTTTGATCCAACAATTGTGTTTCTTCGCCATACCATTAGCTTTTAATGGTTGCACTTGTTAGTTTTCGCACATTTTTGTTTCACACCTTTTTGTTTCACACTCTTTGTTTTTATATATATGTATACATATTTTTATGGACTTTGAAAATAGTGTTTGTTATTTGAGTATTATTAATAATCTCACCCTTTGTTAATGATCTCAAAAGTTGCAAAGTTTCGGTCCAACAATTGTGTTTCTTCGTTGTACCCCCATCTTTCCATGTTGGAACCCGTTAGTTTTCACACCCTTTTGTTTTACACCTCTTTGTTTATATAAAATTGCAATGTTTTAATCCAACAATTTTGTTTCTTCGTCATAGCCCTAGCTTTCAATGATTGCACTTGTTAGTTTTCGCACCTTTTTGTTTCACACCTCTTTGTTTTCACACTCTTTGTTTTTATATAGATACAGATTTTTATGGATTTTGAAAAGAGTTTTTGTTATTTGAGTATTACTAATGATCTCACCCTTTGTTAATGATATCAAAAGTTGCAAAGTTTATGTCCAACAATTGTGTTTCTTCGTTGCACTCCCAGCTTTCTATTTTGGCATCCGTTAGTTTTCACACCCTTTTATTTTACACCTCTTTGTTTATATAAAGTTGCAATGTTTTGATCCAACAATTGTGTTTTTTCATCATACCTCTAGCTTTCAATGGTTGCACTTGTTAGATTTCGCACTTTTTTGTTTCACACCTTTTTCACACCTTTTTGTTTTTATATATATACAGATTTTTATGGATTTTGAAAAGAGTTTTTGTTATTTAAGTATTATAAATGATCTCACCCTTTGTTAATGATCTCAAAAGTTGCAAAGACTCGATTCAACAATTGTGTTTCTTCATTTCATCCCCAACTTCCATGTAGGCACCCGTTTGTTTTCACACCTTTTTGTTTTAGACCTCTTTGTTTATATAAAGTTGCAGTGTTTTGATCCAACAATTGTGTTTCTTTGTCGTACCCCTTGATTTTAATGTTTACACTTGTTAGTTTTCGCACCTTTTTATTTCACACCTTTTTGTTACACACGTCTTTATTTTCATATTTTTGCATCTCTTCGTCGTACCCTCATCTTACAAAAATCGCACATATTAATTTTTGAACCTTTTTCACATCTTTATGTTTTACTCCTAAGCCTGAAAAGAAAGTCGAACCGCAAAGGCAAGTATCCTCGCCCCCGCGATGGAATTTTACACTTCTTTGTTTATTATATATAAACTTTTATGGAATACAAAAATAAGTTCCGAATTTATTGTTTTCTGAGTATTTTAAAAACTTACAAGTTAATAGATAATATTATAGATTTATATATTTATATATTATATAAACTCACTTTAAGGGTCAATTTAAATATAACGGATGAGATTATTTTTATTAGCCCATCTAACTGTTTATATTTGTTAATAATCTTAAAAGTTACAATATTTTGATCCAACAATGGTATTTCTACGTCGTATTCACAGCTTTCAATGTTCACATTTATTAGTTTTCTTTGTTTCACACCTCTTTGTTTATATATATATATATATATATATATATGAACTTTAAAAAGAGTTTTTGTTCTTTGAGTATTGTTTAACACCTCCAAATTTAAAAATTCTGAGTATTATTTTCTTATAATTTATTAATTAACATTGATTCACTCATATTTGTTTTAAAAATTGGATTGTTTTATTTATTGACTCATTCATCTAACTTTTGTTTGGTGTGGTTTTCCATCTCACCGTATTGATCATCTCTTTCAAATATTAATTTAGGTAATTAATTGTGATTTCTAATTTTTCATAGATTTATCTTATAGTCAATTTGGTTGGTTGCAATTGCAGCTATAAGCTCTTTCTCCCTGATTCTCATATTACTTTTTATAAATTTCGATAGAACAATGAGTTAAGTTTTATTTTATGTAAATATCTTTCAAAATTGATTATCTGAATATGATTCAGTAAACCTAGATTTTTATACCTTTAATATTATTCACTGAATCGATTTTTTATTTTTATATATACAACAAATATTTTATTTAACTAATTTTGTTAATTCATCTTAATTAGTCATTATTTATGATTTTTATATTATATAGTTAAAAATTATCATAAATTTTTTACTCGAAATATGAAATTAACAATGTTAGTCATTTCAAGTTTTCACTTTCCCGTGCGGCAACGCACGGGCCGACATCCTAGTAATGAGTAAAACTAATCTAATGAAGTATCTAATTATATAGTTTTACTCTATATCTTCCAATCTAACGTGTTGATAATTAAGCTTATCTTCTTCGAGTAGTTCAATACAGTAATTAATGATGGACTATCATCGGGATGGTAATTGGCTGTATTTTTCTCATGTTGGATCACTACGACTACTTAAACTCATTCTCTTTCAAATATCTCAATTCAATTTTTAAAAAGTTTAAATGGAATTATGTACGGATTTATAATTGGTGAGTCAAGTTTCTATGACTTTTTTTTCTAGATCAGATAAAAATAAATAGCATCACACGATAACAAAGAATAACAGCTGAGCCACACAAGTTCTTCCGAGTATTTTGAGGGTGCGTAAGTTAATTAATACTTTGCTCAAGCCCTGATAGAGATCAGGTTACCGTTTGCTCTTTATTTCCGCCATAATACTAACTTTCAATGTTGAGAATCTAATCTATAGAACTGGCTCAAGAGAAACCAAAATTAATATAATCGCCATGTTAGATATATTTGAAGACATATTTGAAACATAAACCCTAATTACATGCATGTTTGAATAATTATAAAAGTCGTTCTAGCTAGGCTTTAAAATACAACAACTTTTTTTTTGTTTATAGCACAATGTTAATCACGCAAAACCTACAGCTCCAAAAGCCTCCATCTTCTTCGCTTTCCTTTGCAGCAACCTAATGGGTGTGAGTATCAAAGATCTTCGAGTCATACGGCACTCTCTTCATTACCAGCAGTAGCAACTTCAAGATTCACCCTAGCCTCCTCAAGCTACTGAGCAATCTCAGCATCCGAATTACCCTGATCAACAAGCTTATCCTCAAGGATAGCAAGCTTTAGATGGATCTGACGCTTACGTTTATGCTCTAGGATAGCTTTATTGTGTTTCTTAGATACACCAGCAGTACATGGATCATCCTCGAACCCTTTACCACCATTAACAGGCTTACCATCAGTTCTATAGGCTTCACAAAGAACTTGTTCGTCTGAGCGTAACCATTCGTCCCTGATCCTCTCGCGGTCTGTAACCCTACCCCGTTGGCCCGTTGTACATAGTTTATGAACCAACTTCAACCGAAACCCTAAAGCGAAGAGATGAATATAATTCAGCTTCAAATCTAAACCCTAAACGAAACCGATCACAATATGAAACCAAAAGAAAAAAAGAAGAAAGGAATTGATCTCATATTTAAAACTAAGAGCATAAATATCGGTGGTATGTTAATTGGGGTTGTTAAACACTGTTTGAGTATTATATGAATTAATTGTATAATTTTTTAATTTTAAGAATCCATGATCTCTTAGATAAAATTTTTTCTTCCATTGGTAGGTTCTTATTTTGGGTCTCTTGTTTTTGAAAATATTATTTTTTAAATTTAAAAATTTTAAATAGAATAGAAAATATTGTGTAATACAAACATTTCATATATTCTTGCCTGAAGATTCCGAGCAAGCCAAGAATACGAGAGCTTTGAGCCACGAACGGTGTTGGATTCAGTCAGTTTTCTAACCAACGGGAATTTATTACTGTTCAGAAAATCCAATATCTTCTCGGCTTGGCAAGGTCCATCTGCATGATCAGTTCATAAGACTCATAATTTGGAAAATAATATACCACACAGTACAACAAGCTTTGCATCCACCATAATAAATTTGACAAAAAGAAGCAGTATTTGAAACTTATAATTGATCTCAGGCTACAAATAAGGAGGGGAATATTATAACATCGAGGAGCTTACCGTATGCAGTGTACCTCTCAGCCTCAGTTTTAATCAATCCAACAAACACATTGTTGGTTTTAAGGTCAGGGAAGAGAAGCTTGGCGACATCACTACTAGTTGTTTCTACAAACTGGATTTCATTGTCTAATGACGCAGCTTTTACAAACTCATCATATCCAGAAGAAACCTGAGGAAACAACATATCCAAAATTTACATTACATAAAACCAGTCTTAGTCTAAACAAATAATGGTCATAGTTAATAATTACCTGAGGAGTTGTATATTCCCAGTAGATGGATGGAACTTTTACATACTCCAAGTCTTTGAAGTTATTAGCAAACAATTCCGAATTAGCTGCTTCTTTTGTGTAATCAATTTCCTGAAAAATATAGCACATTGTTATTGGGGCAAAAGAAAGGAATATTTGATTGAGCTTCTGCTCAAAGATCCAATTAGCAACAAAAACAAACAAACTTATTCGTAAGAAGTGATGAATGATTAAACCAGATCACCATACATCGTACAATACACTGGCACATTCATCATAGATTGCAACCCAATCTCTCTTTGTACCATCTGATTTTGGGTCCACCTTTTGGAGATACTCAGCAATCACCTATATAGAAACATAACAAAGTCAATAACTCAGCAGAACATCATAAAACAAAGAGCGGATAAGCAAATCAGTATGATGCTTCTTCATAAATCCTGAAGCTTTAGCAACTGTATTAAGTTTAATAGTAGGCACACCAGTCTTCTTTTGCACCCAAATCAGTATCTCCTCTCTGCAAGACCAACAAACAAATCAAAACCAAATCCATTACCGCTTAACTATGCTTAGTCCCTAACATGAGACCTAGATTACACTAAAATCAATTGATCGTGAATCCCCTAAATTTCAAAACAGAGAAAGAGAGAATAAAAAAGAGATTTTTATTTTACGAGCAGTCTTGCCACTCCATTGAAATGATCAATTTCACTAACAATATCAAATAAAATGATGAATTTGGAACACATGCACAACAAACCCCTACTTTTCCAACAAACATCAAATAACTCTCATTTATCCAAAATCAAAGAACCCTAATCATAAAACAATTTCCGATCCAAACAATTGTACTAAGAAACTCACTTTTCTGATTCCAGTTGATTCAAATGATTGAGCCAACCTTGAAGCTTCTGACTCCAAATTCATCAATGGTTTCGTCGATTCAATCGCAACCAAGAGAGAGAGAGAGAGAAAAAAGAAAAAAATCGTAGGAAATGTTTTTTTTTTTTACCTTTTGTATTATTCTTTCGACCAACAGAATAGCGACACGTATAGTCCCTTAAACCAAGATTCAGTCTCTTATATAAAGGGAGATCTTACCATTTTTCTTCATTTCTGATTTATTTTTTTTCACCAAAAGACTAAGATCTTCTCTATGAACCCCTCAATAAACAAGGTCTAAGCACCCTTATGTGTGAGAATCATCGATCTTATCGAGCGGAGAGGAGATGAAGGATGGTGTAGGGAGTAGGGTACATATCTCAATAACAAAATTTCAAAAGGACCGAAGATTGAGCAAAACAACACAGCCTGGAAGACCTCGACCCCTGATATATTAATCATATGGGCTTTGACCCAATACAGTTAATGATTTTATTTTCATTTTTAGGGGTATTCAATTTGATTTTATCCTAAACATTTCAATTTTTTTTTCAGACAGGGTTATTTTATTTTTGTTTTGCAAAAAAAAAGAAAAAAAAAAAAGAAGAAAGGATATTCTAGGCACTTCATTTTTTACTTTTTTTTTGTTGTAAATTTGGAAGTGCATTTGATGACTGTCCCATGCTTAAAAGGGCTACCCACAGCCATGAGCTACTTGCAAGTTGCCACAAGCACCAATATTGACTTTAGCCAAGAGACTTGGATGTTCAATTGGGTCCAACAAAATAATAATGCGTCTATTAACAAAAATATCCAATCTTGAATAGTATACGAGAAAATTCTTTCTCATTTTGTTTTACTATGACGACTTAATCAGCTTGAGTAGCCCATCTTTGTTTCGAAACAATTGAAAAATTCAAGTGGAACTCTGCTGACCAGCTAACTCGAGTCTAGCTAGTGGAATATTCCATATTCTATCTTCAAAAATGTTTAGCCTTTTAATTTGTTTAAGTATAAACAAAAAAGTTAATGCAAATCACATGGGTTATTCTTCACTATCCAATACTAATCTTTGTTTTTATTAAATACCGCAGAGTCCTCATGCATGCATGCATCCACCAGACATAAACAAACATCACACTTGAAACAAAACCAAATTGGTATGATACTCCAGCCATTATAGTCCTTAGCTTCCCCACAGATTACAATTAGGATTTTCTTAGCAAGAATATTTGTTATTTACTAAAAAAATCCACATCGTGCGAATAGTAAAAAAGTCATCATACTCATACCAAGTAAGAAATTAGCTTATGCTATATCATCCAAGGTGTATATATATGATTAATTTGTTAATATATAGAACTCCCTTAATTTACGATAGTTCATCAAGAGAATAATGATTAATTCGCTATGCGTATCATAGATTTCATACTCCTAAATTTATTATTTATATTACAAAAATCTGATCTCCGAATAAATGGCTCGATTGATAGTTTGATCCAAGACCGGCCGTATACTTGGAATTTGTGTTAGCTGCCAGCGTGTCATTCTTACTTCGTTGCAAGTGCCGTGTACTTTATGCTTTCATCATGTTTGTTGAGTAAACGAACTTGTGTTAGTCAATTGAGTATATGCGGTTTCTTTTTTCCACAAGATGCTCAAAGTCTTTATCAAGTGACTGAGATTGGATTATCCCATTCTCTTTTCTTCTTCTTTATATTATCATCTAAGCTAATTAGTTACACGTGATGATAAGATTTTACTAATTATTCTTATCTAAAATATTCAAGTATAATTTTCTTTTTGTAAAACTACTTTCATGATTTCATCGAACCAATCATAAAGTGTTAAAGCTACTAAAAGAATTGTAATGTATCCTTAAAAAGTTGTAAAAACGGAATATTAATTAATCACTACAGTTTTATTTTAACGACAAAACCAGATCAGGAAAAGAAAAATTGCATTCGCACGTGGGCTGCTCCATGTCTGGCCTTTAGAAAATCCTAAGGGGCAATCAATCAGTGGGTATATAAACAAGTGACATACCGTTTATGTAATATATCATCGCAGAACAGTCTTTACCATAAACGTACATAAGAGCAAAAACGTTTCTTTCATTTCCATCATATCGAAAATGGTGACAGACTACAAATCCCTACTACCAGTTATCGGTACGTACTATATAAACCGTAATTATATTCATTATTTTCAGCAAATCTTCACTTTCATATAATATTCCAAGGAAACTAAATTAATGTGATAATGTTGTTGCAGACATCGGTCCTTTACTGGCCAAATGTGATGATTCCGACATGGCGGAGGATGCTGGGGTGGCGAAAGTTGTCCAAAAACTGGACAGGGCATGTCGGGACGTCGGATTCTTCTACGTGGTATAAAAACTTTCGAAATTTGAGTTTATACTTTTTAGTGTTTTATAATATTAAAGAGTCTGATTTTGGTTTGTGAATGTGGTGGATCAGATTGGTCATGGAATATCGGAGGATCTTATAAATAAGGTGAAAGAGATGACGCATCAGTTCTTCCAGCTTCCTTACGAGGAGAAACTTAAGATCAAGATTACTTCAGCTGGTGGATACAGGTTTGTTTCCAAATATATCTCAAAATATGAACCAATGTTGGTAACTTGTTACCACCGTCCACTGATCGTTGTTCAATGTGTTTCGCAACGAACGAGAAATTATATTATTATTATCAACAAGTTATTCTCACCTGGTGAAATTATTCACTTTAACAAAAAGGAAACTATAGATTCTTGGCTAGTGCAATAATATATAAGGTCTATTATTCTATTAAATATCTAGAAACACAAACAATTAAAGGTAGGTTTGTTTTTTACTTGCCTAGTTCCGGAAAAGAAAAAAACAGAAACCGAAGAATCATGAATGATGAACACGTTAGAAAACAAAAGCTGTATTTCGGAATCGCTCATAGGCGGCGTTTTTTTTGTTACACAGAGGATATCAAAGAATTGGAGTAAATTTTACGAGTGGGAAACAAGATATGCACGAAGCCATTGATGTAAGTTGTTTTCTTACTCGTCTTTGGCTTGAGTGATATGCACGTCATGATTCTAACTAGCTGATATGGTTGTATTCTCTTATCGACTGCGACGAATACAGTGTTACAGAGAGTTCCAGCAAGGCAAGCATGGGGACATCGGAAAGGTCTTGGAAGGGCAAAACCAGTGGTAAACGATTGATTGATTGATTTTTTTTTTCTTTTCTCTCTAGCTATTTTTGCATTACGTTTGTTTTGAAAAAATCATTAGAACAAAAGGGCCAAAATACTTTTGTGTTTTATTAATTGTAGATGCATGCTATATATGAATATGAATAGTAAAAATTTCGAATAGAGGCATATTTTTCTTCTAAAGAAATCTCACAGAATAATTATAAAACGTTTAAACCGTGATTTTTAGAGACTAGCTAGAGTGACTCAATTTTTGTAATTATGTTTTTTTGCCTAGTTTTTTAGAACCATGTTTTTTAGAGAATAATTATGTTATTTTACTTAATAAAAACGTGAAAATTATTGGCATATATAGGAAATCACTTAACAAAAATGTGAAAACTAAATAAATTGCAGAATTACGTTTTAAAAACATAATTAGAAAAATAAAATTACAAGTCAAACCATAGTATTTAATTTTCATCATCTTCTGACTATATTTCGCCTTGTACATGTATTTTTGTGGCCTCCTTTCTGAAGGCCAGGGAATCCTCAAGAGTACAAAGATGTGATGGAGGAGTATATTAAGCTATGCACAGGTGTGTTTAATTTTAGCCCTTTTTTAAATCACAGTAAAAGTTATAAGTTTCTAACTTCATTTAATGATTTTTGTAGATCTTTCTAGAAACATATTAAGGGGAATCTCCTTAGCCCTTGGTGGATCACCTTATGAGTTTGAGGGAAAGATGCTTAGAGACCCTTTTTGGGTAATGCGTATAATTGGTTATCCAGGTGTCAACCAAGAAGATGTTATTGGATGGTAATGTTATACTACGACTACTTTTCATTTTATATAACTTTATGATCAGCTTGATCACTTTGTAGTAACTCGTCTTCTCTTTTGTTTTTCTTCAACTTACAGTGGAGCTCACACTGATTATGGTAAGTAATCCTGAGCTCGAATCAAGTTCACTTTCTTCATAGTTGTGTTTAATTGTTTGGTCTAAAAAAAGTATTATTTTACAGGCTTGTTGACGCTTATAAATCAAGATGATGATAAAACTGCTCTCCAGGTATTTATTGGGCTTATTTGATGATACCCAAACTCTGTTATTCTTTCCAAAATCGGTCTAAGAAAATAAAGCAAAACCGTAGTTAGAGTGTAACTTTTTAAACTTCTAAAAGGTGAAAAGTGTGGATGGTGATTGGATACCAGCTATTCCGATCCCTGGATCGTTCATTTGCAACATCGGTGACATGTTAACGGTTCGTTTCTTCTCTCTCCCTCTCCCTCTTTGACCTCTCTTTCTTTTGTTTTGGGCATTACTTGAAAACATTTGGGAAACGAACATTTTTATGCAGATACTTACAAATGGAGTTTACGAATCCACACTTCACAAAGTCATCAATAACTCTCCTAAATACCGTGTTTGTGTTGCATTCTTTTACGAGGTACTAAAAACTTGTTAACACTCTTTTGTATCCTCCTCAATTGGATTTCGATTCATGCTTAACTTTAACATATCTTGAAATGAATCAGACTAACTTCGACGCTGAGGTGGAGCCATTGGATGTCTTCAAAGAGAAGTATCCGAAAAAAGTAACATCTCAACATGCCAAAAGAGTTGTCTATGGACAGCATCTGATTAACAAGGTTCAAGCCACTTTTGCTAATTTAGTGGACAACAGTTAAGATGGTTGGTTTGGACTTTGGATGATAAATCCTAAGCTGGATTTCGAGTTTCAATAAAATAAAATAAAATAAAATTGTAGGCGACAATAAAAAACAATACAGCAATCGTATTGTGATTTCTGTACTCAGTCTATAATAAATAAAAATTCTACTACAGTGTGTGTACTGTTTTACCATTCGGCTAGTTTCAGTAATTTACTAATTTTGAGTAAAAACAATGGCGTTCCTCTATATCAAAAATTCAAATAAAGATTACAAGAAGATTTGCATTTAGTATCATAAAACATGATTCAAGTCATGTGTCAATGGACCAATGTTCTTCACTGTCCAATAGTAATCTTCCAACTCGTAAAGACGCCTGAAACATCCACACCCAACAAACAACATTAGACTTCAAACTGAATCAGATTGTATTAATACTTGAGCCACATATATAAACCTTTAAATCCCGGATGATTACAGTTTTGGTTTGGTTAAGATAAGATTCACTCTCTAGTCTGTGTCATTAGTATAAAGTAAGATTAAGTAAGAATTTGACTTACGATAGATCTTCTAAAGTGTCTGCTTTGTTGATAGACTTCCCTTCGGGTAGTTCAAGACATGAATGATGAGCTATCATCTCCTTTATCGTGTATTTTGTGCTCTTAACATCGTTATTCCACAAGATACTCTGCAACACAATATCTCGAAATCTGCAAATCATATTTTAACCAGGGGAATATATCTTAAGGGTTTTCTTTTGTTACCTTTCTAAGATATTTCTTTTTCACATCTTCCCAGTGTGATTTTCCTTTTGGAGAGAAAACTGAAGCATTCCACATTGCTCCTCTTGCAACCATCACTGATGCAGCGCCTTTATGTGAACCAAAAAAAACCAGCAAGATCGAAGGGTTAATCATTAGGACATGGCAGATACTTGTTATGAGATATTTGCTAATAAATCTCCTGAATCTGAACTTAATGAGTCTTATATCATATGCACCTGTTGCAGCCTTAATGCGAGAAAAATCATCGTATTCTAGAACATCACCATTTGCAATGACAGGAATGGATAATGCCGCCACCACATCTGCAATCTCATCCCATTTAGCAGGATCTCTTGGCCTGTCTGCAATTTTCCTGTATTTATACAAAGGGGATATCAATGACCAACTTTGATAAAAACAGCTTTAAGGAATGAGAACAAACCAATAGTGGTGTGTACATTACCTCCCATGTACGGCAAGAGCTGGTACACCAAGTTTCTCGATTCTCCTAGCCAATTCAACAGTATCTGCTGGTGATTTTAATAACCGAATCTTGCAAGTAACCGGCACATCTAAGTTCCTCTTAAGTGTTGCCAAAATCTGCGATGCAGAAGAAACTAAATGAGGAATCAATTAGTAAGAAAACAAATGCACAAATTTGCAAAAGAATTCACAGAGACATACATCATGAATCAGCTCAGGTTTACTTAACAAAGCAGCACCCATTCCTCCTTGAATAGAGAACGCCTTGGGGCAACCCATATTAATATCAACAGTTGCAACGTCGTTGCACCTAAATGATGAAACACAGAACAATCAATATTAAAATTGGTAAAACACACGGAACGTTGACCTTTTGCAACTGAACTTACACAATCTCAGCAGCCTTTAGAGCCCTAACAGCATCAGAAGTTCCCATCTGAAAAACAACCCTATTTCTTTCTTCCTCACATGTGCTAAAGACGACATTGTCTGTTCCTTTCTCCACAAACTCAGTTGTCCCGAAAGCAACTGTAGAGGGAGAACTACAATAAGAATCCGAGAATCAGGAAGAACCACAATAGCAACCTGCCTATATGTATCATGAAGATAAGTATAGAGTCGAAGATGTTTAAAGTCTCCCCCTAGCCAATTCTATAAAATGTCTGCCAAAGAGATGCACTAATGAAACCAGGTTTCAATATATCATACAAAACAGTCCATATTAACTGATAGACGACAGGACAACTATCTTGAGCGATACGCAGAGATTACGGAGACTTCAACTAGCTACATCATGTGAGATACGGCACCATATCAAAAACCTAGATAGTTCTTCATCCTTGCTAAGTTCTAAGCTTATTGAAACATACCACAAGCTAGCTATCAGAGAATCTGAGAGCCAAGTGAGACCCTAATATGGCACCATAATCAAAACGTAGATAGTTCTTTTCTATCCTTTCTTAGTTCTAGACGAATAAACACAGCAGTTTAAATCTCTCTCAGCTTTATCTTCAACAATAAGAGAAAGTGAGATAGAGGACGTTAATATATACAGCCTCCAATAGTATAAAACTAAGCTTATTGAAGTAAAATGCAGTGACCATAACATATAGCAGAGAATCTGAGAGCCCAATGAATCAATTGAAAGTTCACAACTAAAACACGAAAGAAGACACCAAAGAGTTTACCATTATTTCGGCGTTCGCACTTAACAAGCTTATGATCAATAATCTCTTCACCGTAGGTAATATCAGCGCCGTACTCAGCTGCCAACATCCTAAACGACAACGTTCCCTAAACCACATAACATAACACCTCCCGGAATAAGCAAAGACGAAAGCGAGAACAACGAATTAATAAAAAAAAAAAAAAAAAAAAAAGAGGAACCAATTTCACGGTTTGGACTTACCACACGAACCATGGGAGCAAGAACAAGCTTGTTCTGGTAATCCATCTTCGTCTTCTTCGTGGCAACGTCAAACAAACGCAGCCACGAAAAATTCGAAGACACCGCCGCCGGCTAGATCTCCGCACGAATTAGTTTGATTTTGTTTCAGGGAAAAAAAAAAAATAATCCCTTTCTGATGGGCTTATCTTAGTATATGGACCCAAATAGGCCCATTATAATTGTTTATGATGATCATGTAAACAGTGGTATCACATTCACATGGTAAGCTCATTTTCCCCAATGAATGATTAACATTAAGTCATTAACTAATAATGAGAATACACTTATCAAACAAAATTGGATGAAAAGAGTTCGTTTTTAGTAAATCCATTTCCAAGCTCTGTTCACAATCTCATCTTCTACAAACGGACGCAACGACCACATCAGACTATAAGTCTCTAGCTCATCTGATGATGACTTCAAACTAAGCGATCGCACAATCTTTTCCTGAATAAGACACATTTCTCTTTGGTGGGTTATTAAGGTTTTAAAGATCAAACATGAAGATAAGAAGGGTTCAAACTGCACACCTGCATCGCATAGTTTTGCTTCATCATACTGTAAACTACTGCAATAAGTGTAGCGTACTCTGTAACTTGAGGTTCTTGAGAGAAATTTACAGTCTCGTTCTCCTAAATCAAACACATCCAAACTAACATTATTCTTCTCTGAAACGGATATTCAAAGATGTAAGTTAGTTTACCCGAGAACAGACTCTGTTGATATCTTACCTCGTCACATGTTATTTGTTGCAATTCATCATCACTTGAGTCTTTATCTAGCTGTACGGTAAACTTTGTGGCAGTCTCCATCGCAAGGGCTGCTTCATCAGTGAGATGCTCGAGCTCAATTAACAAACGTTTGGCTGCAAATTTCACATCTTAAAGATTACAAAGGCATACTAATTACGTGGGAGTGAGTAAAGACATGACACAGTAACTAATGGCAAACCAAGTTATAGAAACAGAGTAACTAATGGCGATAGATGGTAATACATTACCTTTGATTACGTGCTCAGAAAGTCCTGATAGGGATGTATGCACTACTTATTCCGGTATTTTTGTTTTCAGATAAGAAACGGAAGACAAAGTTAGGAAAACGACGTGGAAGAAAAAAACAAAGGAGCAATGTGTAAGCGGAAACGAAAAGATGAATGTTCCTAAATCATGAAACTTTTCAAAATAACTCTTGAGACTTACTTAAATCAAAAGAGTTGAGCAGTAACTTACAAGCTCTTGTGCTTTCTGCAGCATCATGGATGTTGATACATCCTGCTTCTAAATATGATTTAAGCCGTCTTGTTTCATTCTTCTTGATGATGTTCTCGATCAACTTGGAGGTAGTAACCATTGGAGGGCGTTGAAGAAAACCTGAAATAGTAAATGTCATAAGAAACAAATGTCATAGAAAAGATTGCAAATCCTCAGTGAAGGTTATACAAAAGTAAACGTACTGAGTGCTTGCTGAAACCGTAGAAGAAAGGTGTTTGCAGCATTCTCTAGTTCCTCAAGCTGTATGATTCTAATTATCATCTCAATAACCAAGATTCAGAGTGGAGACATAGCACGTACTCGAAGTTGAAAGCACATAAATGTAAGAGAACCAAAACAAAACAATTGTTACCCCGTCATAAAGTCTTTGAAAATTTCGAAAATTTTCTTCTTCAGTTCGCTTCTTGTGTCCATTTCTTTGTCTTCCATTCTAAAAGAACATATGTAACATCGTGTCAAAGCTAAAACCACAAGAAAAAAAAATTCAGAGAAAACATTCACTAAATAAGAATTTGCATGCCCAAGTATGAATTTTTCAGTCGGAATTTCAAACCGGAGGAGCTTTGATAATCCAGTAAGGCAATGACCTACTTAGACTAACCTAATCGGAACTGTAAAGTTATTGATCTAATCACAAACCAATCCACCAAGACAACAGAGAGAGATATAAAATATAAACCAGAGTTTAAACCAGGGTTCGACTTCTGCAGGAGAGAAAACGAGAGACGTGCAAAACTTTGGTATACGACGCTGGCTAAGCTCGGAGGAAGCCGAAATTACGCCGGAGAAGGTTGATTCCGGCGGTGCAGATGGCGGAGAAAAGAGGAGGTCGATATATCGGCTTAGGGATTTTTAACTTTTGACTCGACCCAATTTAAAGATTTTATCAAAGTGACGTCGGTTTTGTCTTAACTCTTTGACGTCGGTTTTATCTTAACTCTTTGTCCCTCTACGAAGTTTGTTATCGTTGTCGAAAAGACAACAATAGTTCGGTCATCGGTGAGGTTTTTTTTTTGGGAAAATAAAAATTATTAGCGTAGACATCAAGCACAGCAATAAATCTGCAAACAAATCTGTGATTAAAAAGCTGTAATCAAACAAAATTTGTAACAATGAACAAAAAAGTCTGTAACAATGAACAAAAAAATCTGTAATCAACTCAGAAGAAAATCTGTGGCTACTAACCAACAAAATTAGGTTAATCAGTGGCATAACAAAAAGAAAAAAAAAAAGAAGTAACAAAGCAACGATGGCAACAAATTTAAATCAATATTCAAAAACAGAGATTTGAGTAATCACATCATTAAAGATTCTCATCATTGACTAGACTAAACGATTTTGCAATTGAAAAATCAAGGAAACTAAGAAATCGAAATCGAGAAATGAGAAGATTGTTCGTTACCTCGGCGGCGAGGTACTCAAGAACGGCGGAGAGATAAACGGGAGCACCGGCACCGACACGTTCGGCGTCTTTATCGGCTTTAAGGAATCTAGCGATCCTACCAACGGGAAACTGAAGATCAGCTTTAGAAGATCGTGAAACGGACTTTGTAGTTTTGGGCTTGCCTTTGCCACCTTTGGTTGTTCCGGCGATGCTTGAAAGAAAATGAGAAGGCCGAGTAATTTTCTTTTTCTTGGGTTTTGATTGGAAGGAATATGAAAAATATATGTTTTTAGATGGGCAATTAACAAATACAGCACCAAACATGTAAAGTTTCATAAATAGTACTTTTTAAATCTAATTAAGAAAAATACTCTAAGACCATCTCCAATGTATATTTCTATTTTTTTCTTTAAAATAGAGTAATTCTAAAATAGAGTATTGTTTTCCTCCAATGTATTACTCTATTTTAGAGTTGAAAATAGAGGTAGTGTAAAAAAATAGAGGTGAGAATAGAGTTACTCTATATATAGAGCAATCCTATCATTTTCTCTATTTCAGAAGAAAATGTAGAGTAGGGTTGGAGCAAATGTTGCTCTATAATAGAGTTTTGACTCTAAAATAGAGTAGGGTTGGAGATGCCCTAAAATAGCACAATTATAGATTTTTCTTCCAAATGTAGCACACACGCTAAGAATTTTCCAAAAGTAGCATTTTTATATATAAAGATTATTATTTAATTTAAATAACAAAATATATATAAAAAAATTAAACTCACGTATCATAGCTTCGGTGAAGCTTACGGTGAAGATTCCAAAATGAAATCTTCATTTCTGATCACATTTTTTTCCAGTTCAGTGTCAAATCAATTGATTGGTTCCATTACAATCAAAATCTACATCAAAAGCATCTTCATTCACCAGATTCTGATCAACAACCAGAGTTTATTTAAGCTAATCGGCGCTTCCGCCGTTGTCTAAGATAGTGTGTGTGGCGGCGGAGAGTCCTCCGGCGACAACAACAGCGGATGACTGGGAGAAAGTATCGGTGGGTCTGATTGGATATGGAAGGTGTGCTTTATAACAGTGAGGAGCTTTCTAGATGTGTCGCCGTTGATGTTTTTGCTGAGATGAGAGCTTTCATGTTAATGTGTCTTTAGACTAATTGATTTCGTTGATTTTTTTGGGTCTAATGATTCACATGTGAAGCTAGGTTTTTAGGAGGTGTTGCTTCACTCAAAGGAATAGAAGAATTTGATACAAATGCAGCTAAAAAGAGGCCAAAAATTCAATAGATGCGGTTGGGGATTTGTGAGTCGTCTTCTGAATTTTTTCTCTCTTTACCAACATGTTCAAACACAATTCAGATCACATTTTTGCATTTTCTGTTCAAAGGCATGTTCCTTATTGGGTTTATGAAGTCTGATTCTCAATCAAAGAGAAGTGTTTCATATAAGGAATTAAGATTTGGTGAAGTTTATGTGTGTGTTTTGTTATCATGTGGTTCTTTCCTTTAGGTGAAAGTTCAAATGTGGGTTGATGATGTTGAGAATGTGGAGTTTTTTTTGGGGTTTGGGGCTAGATTTGGGAGGTGGATTGTGTCCAAGGAGAAGAATGCAAACCAGACACATTGATTTTGAAAATCATCGTGATTCTTGTGAACGTCTAGGTGCAAGTATGGGTGTGTACACTAGTCGAAGCTTTTATGCTGTTACATGAAAGCTCAGAGTCGAAGGGACCAGTGACATGTGTTCTTCTAGTACTAGTTGATTGTTTCTTGAAGAAGTTTCAGTCTTAGAACTGTCTCATCCATTAAGCTAGACAAGACAGATTTGGAATGGTTCTGTGAGAATGGTAACTGCTAGTGTTACTGTTAGAGCTCTGCTTTCTTAATACTTTGGAATTTCATTCATATATTAATGAATTTAGAAGGGATCCGTAAATATTAGGAAGACCTCTAGATGATTTAGGAAGGGATCCGTAAATATTAGGAAGGGATCCGTAAATATTAGGAAGACCTTCCTAAACGGATTTTGTGAAGTATTTTAGTTTGATGTCTGTGATGTCTTTGAAATGTTTCTTTACAAGATAGAATTATCTTGTGTCATGTGTTGGAGAAGTGTGTGATATCTTTGATGTGTTTCATTGTAATGTGTTTTTTTGTTTACATATTAATTTCAGCAAAAAAGAAAGAAACAGTGTAAGGAAGTTGAGTATGTTGTTCCAAATAAGCAACATAGAGTTGATGATGAATAAGATGTTCTGGCAGAGCACCAAACATGTTTAAACCAACATGAATTTAAGCAAGAACTCTCTAAAGATGTAATTTTTTTTTATAACTATTATTTTATGAAGACCATCCTGAATTTCAATAAGACATTCCTAGATATTATTGAACTCTTCATAAATTCTAAATTTATGTGTTTCTAAAAATATTCTTTTGTATATTTTGGATCAATGTGTCAAATATTAGTAGATTACTCCATTAGTGAGGGGTAATGATTTCATTTTTGTGCATATTCTAATGTTTGGAAATCTATACTTTCTTATGAAAGTCGTCATGAAGTTCAAAGAAATTCTTCATAAAGTTCAAGGAAATTCTTCATGAATTTCATAGAATCCTTTCTGAATTTCATAGAATCCTTCCTGAATTTCACACAATCATTCCCGAATTTCATATAATATTTCATAAAGTTTAGTCACAGTTAAAGCAAAGTGCTAACATAAACATGTGAGAAAGTTTTACATTATACAAGTACCAGAAAATCTAAAAAGGTTTATCAAGCATCATATATGTCTAAACAACATACAGAGTAAAACTGAATAAAAGAACACACTCTCATCTGCAGATATCCAAAATATACATGCATCTTGTGTCATCTGCAACATGACATAGCTTAGAGAAATCTTTAACCCCATTTCCTGCGACAAATATTGAAATCAATGAATAAATTTCAGGAAAGTTTTCATGAATTCTCAACAATGCTTCCTTAATTTTCAAATGTGACTGAAAAACACATCAATACATTAGCAACAAACAATAAGCATGTAACAATCAAAATTACTACATCCTAAACCATCACAACTTTCCCTACTAACACAAAAAAAAGAAGTGAAAATGACTCTCCCTATTACATTCAATAGAATTCTACTTCATTGAAAGAGGAAATTGAAGTGAAGCTAGTGATTAGTGTCTATAGGGGAGTACAATGTACACAACCTTGAACATGAAATTTCATATATGTATCCTATGAAATCATATAATCACTACTACTAATGCTTTGGTTTTATTAGCAAGAAAAAAAAACTCACCACTCTAACTTTCTTCAAAGCTACAGCCTTGTACACATTACTATATGTTCCTTGCCCAATCTAATTCATAATTAATATCAAAACTTTACATCATTTAATTAACCCAAAAAACAAAAACTTTCTAATTTAATGAACTAAGTTTTTAAGGTACCTTCTCGAGCTTTTGATATGAGGTAGCACGACGAGGAGTTAAGTTTTTGATTGAATCGCCGTAAGCAGCAATAAGCCACAGAGGCCATCCTTCTAAGTCGAACGGAGACTAATACCCAGACGGTGAGATGAGCCGACGGAGATTGGGATCTGCGAATCTTGGGCTATCTGGTCTTTCTGAACCAGAGCTCGAAGATCTCTCCGACTCTTAGATTCATGCTTTTCACTGTCTTAGACTTGATGACTTACAGATTCGATTGAGTTTGCCGGTGGAACGTCGTCTGCGATCGAATTTGGAATCGGTGGAGAGAGAGAAGTGAGAGAGAACAAGATTGTTGCAATCTCACGGTTTTTATATTTTTATAATTTTATTAATATTTTATTTTGATAATATATAAACTTGTGCTAGTTTTGGAACTTTTGAGTATGTGTATTAGTTTTGGAACAAAAACCTAAATTTGTGCTATTTTTGAGAATCTCCCTTTAATTAATTAATATAATTTAATTACTCTTTTTTATAAAACAATAAAACACAATCGTTTTGTGTTCTTTCTTATTGTTCTCTTCACTTTGCGAGATTTACGTCGTCGGTCTTTCGTTGCCGGTGTCTCGCCGAAGTAGAAAGAGAGATTTCTATGATTTAGTCGAAAACGAAAAAGAAAGAGAGATTTGAGAGCACACATCTTCGATCTCGATTCTAAAGCTCAAGGTAAGCTATTCTCTGATGCTCACGATTCTGGTTTTTGAGGATTTTAATTTGTCTGATTGAAACTTAGGGAGTGATTGATATGTATGTGGTAAAATTCTTGCGGTGTGTCCTTTACTAAATTGGGGATTCAATATCTCCAAAATTGGGTATTAATGTTGGGGAAAAAAGTTTTGATTGTTCATCATACGTTTTCTTTTGGTAAGAACTAAGAACTCGACTTCAGCGATTTCTAGATTCATTTGATAGTTGTTGGATTGTGATTTTGGAGATCTCGGATCACAATTTTGGCTATGTTATACACTGTAATCGACATCTTACAATGTGATCTTCTGATTTTTTCTGACTTGAATTTTGTTTATACTCTCGGTTTTAATAACATGAGATCATTATTGTGGTAATCAAATCACAATCGTGTACACCATCTTTAGTCATTCGAAATTAGGTTGCTTTAGTTTGGCCATTCTCTCTGATTATGGTTTCTCAGATTTGTCAATTTGTTTATTGTTTTTTTTTTTTGACATTTCTCTAGTTTTATTTGTATAAACTATTCAATTTTTTTCAGGTAATTGGTTAGAGAGGTTGAGAGAGCTTGAGTGTAAACATACAGAGAAGCTTGGTGTAAACATTCTTTGTGGTTTGTTTATTTTTGCTGTTAGAAAAAAAAGAAAAAAAAAAAGAAAAAAAAAAAAAAGACATTGTGGCAAAGAAAAGTTCCAAACGTATGTATTCATGTTGGTGGGATAGTTAAATATATATATATGAAACACATTTTTGGAGAAAACTAGTATAAGAGTATTTTGTGATATTGTAATAACATTTATTTAAATTCAGGAAGTATTTCATGAAATTCATGAAGATTTTCATGAAATTCATGAAGATTTTCATGAAATTCATGAAGATTTTCATGAAATTCATGAAGATTTTCATGAACATATTTACTAATTTCAATTTTAATTCAGGAAGTATTTCATGAAATTTATGAATACTTTCCTGAACATACATATTCAGGATGACATACATATTCAGGATGACATTGATAATATTTAGGAAGGACACTTTATAATTTATGATAGCCTTCTTTAATATTTAGGAAGATACAAAATCAAATAGTTAGTCTTATATATACATAAAATTTCAAGATGTGCACAAAAAAAAAAAATCAAATATCCACCACTAAATGATATAATGTGTGATACATTATGGTAAAACATAAATTCAAAGATTCAAAATCTCATTTTTAAAAATTTAGGAAGGAATTCATAAATACTTAGGAAAATATAGTTAAATTTTGAGAATAGTTTCCTAAATATTCAGAAATCTCAAAACAGTAATAACCAATATGTTCATGAACATGAATTCAGTTTTGTTGTTTTGTCTGAATTTAGTGTAGTGGCAAAATTTGGAAACAACTGTATAACTTTTTTTCTCCTTACTCTATGATTCTGTTGTGAAATATGCAGAGCCGACGTAAGCTTCACGCGCCACCGTGACGTAGAAAAAACCTGAAGGAGAAGAATAAGCGCAGCCATGGGATGTGCGGCATCCAAGCTCGATAACGAAGATTATGTACGGTGATGTAAGGATCGCCGCCATCTCATGAAAGAAGTTGTCTACGTTCATCATCATCTCACCACCGCTCGCACCGATTATTGTTGATCTCTTCGTTTCACTGGATCTGCTATCTCTTCATTTGCACGCCAGTGAATCTCTCCATTCCATCCTCCTTATCTTTGATTTGAAAAGAAACAAGGGAATGGATGCTTGCTTTCGTCTGTCCCACCAGATCTGAAGCACTTGAATTCATATTAGTCCAGATTCTGAGATTAATTGAACAATGTTGATGGTGAAATTGGGAATGCTCCGTTATGTAATCGATGATGTGGTTGTCTAAACAATCTCAATTTCATAATTCCGGTTCAGAAAGATTGTTCTTTGCCAGTGCTGATCTTTTTAATTCGCAGCCTCCATATCGTTTAGACGAAGAAGATGATGTCGTTTAGACGAAGAAGATGACGAATATGTTGAGAATAAAATTGCAAAAAGATGACTAATTTTAGCATTTTTAAATATAATTATGTCAAATAATACTAAAAATGCTATTATTGGAACATATGAGAATGTGTGCTAAATTTGGAAGAAAAACTTACATTAGTGTTATTATAAGATATTTCTCTTTAATTAATTACAATGGCAATTTTGTTAATAAAAATAAAAAATAGGTTATAAAGTCATTTAACAAATTGTTTTTAAAAACAAATTTTAACAAAGTCATCCACTAGTCATTCTAGTTATTTTCACAAAGATATGAATCATTTTAGGTAATTTTCTCTTCTTTTTTTTGGGGTAAAAATGGACAAATTGTTTTTCTCTTCTTTATAACCTTTTCCCCATATATATACACACATCAATCGTATCAGGAAGAAATCAATATCGTGGACTTTACTGTACAAACAAACAAAACAAACAAAAACGAGTCATGTGAGAGCGTGACTATGAGAGCGTGAGGCGTTTAAAAAACTGAGCCTCGAAACTGACTCTTATCGAACTCAAGTGTTGGTTCTAGAGATGTCATTGGTGTTGGCGTTGAGGTTTGTTTCCTTTACTGTGACCTTTAGCGCCTCCTCCTCCTCTGTACAACTTTGTGTGGCTCTTCTGTCCATACGACGAGTTTTTGACGCCATTGGTTCCTGAGAGCGGGCTCGTTCCATACGATCGTTGCTGCTGGTTTCTTGCACCATTAGATGAAACTGCATTGGGGGCGCGTGGACTGTTGTTGTATGAACCGTTTCTCACAGTGACGGCACGGGGACTTCCATAGAAAGGTTGCACAGTCGGGGTGGTGGCCCCGTTGATGAGTCCAGCTCGTGGGCTACCATAAGGACTTGTTGTGTTGGCCAACATTTCCTGGTTGATAAGAATTTTTGCAATCAGAACATATAGAATGCTACTTTTACAAGCCGAGTGAGACTGAAACGGAGTGTTATGATACGTACCCTTTGAGGAGCCTGGTAAAAGTTGGGAACTATATGGGAAGAGACCATCCGAGGAGAAGAACTGTTCACAGTTTGTGGATAAGAGACTCGGCGATGATTGCCTCCTGTGTCGATCCGTGGACCTGGTCTGCTGCCACCAACCCAGCCATCGTGGCTTTTCCTAACATTGACAAATGCAGGTGGCTCCTGTCCCATGAAGTAGTAAGAGCTGTGGTGTTCCTCTCTGCATAAAGTAGGAGTAGGAGCCCATTGTTGACCTTTCGAAGAAGGGTCTTGATAACTCTGGAAAGTGCAGGAGGATTTAGAATATGAGTGGCCCATGAAAGGGATGTTTGCAGGTATGAAACTCGGTGTCTGTTTCCGATAAGGAAGTCCTGGAAACGATGCCATACTACTCCAGTCTTCAATTGTGATTCCTTGTTTTGCAGCGAGGTCAAACACTTGTTTCTCTTCAACTCCTAAACCCATAAGCAAATTCCATAGGTTTCTTTGGGCTTCCCTTTGGTTGTAAATGATTTGGTCTCTCATTGCCATTTCGAACTGTAGTTCGGTATTACCCATTCCCTACATTTATAAAAAGAAACAACAATAAATGTGAATCAGTTGGGTAAGAACCTAAAGGGCAAGTAAATGAGAATTTTCTTTGTTTACTTCACTCACCAGGAGCTTATACTGATTGAGAATATGCAGATAAGTTTTGTTTCCGTTGTTATTTATTGCTTCGTTGAGCATATCTTGTAGTTTGCACCGATGTCTTTCATTTTCTTCAATTTCCTGTAAAAATAAAGATATAAGGATGAATTACAATTACAATCATTAAGTGCAGAGTTGAAATATATGATAAAGAAAAAAGGTTACTCTCTGGTAGTTAACACCGGCTTCATCATTGTCGCGGATATTATCAAGTATTACTTGTCGTCTGCTACTTAGAGCTTCGACTACATCTTTCTCTGTCGCCTATAAAATAGAGAAGAGGGTTACAGTAATGCAATATATTGACCTCGGAATTAGAAGAAGCTTTATCACCTAACCTGTTTCGCAATTGCATCATCAAGATGCTGAAGTTCAGTGCGATTTCTGAGGTTAGTTTCCTCAAGCTCAAATAAAGCCTTCTGCAAGTTTATACGGTCCTGAACATTTTCACTAATCTGGTGGCTTAAACCATCCAACCACGAAAGTTCACGTTCAACACCTCTTTCAAAAGGTTTGATGCTTAGCTGCGACTCTTTTTCTGCTAGTTGTGTTTTCAGCTGAGAAACCTCTTTCTATGAAACCAAATATCTGAGTTATATACTGCTACTATATTCATTTTGTAACAAAAGTAGACAGAAGTATTAACTTACTTGAAGATTATCGATCATTCGTTGGTAGTCTGACATATGAGTGTCGATGGTACCAATATTTTTCTAAAATGCATGAAAAGTGAATAGTAAGTACTTGTGAAGCAATTTTCTCGTCGACTAGAATTATTCAAATGAAATTTATTGCCACCTGAATGTGTGTTTTAATCTCCTTTGCTCGGTCAGCATATTTCAATGTGTTCACAGTATGATGATACTGACTATCAGCAGGTGATATAGTTGCAACCATCACTGTCTGGGAGTTCCCACTCAGACCATCTTTAAGAATCCGTGTAAGTTTGCTGAAAGTTAGACATGTTTTTGTCAGCCAGAAAAGATTACTAATCTAAGATAGAAAAGATCACATATTCACTCATACCTGTTTCTGTATGGGACATAAGCAAGGCCTTTTTTGTGTTGCTTTCCCAAAGCGTTTATGCAATTTGCTAGTGCAAGGAGTGATCGATTGATGTTAGCTCCATCCCTCAGTTTTTGACCTCCATTGTTCGTCTCAGCAGCTCTTTCACTGCCAGCAAGATCTACAAGAGCGAGTTTCCCTCTCATGACTTGATTTTGATTCTTTTGCCTTCTTTTTACGGCAATCTCCAGAACTGCGTGGGATCTGGTAATTGACAGGGAAGTACATATAGGTAATGAGCCACCACGAGTTCATATTCAAAAACAATTCAAGAATATTTCCATTACGATGCAGAAAATAAACCATTTTGCTATGAGATCTAAAGATTTACAAGCGACAAGCTTCCAACATTAATGTCTTATTCAGAAGGTAGCATCCACTCACCTTGATGACGTTCCATTCATCTCCGTGCTCTCAGTTTTTCGTCTACTGTTCCCTAAGTTCAGCAGTTCAAGAATACGATCCGCAGAAAAGACCTAGAAAATAAACATTTTGAATAAGGACCCAAGATGCGAATGCCGAAAATGTTTCAGTGGAGCAAGTGAAACAGGGATAAAAGTCTGGTTTTCCTCTTCACCAGCAGAGAATTCTAGATAGAAATACTTAGTGATACAAACTGGAAGGCAGAGAAAGCCCTCTTAATCTAATATATAATACTACACTATATATTCTGCTAAGCAAAGTGATCTCTGCAAATCAGGTTAAAAGTGATATCTGCAAATCAGTTGTAACAGAAATCGGAAAAGTATAAGGACCTTGATTGATCGCAGGCCAGCTACAACTATCCCCTGCTCTGGATCCTCTCTGAGCTCCAAATGACCAGATGATTTTTCAAGCAGATCGTATATAACCTGAGTTGCAGTCGAGATTAATTATTATAAGAGAAAGAGTAATACCAGATAATGGAAAGCACACTACACAACAAACAACAACAACTAAGTTTATCAGACTAAGCCTTACTTCATTGTAGACTTCAAGATATGAGCAAGTCACTTCAAAATCATCGGAGCTCTTGTCACTCTTAATCATATCAAAAATGGTATTTAAGCTGAGAACCATCAATCCAGGATCACTTCGAGTCCCAACCATGGTATATGTTTTACCACTAAAAAGGAAAGCATCATTGAGTCAGATAACAACAAAGAGTCCATAGTCCATAATGCATCACTTTTACTGAGTGCTCTCTCATCAAGCCAGTTTATTGTCACGAGTACTATAAGCCCAAATAATTTCGGTAGCATGGAACCGAGTGACATGAATTTTCTTGTAGCCTTTGCGGATTGAATACATGCTACATAATATTAAAGATCGTTTACATAAATACATACAGTACCTTCCAGTGGAACCGTACGCAAACACTGTAGCATTGAGTCCCTGGACAACACCAGAGATCACAGAAGACATACTCCTATAGACATTCTGTAAAATCAATAATCCAACCAAATACATGTGTTTAGATTCATAGCTCTATATCCGAATACACAAGCCTTAAACCACAAGTCTGAAAATAAAACCCACAACTTCATTCACTTACTTAAAAAAAGTCACACACAGTCATACACACTACGAACCTAAACGTTTCAAGTAATTTTCTCAAATACATAAAACAAAAACACACAGATCCAAGAAATTCACAAACCTTGTTGGTGCTCTCAGGGCCAAATGCATGATCAAAACAATACTTCTTCTCTTTAGTCCGATTCTGAATCCGATCAAGGTAATCTTTCGATAAGTCAGGGTCTAACACAATCACTTCCTGAAAAATCGAAAAAAAAAAACAAAAACAAAAATTAGGTCGAAATTTACCAAAATCGAAAGAGCTAGAATCATCAACTGTGGAACAAAAAAATTATGAACGGAGAGACCTTAGAGTTATTCACACGAACAATGTCTCTACCACGTTCTTTCTCCATTAACGGTCTACATTTCACAGCGACCTACCCGGAAACACACAGAGAAATCAAACCGGTTAAATAAAATTCAGACGGATTAAACCGGAAATTATCTACGAGGAGGAGAGAGAGCTAACCGTGAGTGTAGTTGTCTTCTTCGCAGCTGGAGCTCTAATGCTTGGCATTTTTCGTCGGTATTGAGCGAAATATTTCTCCAATGCGACGGTGAAAATTTTCCGGGAAACTAAACAGAGTCTCTCCCTCACACAACGATCAGAGAGAGACGAACAACAAACTCACTCCTAAGAATATGCGAAGAATTGAACAACAAAAAAATGTGAAGCGAAGAAGAAGAATTGAAAAATTCAGCTGAGCTAAGAGGATAAGAATTAATTCAAAAAAAATGTTTGATTGTTTCAAGATTCTCTCTCTGTAAAATTTTCACCGTTTCAAAATTTAAGCTGGAAAAATTTTAAATTCAATAAATGCTCTTTGCTTTCTAATAAACATTTTTAATTTTCTTTTTTATTGTAAGAAGAGGGAAAATAAAAGGAAAAGATCGTGCGAGAGGGATATTAAAGGAGGAGTCACATGTGTGACGGTGTATTTTGTTTAAGATGTAATGTGATCATAGCCGTTGATTTTTGTATATGAACGGTAACGATTGAGCGAGCTTTCACATAGAAGTAGAGTGGGTGTTTTTTGTGGATCGGGTATTATAAGTTTTGATTACATTATTCAATAATAGTAATAGATTAATAGCCCCATTTAATTTGTTTAGTCGAACAGCTTTTCAATTTGGATTTTTGTTATCAAATTGATTTCTTAACTAATTTAATTTGACGAAGTTTTTGTGAACTGTGTACACGACGTGCTATCTAATACCATATGTTTATACGAGAGATATGCTGACGTGACGTTTTACAAGAATTTTCATAATAATACTATCTTTTTTGTTAACAAATAAATTTCATTAAAATATGTTTTCGTTGTTTGACAAAAGTGTTTTTTTTTTTTTTTTTTTTTCTTCATTACAAGAACCGAAGATTCTCATTAAGGCGTGTTCTCACAATATGAATTTAACCGACAACGTTCGTACTAACGTTTAGCTAGATTATCTTCCAAAATCATACAAATCATTACTACATTTCTTTTGTGTTACTTCGCCCATCATGCACATTACCAACGAACTCATAATTTTCTACTATGAAACAAATATTTCCTTATATTTATTTATTAATGCATTACTACTACTACCCAACCCACCCATAGAAGAAGTATGGGTACTCACACCAAATTTATCTATAATTTAATATGCATGTTCTATATAACTTGAAGTTTTATATATATGTCTATCTCATTCTCACCGAATAATCGATCCGGTTCATCAATGTACCATAAATTATCAAGGAGCTCGTTGATGGCTAAGTTTTTCATTTATAACGTACGAAATCGTAACAATTGTTCAACATAATAAGCATATATCGATCAAATATATATACTATTTGCTATGGTATTGTGCAAGATAAATAACAAGTCTGAAAACTGAATTATAGGAGTATTTTTTATTTGTTTCAATTTGACCTTTTTGGGTTAACGAGGCATTGAAACTTGATTTCTCTCGATGTGATCGTGCAAGTTTACATTTTACAAATCGTTTCATTTAATATCATTAAATTTTACTTTGTGAAGTTCAGCAGCTTAGAAAAAAAAAATATATATAGTATATACAAAATGAGCAGTGATAAGTCTTGTTAGTTGTTAGTGATTTGTTTGCTCGATAATAAAGACTAAAAATCTCTTGTCTTTGTTGTGTCCAGTTACAAGTTGAAAATACCACAATATAGATGAAAACTAATTAATTTGTTCGGATCTCCGATTTATCTCCATTAAATGTAAATGTGGTTCTGAGTTCTTACAGCATACAAAATTGACTCCACATGATAAGATTCTTAAGATTAATTAAAGCTAAACTTAGGAAAAGCTGCAAAAACTTTAATCTCTCTTTTCTTAGTTTTTTTTCTTTCTGAGTTTTCTTCTTGTTTTACAAAAGTTTACAAGTGAAAAAATTGAGGAAAGTAGAATCAATTTCATTAACCTAAACAAAAATATTAAAATGAAGCTTCTGTGTTCAGAGAAGAAAAAATAAAAGATTCTAAATACTCTGCACCACTCTGAGGGATCGAGCTTAGAAATCGCGCACGTGAGCCGCTCGTGAAACTACTCTAATTTAAGTAAAACTCAAAAGATACCCCTATACTATTCAATTATTTCAAAATACACCCCACAATTTTGGTTTAAATGAGTCAGGGTTTATCCAAGAACACTGGATCGTCGTCTCTCTCCTTGGACCAAAGCCTCCCTTTCCCAAAAACCCTAAATCAGCCAAATTCAATCTTCTTAATTCCCAAGGAAAAAACATTTCTTTACTATTACCCATGGCAGAAGAAGTACCAGCAACAACAGCAACAGCATCATTCACTCCATACGTCCACTCCCAAACCCTAACAACCCACGAACGCGCCGTCTCCTCCGTTAAATTCTCCTCCGATGGTCGCCTCCTCGCTTCCGCCTCCGCCGACAAAACTCTCCGCACTTACACCATCAACACCGACGGAGACCCCATCGCCGAGCCCGCACGGGAATTCGCCGGCCACGAATACGGTATCTCCGATGTCGCCTTCTCTTCAGACGCGAGGTTTATAGCCTCTGCTTCAGATGACAAAACCTTAAAGTTATGGGACGTTGAAACCGGTTCGTTGATCAAGACGCTGATCGGACACACCAATTACGCCTTCTGTGTCAATTTCAATCCTCAGTCGAACATGATTGTATCTGGTTCGTTCGATGAAACTGTTCGGATCTGGGATGTTACTACTGGGAAGTGTTTGAAAGTTCTTCCCGCGCATTCTGATCCTGTTACTGCTGTTGATTTTAACCGAGATGGGTCTCTTATTGTGTCTAGTAGCTACGATGGGTTGTGTCGTATTTGGGATGCTGGCACTGGGCATTGTATTAAAACTCTGATTGATGATGAGAATCCTCCTGTTTCCTTTGTTAGATTCTCTCCCAATGGCAAGTTCATTCTCGTTGGCACACTAGACAACACTCTGGTGAGTAACTTCTTCTCATCTCAAAGATTTGGTGTTTGTTATGTGAGTACTCGTTTTGCTATGTAGTGATCTTGAAAAAAGCATGAAGATTTTGAGTAGAGCGTTATATTCTAGGTGTTAATAGAAGTTTGATTTAGGAGAGAAGCCAATCCAAAGCTATTTGCAAAAGTGTTTTCTAGTTAAAGATATTTCTTTTTAAGGAAAAAGTTGGTAGCTAGTATAGCTCTGTTATTGATTGATGTTTTGAAAGGTTTGTGTCTAGTGGGTTGTGGCTTCTAAGATATATCTTCTTTTGGTGTTTGATTTATTTGCATCTATAGGGGCCATTTGGTGTATAAATTCTCATGCAACGTTATTAATGAAGTGATCTCTTTGCGATATTCAAATGTGCAGAGGTTGTGGAACATTTCGTCTGCTAAGTTTCTCAAAACATACACTGGCCACGTGAACTCACAATATTGTGTTTCCTCTGCGTTTTCCGTTACAAATGGAAAGCGGATAGTCAGTGGATCCGAGGACAATTGTGTATACATGTGGGAGTTAAACTCCAGGAAACTGCTTCAGAAACTTGAGGGTCATACTGAGCCTGTTATGACTGTAGCTTGCCACCCGACAGAGAACTTGATCGCATCAGGCTCACTCGACAAGTCTGTAAAAATTTGGACACAGAAGAAAGAATGAAAACAATGTTGTCTTTTCATAAATCATCCATGTAGGTATGTATGTGTGTACATGCCTCCTTTTTTAAGCTGTAGTCATCTCTTGCTCGCTAATCTTGTTAGATTGATTCTTGCCCCATGATGTAAAAGTCCAATTTTTGGTTCGTGTCGAGAGTCGAGACCTCGTTGTAATAGTTTACACAAGAAGTGTGAGACCGTTGTAATAGTTTCTTGTGTGACTCAGAACTATTTTAGGCAAGTCTAAAGGCAAAGAGAAACCCCTTGAATCCTGCAAGTCCAAAGGGACTTGAGAGAGCGAGCAAAACACTTCCATAGCAGGTTTTCTCTTTTCAAACATTGTATGTATTAAGCTGATGCCATGCTTCTGTGTTTCCTACAATTTCTATTGGTTTAAAACTATTTCAGGAAAGAAAATTGTTCATACGAATCATATTGATGAGTAGTTCATGGGTCAAAGTACACATATATATGACTAAATGAAGATAAATGTATGGTAGTTGGTTGGGCCCTGAACATGATGATGAAGCTTATGGTCCCCTTGGTCCTGTCCCATATATTTTTTTTTACATTTTTCACTTTTATCGTAAAGTTTTTTATCCCTACAAATTTTGAAAGGACCACCTGAAAAATTGAACCCACTCTCTCTAATTTCAATTTCGAAACCAAAGAAAAAACAAAAAGATGACTTTGTGACCTTTGTTCTGTCTTTTAGCTACACCAGTGGGTTGCTTTTACAGCGTGTCTTTCTGTTTGCATGATTCAAACCAACAGAAAGCAACAGTTCCTAAGGACTGAGTCTTGTTTGTTGTCTCTCCCAAAACATACAAAGATTCAAAAATTTGCTTTGGTTCTTTGTGTAAAAATTTTTGAAATAAAAAAAAAAAAAAAAAAACTTAAAACGAGTAAAGATTGAATTCATGAATGTGATAGTCGATTAGTCACAATCTTGTAGAAGAAGAGGATAAGACATTGGGGAGAGCAGAGGAATGTAACCCCAGTTATATGCTCATCTCCTCCCTTCTCTTAAATGAATAAATCCAATCTTATTCGATTGTTCAAAACTATTTTGGTCAAAATGACTCATTATGTAACTCGAGATAATGTAAAATATATTAAGTTCGTATGTCTTAGTTATAGTTTGTTAATACTTTTGTCATAGCAAACATGAATTGTTAAGGTTTAAGTGCTAACGTAATCTATTAGTTAGATTAAGTATATTTGATTTGGTACCAAATATGAAATCAAGCTTAACAAATGATTCTTTAAATACACACACCCATCCAAAAGTATATACATCTTCCCAATTCTACACACAAAAAAAAAGTAGACCTTTCCTCACACGTGCTTACCATTCTTATCATTCGAAAGTGCCTTCATTATTGTAAGGGACCTTTCATTATAATTTATTCACTAATTTTAGTTTATTAACTAGTGCAAGGAAGTGCGTTGCAGATGAAAAATTATTCTATTGGTCCGGGTCCATGAAGAAGAAAACAAAAATTCACCTAATATGAGTACGACTTATTCCAATGGCTGTAGTTTTATTATACCTAAACTCTTCCAGTGACAACGGAAAAAAAAAAATTGGTTTATCTAATTTTTGGCATTCCATATTTAAGCTATCCATTCTCATTTCCAATAAATCAAATTAGTACTACTACTTTTTTTTTTTTTTTTGTTACTTCCTAAATTTAAATTAAATTATTTTGTGAGATATAATAGTATAATACAATACAATCAGGAAAAAAAATATAAATATGTATATGGAAAGCCATATGTTTTGTTCAGTGGACAAAGCAAACCATTATTGTTGATCAGTGAACACAGTGGGTAAACTGGCAAAAAGATGAAAATGATGCACATAGGACTGTTTTTACTGACTCATCTTCCACACATACAAAATCACGATCGTATCCCTACCCGTCTCTCGAGGGCTCTTGACAGGTCCCGTGCGTCATCATTTCAGCTCAGGACTCAGGGTTGTTCTCGTCATTTTTTGTTTTCAGTTGATTCAGAGACTGGCTGGCTCTCTGGTTTTTGTGTCGATCATGCCTTGTTGTGGTCCTTCATGGTAGAAATGTGATTTACCAATACTGTTCAATGGTAATTTTGGTCGTTCAAGTGCTAAGTTTGGTTTTGTTACACAGTACATTAATTAATGTTATACTAGAATAGTACTCCATTCCGTTAATTAGCGGGTTTCTCGATAAATCGGTAATTTTGTGAATCCCAGTGGTGGGCACTCCGTCAAACTATAACATCAGGACCGTTCATCTCATCATCATTAATTATTTCATTATGTTTTTTTTAAAAAAATTTTGAAACATTTTTTTTTTTTTTTTTGTCACACACATCTTTATACTCCATTATGGAGTAATTTTTTTATGGTTCCCTTTGATTTTTGCATTATTAGTTACATATGTGACGTATTAAAATACTACTTCTATATTGGAGGAATTTGTCAAGATTTGGTAACATCACATTTCAAAACAACAAGACTCCAAAAAAGAAAATTAATTGAACATTCTCTCTTGTAATTATCGTTATATCCTTACTTTCTAATCCCATGTGTCATTAAATCCTTATGTTTCTATTTATGTAAAATAAATGTATTTCAAGATTTGTTTATTTTCCTCTAATAAATTTGAAGTATAAGTGTGTTCAATTATATTTTCAGATACTTTAAACAATTAAATAATGGTTTATAGAAGAAATCAAAGTTTCTTAAAAAAATCTCCCTCCAAGAAAACTCGAAAAGAAAATGAAATAATTTATAATAAAACAATAAAATAAAAAATCACGCCATCTTCATCATCTTCCTCACTTACCCTCACCACACTCTCACCCTTTTTAAACCAAACCCTAACTTACACAGAAAGAGAAAAATAAAAAAAGAGCCATGAAGCTTCTTCTTCTCCTCCTCCTCCTCCTCCACATTTCTCATACCTTCTCCGTCGCTAAACCAATCACAGAGCTCAACGCTCTTCTCTCACTCAAATCCTCACTCACCGGCGACGAACACTCACCACTCCTCTCCTCATGGAACCTTTCATCAACAACCTTCTGTTCATGGACCGGTGTCACATGCGACGTCTCCCGCCGTCACGTGACATCTCTCGACTTAGCTGGTCTCAACCTCTCCGGTACTCTCTCCTCCGACGTATCTCACTTACCTCTCTTGCAGAATCTATCACTCGCTGCTAATCAGATCTCAGGTCCTATCCCGCCGGAAATCTCAAACCTCTACGAGCTTCGTCTTCTCAATCTCTCCAATAATGTATTCAACGGTTCGTATCCCGATGAACTCTCCTCTGGATTGGTGAATCTCCGTGTTCTCGATTTGTATAACAACAACTTAACCGGAGACTTGCCGCTCTCAATCACGAACCTGACAGAGCTCCGGCATCTTCACCTCGGTGGTAATTACTTCTCCGGAAAAATCCCGGCGACGTACGGAACCTGGCCTGTTCTCGAGTACTTAGCCGTTTCGGGAAACGAGCTAATCGGTAAAATCCCTCCGGAGATCGGAAACCTAACGACTCTTCGCGAGCTCTACATCGGGTATTACAACGCTTTTGAAGACGGTCTTCCACCGGAGATTGGGAATTTAACAGAGCTCCTACGGTTCGACGCTGCTAATTGCGGTTTAACCGGAGCGATTCCGCCGGAGATTGGGAAGCTTCAGAACCTAGATACGTTGTTTCTTCAAGTGAACGCGTTTGCGGGACCGTTAACTTCAGAGCTGGGATTGATTTCAAGCTTGAAATCGATGGATTTGTCTAACAATATGTTCACCGGCGAGATTCCGACGAGTTTTTCAGAGTTGAAGAACTTAACGCTTTTGAATCTCTTCAGGAACAAGCTGTACGGTTCTATACCTGAGTTCATCGGTGAATTGCCGGAGCTCGAAGTGTTACAGCTTTGGGAAAACAATTTCACCGGTGGTATCCCTCAGAAACTAGGGGATAATGGTAGATTAGTGATTCTTGATCTTTCCTCCAACAAACTCACCGGAACTTTGCCGCCGAATATGTGCTCCGGTAACAGGTTAATGACTTTAATCACTCTCGGCAACTTCTTGTTTGGTTCTATCCCGGATTCGCTTGGCAAATGTGAGTCTTTGACCCGGATCCGGATGGGTCAGAATTTTCTCAACGGGTCGATTCCTAAGGGGCTTTTCGAGTTACCTAAGTTATCTCAAGTGGAGCTCCAAGACAATTACCTCACCGGAGAGTTACCAATTAGCGGAGGGGTGTCTAGTGACCTTGGTCAGGTTAGTCTGTCTAATAACCAGCTCTCTGGTTCATTACCTGCAGCTATTGGAAACTTCTCCGGTGTTCAAAAACTACTCCTTGACGGTAACAAGTTCGCTGGTCCTATTCCTCCGGAGATTGGGAGGCTTCAGCAGCTGTCTAAGTTGGATTTTAGCCACAATCTGTTTTCGGGTAGGATCGCACCGGAGATCAGTCGATGTAAGCTGCTAACGTTTGTTGATCTGAGTCGTAATGAGCTCTCAGGTGATATTCCTAACGAGATCACTGGTATGAGGATCTTGAATTACTTTAATCTTTCGAGAAACCATCTCGTTGGTTCCATACCTGTGTCGATAGCATCAATGCAGAGTTTGACATCTGTTGATTTCTCTTACAACAATCTTTCGGGTTTAGTTCCCAGCACTGGGCAGTTCAGTTACTTCAATTACACATCGTTCTTGGGTAATTCTGATCTTTGTGGTCCGTATTTGGGTCCTTGCGGCAAAGGAACTCACCAATCTCATGTTAAACCTTTATCTGCTACTACAAAACTGTTACTCGTCCTCGGATTGCTCTTTTGTTCAATGGTGTTTGCTATAGTGGCTATAATCAAAGCTCGGTCCTTGAGAAATGCCAGTGAAGCCAAGGCATGGAGATTGACTGCTTTCCAGAGACTAGACTTCACCTGTGACGATGTCTTAGACTCTCTCAAGGAAGATAACATCATCGGCAAAGGCGGTGCTGGGATTGTCTACAAAGGCACTATGCCTAGCGGTGACTTAGTCGCTGTCAAGAGATTAGCTACAATGTCCCATGGATCTTCCCACGATCACGGGTTCAACGCTGAGATTCAGACGCTAGGAAGGATCAGACACAGGCACATTGTGAGACTGCTCGGATTTTGCTCTAACCACGAAACGAATCTCCTAGTGTACGAGTACATGCCTAATGGTAGTCTCGGAGAGGTTCTTCATGGCAAAAAAGGAGGTCATTTACATTGGGACACACGTTACAAGATAGCTCTTGAAGCAGCCAAAGGTCTTTGCTATCTCCATCATGATTGTTCCCCGTTGATCGTTCATAGAGATGTTAAATCCAACAACATCCTCCTCGATTCCAACTTTGAAGCTCACGTAGCCGACTTTGGTCTCGCCAAGTTCTTACAAGACTCCGGCACTTCTGAATGTATGTCCGCCATTGCTGGCTCCTACGGCTACATCGCTCCAGGTAACTCACATTGGCATTTAATCAAACACTTGGTGAGTGTAAAAAAATCTCTGAACTTTTTTTTGTTCCTTGTTGTGCAGAGTACGCGTATACATTGAAGGTAGATGAGAAGAGCGATGTGTACAGTTTCGGCGTTGTTCTTCTGGAACTCATCACCGGGAGAAAACCCGTCGGAGAGTTTGGCGCCGGCGTCGATATCGTTCAGTGGGTTAGAAGCATGACGGATTCGAATAAAGACTGTGTGCTCAAAGTAATCGATCTCAGACTCTCTTCAGTACCAGTTCACGAAGTAACGCACGTCTTCTACGTTGCGTTGCTATGCGTTGAAGAACAAGCGGTGGAGCGGCCGACGATGCGTGAAGTCGTTCAGATTCTCGCTGAGATCCCAAAGATGCCTCTTACTAAGCAGTTGGAGACGGAATCAGACGTGACGGAGAAAGCTCCGAGGATGAATGAATCTTCGCCGGATTCAGGAAGTCCACCGGATCTCCTCAGTAATTAGTCTTTCCGGTGATTGGGGTCGGTGATCGAGAGGCAAAACTGTCATTTTCTCTGTCTCCACGTCCTCTCGGTATAAAAATTTTCAACTGATGACATTGGGAGTGAATCACTTAATTACCCCTCCGTGTCTGATTCGGTTAAGGCAACAAAGTCTCAGTGGTTTAAAAACACTCTTAAGGTTGTTTTGTTTTCTATTAACGTCGGCACAAGTATTTCGAGTAGGTTTATCCTTTGGTAGGAATTTTGTAATATGTACATTAAGGTCTGATTCTTAATTAAGAATTTTATTTGGTTTAATGATCTCGAGCAAACACTGTTTTCTAGTGTTTCCGTTGTCTCTAAATGACAAATGAAACTAGTGTTTCCATTATGTTGGAATTTTGGAACATTACATATTCCATTCTCACCTTTGCTTTAATTATCCTTCTGGATAGTATCTGATCGTTGTAGCTGTTGTGTCACAACAAGACATTCCATGTGGAAAAAAAACTCAGAGAGGATCGTCAAAATAAAAAAAAAAACTCAGAGACGGGGGAAACTTAGGTATGAATGTGTGTGTGTGTGTGGGACTGAAGGTAAGGGGAGAAAGTGAAAGCTCACTCACAATTTCTACAAATTATTGAAAATGTATGGGTAGTGTCTTAATGAATTCAGATGGTCCTAAGATTTTTTTTTTCCAAAATCTCTTCCCTTGTCTTGACGCAAAAATCTAATTTTAGAAGAAGCATTTATGACAACTCACTCTCATTAATTATAAGCCATATATTCAACTTTTGATTTTGACCCATCAAAAACCATATCCTTACCTTAGGTGTTGTTGCTATCCTTGATATCTAGTAATTTCTTCGATAACCATGACTGTAATTTAGAGACGAAAGAGAACAATAAGAATATTAGTTAATGATATTTTGGATGTATTATTAAGCTTCTACCATAGTCATTTACTTGAGTATTCCGGCCGAGGTCCATCACAACTGAAACTACAAACGAATGTTAGATACAAAACATATGCCGCAAAGAAGAATAAGAAGGGGAAGAAAAAGAACAACAAGAAGAGCTATCTACTCTGATGATGTTTCTGAAACTAGAATATTTGTAGTTTTGTGTTTGAATTGGAACGTTTGTTTTCTCTCTTCAGTCTTCATTGGTTTTACCAAGACATTTGTTATGTCACACCATTTGGTAAGAGAATCCAAATGCTGTTATTAATATACAGATTTGTTCCGCTTCAGAAATCAAGGAAAGTTCAACATACCAAAGAAACAAAACAAGAGCAATAATCCAAAAAGAGTATAAACAAATAGCCTAACAACACGTTTGTCAAAAAAAAAAAAGAATAGCCTAACAACACAGCTCTGGACTCTGAGTATAGAAACATACGACGTCGTTTCACTGGTTTATACAATCTACCCAGAGTAGGTACATTTATCTTATCTTCCACCCTTTCTTTGTGTTGGGTTTTAGCCTTTAGGGTCGTTCCAGATTGGTTTGGGTTAGGCCCATTATATATCTTCTGAAGACGGGATTGACAAAAACGCATGAAGCACGTGTTGTTTTGAACGTATCTAAGTCGTTGGTGAAAATGGTGAGCAAATCAATCATTTTCGTTTTATTGTATTGCAAAACGATTTTTCGGTCTTACATTAATTTTGAGCCTTAATTATTTTTTTTGCTATTGTATTATCACTCAGTTTTCTTCTTTCTTTATTTTTTTTTTTATTTTTGTCAAAGACTCTCACTTTTCTTTATTAATATTTGTACAATTTCTGATTTCTATTTTATAATTCATGTCTTTCCTAGTGGAGTATAACGAAAAAAAACTATAGTTTTCTCTTAGTCAACTACAAAAAAAAAAACTATCCTCATAAATCAATATCTTACAGACTTACACGATCAATCTTTTCCTTGTAAATATATTTGGACTACAACTGTTTCCTATGTTTGTATTACACCAATATTCTTCCGAAATTCCAGTTTAGCCGATTATTAGACTACCAATAAACAATACCAGTAAGTTTATTGAATCACTGATAAAAGTTATCTTTTCATTAAAATTATATCAATGGATTCATGTGTGGGGATTCTAATTTATTTGGACACCAAAATTACATATATATATATATATATATATATATATTTTTTTTTAATTAATATCAAATCTAATGTCAGTATATTTATGCATCATTTAGAGCACACTGTTAGAATAAAATTTTTAATTTGGATGATTGAATAACGCACTCTAATTTTTATTGTACTTAATTTTTTTTTTTTGCCTCTCTTATAAAAAGAATTGATTACAACAAATAAAACAGAAATGAAATGAGGTGTTGTTGTTAGGGTAAAGAAGCAAAAAAACGAAACGCACCACAGAGAGAGAGAGCCTCCTCCTCCGTCTCCCCCCCCATATTGTCGTCTTATCAAAGAAGAAGAAGAAACACATAAAAAAAATTTGCACAACATTTTCAGAAGCAATGGAGAGAGCAGTAATCTCCCCGAGTCTTAATCAAAATTACCTACTTTGTCCTTCACGCGCCTTCTCCACGCGTCTCCACTCTTTCTCCTCCTCTACTCGGAACTTATCGCCGCCGTCATCTGCTTCCATCAAGGTCAACTCTTTTTCTATCTTACTACTGTTTTATCGATTCCCTAAAATGTTATCATCTTCATTTTTGATCTAAACCCATTTCTCCGATGATTCTATCCACAGCTTCAGCATTCTTCGTCTTCTTCCTCTGTATTGTCAAGTGTCATCAATGGTGGTGTCTCTCTTACTCGATGCAACGCTGTGCTCTCCAATTCTTCCAGGTTTGTTTGGAAATCAGAATCAACATCTTTGGGTCTATTTGTCCAAATTCATCCAGGTCATCCACTTAATATATGTTGTTTTTGTCTAAATTAGTACGGAGGTGTCTGAAGTAGCCGACATAGATTGGGATAACATTGGATTCGGGCTTAAGCCGACTGATTACATGTATGTGATGAAATGTAACATCGATGGAGAGTTCTCTACAGGTGAATTGCAACGTTTTGGGAACATTGAAGTCAGCCCTTCTGCTGGTGTACTCAACTATGGACAGGTTTCTCTCTTTTATAGTTTTCTTCCTCAAATTCATCTCCTTTACTGTTTAACTAGTTTGATCAAACTAAGCTTAATCTGTGGGGTTAAGGTTATGGAATTGAAAAATTTGTGAGAAACTTTTGTCGATTTTGTTTCATAGTTTCTTAAAGTCCTGTCCTTTACTGTAACACAATCTGTCAACGACTCTAGTCTCGTAGTTGTTATGTTAGTTGCATATAGTGAGGATTTCTGTTATCTACCCAATCTATCTTTAGCTATTGCACTGAAATTTTCTCTTTTTATCAGCAATTGATGATGATGAGATGCCAAGAGTGTTGTGGTAGTGATTGGAATTTAGGATTACACGAGTCTTATTAGTTCATTGTTCTTCTTTTGCTTGTTTGTAGGGATTGTTTGAAGGGCTGAAAGCTTACAGAAAGGAAGATGGTAATAATATCCTCCTCTTTCGTCCTGAGGAGAATGCTAACCGTATGAGAAATGGTGCTGAGAGGATGTGTATGCCTGCTCCATCTATTGAGCAGTTTGTCGAAGCTGTGAAAGAAACTGTATTAGCAAACAAACGTTGGGTAATGACTCACATAGTTTTATTTGTTTGTCCCGATATGCGGAGGAAATTATCTATATATTTGTTTGCTGTTATGACTGTAACATGTGTGTTGATGTCTTGTTTTTAGGTTCCACCTCCAGGTAAAGGTTCCTTATATGTGAGACCGTTGCTTATGGGTACAGGAGCTGTTCTTGGTCTTGCACCTGCACCAGAATATACTTTCATTATCTATGTTTCGCCTGTCGGGAACTACTTCAAGGTCTTTCAAAGTTCCTCTTTCGATCAATTCCATATTTGTTGGATGTTCTTCTTTTCTGTAAATGATGATACGGATACATATAATGATGTCAGGAAGGTGTGGCACCAATCAATTTGATTGTGGAAAATGATTTTCACCGTGCAACTCCTGGTGGTACCGGAGGTGTTAAAACCATTGGCAATTATGCTGCAGTAAGTAAAAGCTGAGTTTTTGAATATATTGATTACCAAGGTTTTGTAACTCACACATACAACCCATAAATTTAGGTACTGAAGGCACAGTCCATTGCGAAAGCTAAAGGATATTCGGATGTTTTGTATCTTGATTGCGTTTACAAAAGATTTCTTGAGGAGGTCTCATCTTGCAATATATTCATCGTAAAGGTAAGTAAAAACGAATCTTTCGGAATCTGATGAAGCCTTGTAGAGTCTATAAGATGTCAATCCCCTTAGCAGTCTAATTTTCTAAGGCGTAGGAGATGAGATTATTTACCAACATTTGTCTTTCTCAGGATAATGTGATTGCTACTCCTGAAATAAAAGGAACTATTTTACCGGGGATTACAAGAAAAAGTATAATCGACGTGGCTCGAACGCAAGGGTTTCAGGTAATCTCTCTCCCCTTCTTCAGATTCTCAACAATACCCGCATCTTTAAAGTGGAACATAGCACCACTATTGGCTTGTGATCGCGGTGTATGTTTATTGGGTATCATTCAGGTAGAGGAACGGAATGTGACAGTGGATGAATTATTAGAAGCAGACGAGGTTTTCTGCACAGGTACCGCTGTGGTTGTCTCTCCAGTTGGAAGTGTTACTTACAAAGGCAAAAGGTAAAACCTTTATTTCTTTGTATCCACAACAAAAGCTAAACCGAAAAAGCCCCTTTTTTTGTATGTCATAAGAGCTTTTTTCTGAAACGCAGAGTGTCTTATGGAGGAGGTACTTTTGGAACTGTGTCAAAGCAACTCTACACCGTTCTGACAAGCTTGCAGATGGGTCTAATTGAAGACAACATGAATTGGACTGTGAATCTGAGTTAAGCCAGTCAAAATGCAATTATCAGTTCGGCTTCTTGGTTTTTCTTTTCATTTCCTATGGTCTGTGATTCTGATTCGTGAGAACTATAAGTTGGATTGTTTAGAATCTGGTTGAACTAATACTTCAGATCTTACAACTTAGATGGTTCAATATCTGTAGATGTTGTTACCTCACTACCAATAATCTTATATTTACATATTTTGTTTCTGATTACATGTTTACATCCAATGGTTACATATTTCTGATTACATGTTAACATCCCAAGTCTAAAGCACCATTTCTAAGACATAATTGATATCTATCAGATTTAAACCAGAACTTATCAGTAAGCAAAAAGTAAAAAGGCAATAACATGCCATAATAGTCTCTAAGGAGCGTGGATTTGGACTTGGTACGACTTGAAAAGATGTCATGATTATCTCATGATTACGAGATGATAACGTGTCTTATCTACTAGACTAATATAAAAAGTAGTGAGGATGACTTAAATTAGTGAAGTCTCTTATAATGTAGTTATAAACAGAAAAAGAAAAGAGATAGATGTGTTTTTGATGTGAACAACTTTTTTTTTTTAACCTTTAGAGTACTTCCAAAAGTCTTACTGGGACCTGAATAATTAGCCAAAAAGACCAAATTATTGAAGATGTTTTTTTAAAAAATAAGCCTACTCAATAGTTAATACAGTATATTCAAACCTCTTTCTCTCAGCTTTTTTTTTTTGTTTTTTTTTTTGTTTTTTGTTTTTTTTTTTTTCTGTTTGGGTTAAATTCATAGTAATGTAAACTACAATTATCATATCATTCTATAATCATTAATATTCATATGATTTTTTTTATGTCAACAACATGCATTAAACTTGTTTAAATTTAAATGGTGATCTAATTAAATCATTAACACAAATCAATAGGCATATGTTAGAAATGTCTTTATCTAACTTTATGAAAAGTGGAAAGAAGAGATGGCCTATATGCTAGAAGACCAATTCCTACCAATGGGCAATGGTGTTGAAATCTTCACAATTTTTTCCTTTCTTTAAGAGCTTTAAAGTTCAAAACTTTATGTACTTTTTTTGCAGTGATATATCATTATAATTTCATATAAAATGACATATAAACAGTGCAGAAAAATCAATAATTTGAATTGCTTATGACTTTATTTCTCAAGTCCTTTGACTTTTAAAAGCCTTTTATCCAATATCAACTTACGTCAACCTTTTTAGGTCATCTAGAAGAGTCCCTAAGTTTCAATTAAAAGTAGACAGTAAAAAATTGTCATTCTTTATTTCAACCACATTTCCTTGGCTGTCTGATATTTTCCGTTCAAGAAAACATAAAAATCGAACCAACGCAAAAGAACATTTGTTTCGGTAACTTGTGATGTTGGTTTCTATTCAAATTCATGTTTTTGTAAAATGTATTTTCAGTTGTTTTTTTTAAATAGTTAGTTTTTGTTTTTAGCACAGATATCTATAATTTTTTTACAATTTTTCTATTAATTTTATGACGAAAATACAATTTAATATGAATTTGTTTGACCAAATTGGACACATTTTTCTTCCTTTGTAGTCATATCACTATCGGTTAGCAATGCCTAATCCAAATTTCTATTTACTTTTGGTTTTCTAAAAGTTTTGATTTTTTTTGGTTATAGAAAAAACAAGTATATCTAAGCCATATTAATATATGGTTAGATTGATTGTTTCAATTCAATTCAAATCATTTTTTTTTTTTGGGATTGAGCACTCATAATAACAACTTTTTCACATATTTGATTAAATATGTATTTATAATTTAGATAGCTATGACGTGAAACATCATCTTCGAGACACCAAATGAGGTACGATTAACCTTTTGAGCTAAGTTAGTATAGACCATTTTTAGTATAAGAGTGATCATGGGCAATGACAACTTGTGATTAGATATAAAACACCATTTCTAAAAAGATTTGTACCATATTATACATGTGAACATGGATGCTATGGCAATACAAAAAAAAAAGGTTTTACATCAATTATTTTATATGTTTGTATTATATTTAAATGATGTTAAAATAATTTGCATCACTCAAATAAATGATTTATATTTTGTTGATGCAGATAATTTGCATCGATCGAAAAAATATTAGCTTCAGTTAATGGAATCAATGTTCATTTACATCACTTTCAATAAGTGTTGCAAGTCTTACATCATTTTTACTAAATTAATATAAAACATTTGCATCATTTATTTATACTAAAGTAAAATATTTATATCATTAGAAAAACTGCTGTTAAATAAATATTATAATAAATAATATGAAAAAATATTCTGTAATATAATATTTGATTATTTATTAATTTATAATTATTATTTATTCTATATTTATACTACTTATAAGTGAAGAGAACATATATATAAGCAAACAACAATACCTTGTTGTGCTATAGTACCTTGTTGTGCTACAGCCTATAGGCTATGTGGTGTGCAATCAATTCTGGATTTGTTTTTTTTTTTTTTTTTTTCTGTATCATTTTCTACGTGATGTTAATATAAATTAATAAACATATCAATTATTAAGTGAAAGTTAATTTATATATTTGTATCAATATTTTAAAAGTGGTGTAAATGATCTAGATTTGCATTCATTATAATATAATGATGTCATACAAATTAATAACAATATCAATTATTATTAAAAATAATTTAAAATAATATTACTTAGTTTTGTAATGTTATTTAACTTGTACAATATGTTTTTTTTTTTTTAATGTGGTAACATGTTTTTCTTTTTAGAAAAAAAAATGTGGTAACATGTTATAATGAGCTAGTTGCATGCCATGTTTTAAAACTCACTAGGCGTTAGTCGGGCAGTTGGGGTGGGCCTAGCGCCTAGCAAGAAATCAGAGATTAAATGGGGATTAATCGGTGACTAGTTTTAGGGTTATTTTATTAAATGAATAATAAAATATAAATATATAGTATTAAATCTTTGTATAATTCTATTTATGTTATAAAAAATATCAAATAAAATATAAAACTATAGCTTTCTCTTTAAAATTACGGTAGACATATAAAATCGTAATTTTAAAATAAAACTTTATGATTTTCATTAAAGGTTTGTACATTAGTTATTGTAAAATATCACAAACTCTTAATTTAGATGTCTAAATAACAAAAAAATATTTGATTTATATTTGGCTCAAAAAATAATGGATAAACACAAAACTAAGATGGGAGTATTCGGATTAGACGGTTATAATCGAATTAAACATATCAAATTAAACGAGTGTAATTGATTAATTGATGCTAGATGGGGATTAGTCATTAATCGAGACTGAGAGAATGGATTTAGCGATTTTACGGGATGTAAACGGTGTTAGGCGGAGATTATTAAAGAAGAGGTTGCATGTAAACGACATCTAAGTAATGGAGAAGATCGGCAAACGAAAAATCCACCAACATGACTTGATATTTCGGTATATGGACACAGTATACCAATTAATTTTTTGAGAGACATAAACTCTTTATAAACATCTCAAATACTCAAAGTAGTTTAAACATTTATCACGTTACAACAATCGTCAGTAATCTCAGAATCAAAACATTAGAAGCTTTTTAGAATCCATTGCACTCTAACCCCTCTCAACTTTTGGTCTAACTCCGCTACAAATTGCACTGGTATATATTCCGGTCTCTTGAATGCTTTTAACAATCATTTTATAAAGAAAAATTATGTAGTTTTCAGCACTTTTCTTCAGATTTAATTATCATGAAGTAAGCATATAAAGACGAAAACTGAATTTATAACATGGGGAACACCATTAAATCAATATCTATAGTTCATAGTAAGTGATTATGGTGCAAATAGAATCATATATATATTTCATATGTTTTTATGATGTAAATAATTTTTTTTTTTTTGTGATGAAGTTTCACGTGGAAATATGTTCGTCGTGAATATTATTAAATATCAACATTTGTAATATAATGAAAAATAAAAAAATAAAATATGTGTATAACATGCAACCAGGGAAAAAAAAATCGACGTGATTATTATTAAGTGACTGTATAGTGCTATATTCTTTCTTATTGTTTTAAACTGGGATTATAATTAGTTTACCTGATCCGGGGTACAATTTCTTCGGTTTGGCAATTTTGTTCACCTACCATAACGAATTTTTACCATCTTATTTGTTTCAATCTACTTTAATTGGTACCCATCCTTTCATTTTCATCCCCAAATACGTAGTTTAAAGATCCTATACATAATTTATAATAATTCATAAGTACGAAACTTAAGTGTAAAGACTAAATTGCTGTTAAAACTATGTGTAAAACTGTATTTCAGGTTCATGATTGGGAAAAATAGATGAATTTGTACACATATCAATACATTTAGGAATACATCAAGAGAAATTTCTTTGACAACTTGCGTGTGCAATAGTCTTCCTTATCTTCTCTTCCATTTCTTAATTCCACTATTGTAATACTAGTATTTAATTTTGCTGGCTTATATAATAACATTAAAATTTCCCAAAAGTTACTTTTTGATTTTTGGGTTTTTAATATTTTAATTTTTTTAAAATTTCCCTACCTTTTGACATATTTTCTTGCAAAGACTTTTTGACATCTCCTCCAGCTATTATATAGTCTCCTTATTTCTTTTGTGCATTCACATAACATTTCCCCTATATAGCTTACACACCATCATACCCACAAACATATATAATCTTTGTCATAGAGAGGGATAAACAAAGGCAGACATCAAGAACAATACCAAGATCAAGAATAAGACTTCACTAGGAGAAGGAGAGAATATGGGAAGAGCACCATGCTGTGACAAAGCGAACGTGAAGAAAGGGCCTTGGTCGCCTGAGGAAGATGCAAAGCTCAAATCCTACATTGAAAAAAATGGCACAGGAGGCAATTGGATCGCTTTGCCTCACAAGATTGGTATTAATACTTTTTTAACTACTTTTATATTCACAGTATCTTTGATGATTCTGATCTCTCTGATCTATCTCTCTTTTGTAAAGAATAATTGATAACTAAAGGGGCTTTTTGTTTATATAATTATTTCTTGGTTGGCTTAATTAAGGGTTGAAGAGATGTGGGAAGAGTTGCAGGCTGAGATGGCTTAACTATCTTAGACCAAACATCAAGCATGGTGGCTTCTCTGAGGAAGAAGAAAACATCATTTGTAGCCTTTATCTTACCATTGGTAGCAGGTACGAAACTCTTTTTTTTTTTTTTGGGTGAAAATCATGAGAAAACTCCTAATTAAGTAGTTATGTGATGATGATTAAAGGTGGTCTATAATCGCTGCTCAATTTCCGGGACGAACAGATAACGATATAAAAAACTATTGGAACACGAGGCTTAAGAAGAAACTTATCAGCAAACAACGAAAGGAGCTTCAAGAAGCTTGTATGGAGCAGCAAGAGATGATGAAGAGACAACAACAACAAATTCAAACTTCTTTCATGATGAGACAAGAGCAAACAATGTTCACATGGCCACTACATCATCAGAATGTTCAAGTACCAACTCTTGTCATGAATCAAACCAACTCGTTCTGCGATCAAGAAGATATTAAGCCAGCGATCATAAAGAACATGGTCAAGATCGAAGATCAAGAACTGGAGAGGGCAAACCCTCATCATCATCAAGATTCGATGACATACGCTTTCGATCATCTCTCCTTCTCTCAACTCTTGTTAGATCCTAATCATAACCACTTAGGATCAGGAGAGGGTTTCCCCATGAACTCGATCTTGAGCACCAACGCAAACTCTCCGTTGCTTAACACAAGTATTGATCATCAATGGTTCGGGAATTTCCAAGCCGAAACCATCGACTTATTTTCAGGAGCCGCCACAAGTACTTCGGCAGATCAAAGCACCATTAGTTGGGAGGACATTAGCTCTCTTGTTTATTCCGATTCAAAGCAATTTTGTTAATTAACTTATATATTCTCAACATGAACCGTATACCTCATTATTATTAATTGGGGTAATAGGGTACGTGTATATATGGAATAACGATTTATTTTAGAAACTTTTTATTGATATGTCTATGTAAAACTCCTACACGAGAGATCTTAACAAACTAATCACATACACATACATTAACAAAATTTTGTTATTGTTACTTTTTAAAAAGTAAGAACTTTGTAATGTGCATGTTATATGGGATAATCATGTGTTACGTTTCCAACTTTCCATCTATATATATTGGGCAAAGTGTATATACATTTTTAAAAAATAATAATGGTGCTTTTGTGTTCTTGGCACGTATATATATGGGAAAACGGTCAAAATATACCTCAACAATTTCTCGTTAGCTTTTTCATACCCCAACTTTGATACCCTGCAAATTACGGCCCCAACTCAAAGTTAATTCAAATTTCCTATCTAAATTCCATCAAATGTTTCGGTTTCGACATCCGTCCAAACAGTCTTAAGCGAAAGCTTAACGGTTGATTAGTCAGCTTTGACGTGGCACTTCGGCTTGACAAAACGACGTCGTTTTGACATTTTGGCGTGTGTTGAGCACTGAAACAAAACGACGTCGTCTTACAATTAGGGGATTCAAATCGATTTCTTCCCCAAATCAATTTTAGGGTTCATATCGTTTGTTTGAAAGAAAAGATAGAGTGATTGAGTGTAGAGTGTAGAAATGAGAGAGTGATTGAGTGTAGAGTGATTGAAATCAATATCACTCTCTCTTTCCTTCGAGCAAACGATATGAACTCTAAAATCCCCCAAGCCGAAGTGCCACGTCAAAGCTGACTAATCAACCATTAAGATTTTGCTTAACACCGTTTGGATGGATGTCGAAACCGATACATTTGATGGAGTTTAGATAGGAAATTTGAATTAATTTTGAATTGGGGCTGTAATTTGCAGGGTGTCAAAGTTGGGGTATGAAAAAACTAACGATAAATTGTTGGGGTATATTTTGACCGTTCTCCCCGTATATATATATGGTCGGATCCATATGTACGTGATTGGATTCATTGATTGTATGTTGATCATCCTACTTTTTCGAATAACTGTTGTTTAATTAGGATCCCCTAGGATTCGTTAGGGTTATTACCTGGATGTCGGATTGTGCAAAGCATTTAGCTGGAAACCATATTGATGTTAATTAATAACAATTAAGAGTTAATATATATATATATCGATTTTATAAGGATAAGAATACCAAACCATTTGACAAAAAAAGAAAAGTTTTGATTACCAAATAAATGAATGTGTGGAACTCTGAACAATTCTCAAAGACATGACCTCTCTCTCTTCCTAGCAAGTCACTAATCTGTTTTTTGTTTCCTCACAAAATCAAATGATGATATCATACGAAAATTATGTTTTCCCTTACGAGTTTGGCACATACGTTGCCTACTCAAAAATCAGATCAAATTGAGAAAGTCCTAAAGTGACACTGTCGCTTAAAAATATATTGTACTAAAACTTGAATTTGTCCAGTGTAATTTTCGGTAAACAACACCTGAGTTCACCTATATTATGTAGAAAAAAGCATGACATTAATTAATTTAAGAGACATACCAAATTTCTTTTAAACATGCACAAGATTATTTTTCCCGCTTATGAATTAAAATCATCCAAACAGTACAAATTAAACACATATATGTAGAGAATAATTAAAAAGAGAAGATATATATTTTGTTGATATCAAACCATCCGTTCAGTCCTAGAAGCTAGAAGTAGACTAGACTAGACTTCCCGGTTCATTACAAAAAAAAAAAAATATATATATGTATGTTCGATCTTTCGTATATTCCCTTGTATAGGACAAATGGGATGATATATAAATGACGTTTTCAAAGAACATTACAACAAAAGAAATCAATTAATCTATCCAAGAAAGTAGAGTATTACAATACTAGTCTTCGAAGCTGAAAGACAAGTCATAATTTGGATGTTCCAAACATTCTCTTCAAACAGCAAAATGACAAAATATTCTCCTTTAATTTAATACTTATAATTTGTAAACCATGCGCCCATGAATTCACTAAATAGTAAATATCATATCGTTTTATCCACAACTAAGAATGTTAGTGTTGCATTACATACTGCCAAATAATGAAATTGTGGATACGTTCAAATGTAAAGAATCTTATTATATGCTTTTATTTGTATATGAATGTAGTTGAAATTTTGTTATCAAAATTTTTAAAATATGTACTTCCGGAGTCCTAATTTTTAGACGTGTAGAAAAGTTCTTATCCTAATGTATGTAACTATATATTGTTAATCGTGGCATAGGAAAAAAAGGGACCTAGTGATGAAACCATGCACCTAAGCCATTTGCATTAGTTCAGTGGAGTGTACAACGTGTCATAGGCATGGACATATTACGCACATACTTTATACATATATTGTAACATCCCCGAACCAAAATTGAGGATTTTGAGAGTGAGTGTCAATCAACACTAAGAAGAGTGTCGATCGACACCATCAATTTTTGTTCGACTGGGTTGTTTTAATTCATTGTTTTGGTTCGGTTTGATTCAATTGAAGCTCCTAACCAAGGTTTATAAGGTAAAATTCGACCTAGGTCGTGGAAAGGGGTTGTTTTGGTCGTTCTAAAGAAAAAGAGAGAAGAGAGAGTGTTCTTGAGGGGATTTGGAGATTCTAAGCTGTTTTGGTGAGATCTGTTCTTGTGGAGTAGAGATCTGGTGCTAGGAACGAAGGAGAAGCCTTCTAAGGTGTTGGATTCGTCGTTGTTGGGTGAGAATTTATTGCAAAAGAGGTGAGTGCATGACCATGACTGATCTAAGCCTGAGAATCATTTGTTTTGCTTGATTTGTTGCTGTTTGTGGGGTTTTCTTGTATTTTTATGGTTGGGATGTGGTTCCCATGTGTTTCCAGGACTTCTGGGTGAGTTTCAGACAATTTGGAGGAGGTGGGAAACAGTTCTGCGACTTTCAGCTTCAAGCAGAACGATCTGTGGAGTCGTTGTCGATCAACACCAAGTGGGTATCAGTCGACACCAGGGGAGTGTCAATCGACACCAATTTCTGTCAGCAGCGGCTGATGCTTGTTTTTCCTAGTTTGTTTGTGTTTGGTTGTTATTTGTTAAACTTTGGTATCTCAGTTGCTTGTGTGTATAGCCTAGTAGATGGATGGATTGCCTCACTAAGTATTTGTGGTAATACTTAAGCATCTCAATTGTTGTTTGCGGTGTGCAGGCATGAAACGTGGAATCATGGCGATGAGGAGGAGGATGATCTATGGTCTTGGTTATTGTGTTATGGTTATGTTATTGATGTTGGAACCTTGGATAGAGTTATGCTAGGTTGTTGGATAGAATGGTTAGGAATGTTATTGTATTGATGATGTATTGGTTTTGTGTTATTGGTATGTTTCCGCTATGCTTAATGGTTATTTCTGGATTAATGTTGAGTTGTGATTTGATTTGGTTTAATTAAGTAGTATGAGATGCTTAATTATATATTGTATTTATTATATTGGAAAAAAAGAAAAAAAAACGGGTCGGGTTGTTTCATTTTGGTATCAAAGCCCTTACGGTTCTAGGATGGTTAAGTGGATGATTTAGAGCAGTTTAGGAATTTTATTGGTTGAATTATTTTCCTGTTGCTGGATGCACGATGTTGTGTGATGGAATTGATTATGAGTAGTTAGTCAATTTATTGTGGTATGGAGTTCTAGTATCATCCTCTTCGAGCCTTCAATGAAATTCCACGGTAAGTTATTTTGTGTGTTGTAAGATGTGTAGTGTTTTTAGCTTTCTGTGCCGGAAGTGCAGTTGGCTATTGACAAGTTGTTGGAAAGTGGTAGATCACACCGGTATCGGGAAATACCGTTGGCGGTTATTTGTGAAAGTGGATGTGTTTGAAATGGATTTCTAAGAAGTTAAGTTGGAGAATTACTTCGTTTATTAATTTGTGAAAGTGGATATGTTTCAATTGTGAATTTTACTCTCTATGACTTCATTCAATTTTTGTTTTGTTTGATGATCATATGAATTTTTCACTTTGTTGTAGGAAACAATCTAATGAAGCAATGGCACTGGCTCCCCTTATAAAAGAGATTGTCGATCATTACATTGGTTCTGATCAATTAACTTCAGCAATGCTGAGTCTTCCGGGTTGAGAAGCTTCGCTGTGCTGAAATCGGAGATATTAGCTTCATAATCGTTATCGAGAAGGATGTTGCCTCTGGTAATATCAGAAAAGTGTGGCGGCGGTGGGAGCAGAAGCCGAAGAGCTTCACCATGTTGCAGTGACGGATCTCTGTTAACGCTCTTACCTCCCTCATTTAGTAAGTCTTGCTTCACCACTGACTTTCATATCTCTTCTTCCAGATGTAGCTTTTTAACGGCTACGATTGCACCTGGGAGGTTTGCTTTGTAGACTTTACCGTATCCTCCGATTCCGATCAGGTATCTTGGTATTTGATTTTGCCATCATAGCAAAAGATTGACAAAGTATCTCCAGTTTCAGCATCTGAGTTGTTGTTTCCATTTTTCAGTTTTCGTTTCTGAAGGAAGTAGGTAGGTAAATATCCCTGCGCATATAGAGAGAATGACGAGTGCTCCTAGGATCCAAAACACAAGGAAGCCATTCTTCCCTCGGGAAGTAATAGGGCATGATTTCAACCTTTTTCTAGGAATATTATTGCATAAGCCTCTGTTTCCCTCCAATGAATCTGCTGTTGCCTTTCGAAATGCTGGATTGTCTGGAAGCGGACCCCGAGTTGATTTTTTTTTTACCTTGAAACTTGTTGGAATGATACCTGAAAGATTGTTGTGTGAAAGGTCGTCGAGCTTGTCTAGTCTCTGCAAGTAGCTGGGTTGTGATTGGATTTCTCCATCGAGCCGGTTAAAGCTGAGATCAAGATAAGTTAACTGAGCAAGCTTTGTTTATCTGGGAATGTGTCCATCACACTACAAGAAAACATGGAATTGCCGACTGCAAGTTGCGACTAAAAACACAGTCGCTAAGTTTAGCGACTGAATTGTGATTGTTTTGCTACTGAATGACTACTAAAATAAAACAGTCGCCTAGTAGACGCTAATTCGAGACTGATGCATAATGTCGCAGTGTAGTCGCCAATTTGCGACTAATTTGGAGACCAGTTTGACAGTCCTTAAAAATTGTGACTAAAAAGCTACTATTTAGCGACTGCTTTAATTAATTTGGACCGTAACAAAACACGAAAACCCACTTCTTATTCGTTAATAGGCGCACCATATAAAATGAAAAACCCTAGTTCTAAGCTTTTCTAATCTCTTTTTTTTTCTCCTCCTTCTATGTTCCATTTTCTCATTCTACTATGTTCTTAGCTTCATCTTCCCCACCATTTTTATGTATCTTCTTTTCCTCCGTCGCGATATTATTTTTTACTCGTCCTCAAGAGAGGGTTGAAATGTTGTTGGCCTTGTCACCCTAATCCATAGTCATAAAAATTCCATTCCCTCCGACTACGAATCTGTGATTAAGATTCGAAGCTTCTTGATCGTTTATCGCTGGATTCTTTGTTAGTAGTTTCCTCATCACCAAACTCACGGTTGGTAAGTCCTCAGATCTACTCGATTTTCATTTTTTTTGTTTGTTGTTGAATTCCTATTTTTCAGTTTTAGATGAAGGATTGCATGTTGTTTGTTTTGATTACTGTAGGTGATCTCGACAGGGCATATTTCTTTACCGGGAGATCTTACAATCGGATGCCATCATCAATGCTACCTTCGCTGATCCGACGGCTTTGGAAGAGAGCAGCAGCTTGGAGTCCATGAACCCTAATTATTGATGGACTTGTTTTTTTTTGTTATGTAATTTGGGCTCGTGTATTGTGTATGGCCCATTATTTATTGGGTTGTAATTGTAATTTTCGAAGGTCCATTAACATAAATTTTTTTCTAATTCGGTTCGAATAAACCAAATTAGAAAAAAAAATCGGTTTATTTTGGAATTGATTTTAAATCTAATAACCGACCCGAATAACCCGATTATCGAATAACCCAAACCAAATTTTTATTAAGTTCAATTCGGTAAAGTTTACAGAAAACCGAAATTTTGAAAAACCGAATAACCCGAAATAACCGAATGCCCAGGACTACAAAACAATAACCAAAACAGTCACAAATGAGTAACCAGATCAGTCGCTAAAGCGTTGCAAATTCAGTCGCAACTTTAGCGACTGTTTGGCGAGGGAAGAACGACTACAATTATCAGTCGCCAAGTAGTAGCTCCGTCTTGACTGTTTGGCGACTGATTATTTTAGCGACGCATTGTTTAGCGACTACGTATTTCAGTCGCCAATCAGTCGTTACTAAGTAGTTTTCGACTGTTTAGTGACTGTTTTTGTAGTCGGTAAATCCATGTTTTCTTGTAGTGTCAAATTTGTTTCTTCACAGGTTCATGCAAAGGTTTGTGAGATATGAGAGTTGAATCTATTCGAAGATAAGTCCAGAGACTAGAGCTTGGTTAAGAAACTTAAACCTACAGGAACTCTTCCAGATAATTGATTCCCATTAAGTAGCAGCTTCGACAAACCTGTGAGATTTCCAATTCCTTCTTGAAGCTCACCAGCGAGGTTGTTGGTAGACAGATCCAGCACAACTAGTTGTATCATGTTCCAAATCTCTGGTGTGATAACACCCGGGCCGAGATGTTGTTGTTTGACATGATCAAGGCACTTAGCTTTCGACTCTTCCCCCAGTTGCCTGAAATCTCGCCATGGAATTTGTTATGGCTGAGATCAATGAAATCAAGATGTGGGTAAACCCCAAAAGCTTCATAAATATCACCAATGAATAGGATAATTAGAAATATCTCAAAAGCAGTGACGCTTTTTGTAAGAACACATATATCCATACAGATTTTAGCTATACAAAAATTACTTATATTTAGAAATCCAACAAAAAAAATAAACGTATAGTAATGGGTAATTGTTTGATACGTCTTCCAGTTCTCCCTACTTCAAAATTATATTTTATTTACACATAGTATTTAAGAATTTATCTCTTATAGCATTTCTTGTTTCTCAAGTGTTCTTTTCGTGTGAAACCAACACAAAAATATAAAACAATACTTAATTTAGACGGAAATAATTAAGTACTCATCGAACCGATTATACTGACTCAATGTTTTGCTATGATCCAATATTCATCTTTCGATTCAACTATTTTGTAGAGAACAAAAATCTAAACGGAGAATGTCACTAAAATCGAAACGGATAAATATGATAGAAATCAGTTGATGGTTAATAATAAAGATATGAAATATGAAAACTACTATTTAAGTTTTTATCAAGCTTCGAGTTTGTTTGCATGAGTATTCTTGTTTCGATTCAAATATTTTATATTCACTTTGAGGAGAACGAAAAATCTAAACGAAGAATGTGACTTTTATTTATAATATTTGAGAAGTACACAATAACATATTAAAGGAAACAGTTTTGATGGCTAATAAATAGGAGATATATGACGAAAACAACTATATATATAAATATTTAAGTTCTTATTTATAAGCATATTGTTCAGTCCATTTTCGGGCTGTCTGATCAAATTTGAATCTTTCATTTTTAAACTGCTCTCCAATCTCAGGTACAAGAGGATCATCTGGGTTTGGGGCCGCCAATAGTGCACTTATGGATAGGAGCGCCTGTTGTTTATATATTAACAAAATTAACATAAATAATACTTAAATGATGAAAAACAATGAAAGAAAACGAGAAAGCAGAAAGTGAACAATATAAAACAAAATATTTGAGTTGAGTTTTTGAACCTTTTCAACGGTGAGAGAAGGAGTCCATTTGTCTTTAAGAGTGTCAAGACAAATCGATCCATTAGAATTGATATTTGGATGGTAAACCCGAGTTTCGAAAGTAAACTATATATCAAAGAAAAAAAATGTAAAACATATTTACTTTTGTAGTTAAAAAACAAAAGTTAATCTCTATCAAAATACAATATTTTTATAAATATATAACCTACCTTGGGTGGTTTAAAAGGATAGTCATTAGGAAACTCAATGCGGATCTGAAAGATGCCACCAACATAGGGAGTACCCTGGGGTCCGTAAATCGTCGTCTTCCATTTGAATATATTTGTTTCTATACCTATATTGATACATATCACCAACAAACAATATTATTATAGTTCACACCAAGAAAAATTCTAATAGTTTACGTATAAGTGTGGTAATGATTACATTAAGAAATGTGAATACAATTTATTTATATAATGTAGAGAGAAAACAAAAACTACTAACCAATACTGTACAAAGAGTTTTGGGATTTCATGTCCTTGAGTTCCTTCTGAATTCGCTGTGTTGCTCTAGCCTTAACCGACATTTTTTTTCAATTACTCACCAAACTATATATATATATATATACCTTTGCATAAAATGAAATAAGTTGTTAGTATGATGGTGTTACAAACCGTGAAGTAGAAAATATTACAATATATCAAATTGTTAAAATAGATAAAAATCAATCACTTACTAGGAAGATGTTAGTATGGATTGTGTTGTAATAAAATGGAAGGGTATCAGGTAATATATAGTTTCAGAAAATTGACACAATAAATGTCTTCATAATTATATAATCACTATTAATAATATAATATCTTTTTATAGTATCTCTGCTTTTAAGTATTGTCTACATGCATGCATGATAAAAATCAATCTTGCGTATATAAACCAAATTTTTAACCATTAATGGTATATTCCCTTGTATAGGACAAATGGGATGATATAGAAATGACGTTTTCAAAGAACATTACAACAAAATAAATCAATTAATCTATCCAAGAAAGTAGAGTATTACAATACTAGTCTCTGAAACTGAAAGACAAGTCATAATTTGGATGTTCCAAACATTCACTTCAAACAGCAAAACGACAAACATAATTATGTAATTATTCTCCTTTAATTTAATTCTTATAATTTGTAAACCATGCGCCCGTGAATTCACTAAATAGTAAATATCATATCGTTTTATCCAAACTAAGAATCTTAGTGTTGCGTTACATACTGCCAAATAATGAAATTGTGGATACGTTCAAATGTAAAGAATTTTATTATATGCTTTTTATTTGTATATGAATGTAGTTAAAATTTGTTATCAAAACTTTTAAAATATATACCTCCGGAGTCCTAATTTTTAGAGGCGTAGAAAAGTTCTTATCCTAATGTATGTAACTATATATTGTTAATCGTGATTTAGGAAAAAAGGGACCTAGTGATGAAACCATGCACGTAAGCCATTTGCATTAGTTCAGTGGGCTGCAGAACGTGTCATAGGCATGGACATATTAGTCACATACTTTATATATATATATATATATATATATATATATATATTGTAACATTCGTGAACCAAAATTGGGGATTTTGGGAGTGAGTGTTGATCGACACCAAGAGGAATGTCGATCGACACCATCAATTTTGGTTCGACTGGGTTGTTTTAATTCGTTGTTTTAGTTCGGTTTGATTCAGTTGAAGCTCCTAACCGAGGTTTATAAGGTAAAACTCGACCTAGGTCGTGGAAAGGGGTTGCTTTGGCCGTTCTAAAGAGAAAAGAGAAAAGAGAGAAGAGAGAGTGTTCTTGAGGGGATTTGGAGATTCTAAGCTGTTTTGGTGAGATCTGTTCTTGTGGAGTAGAGATCTGGTGCTAGGAACGAAGGAGAAGCCTTCTAAGGTGTTGGATTCGTCGTTGTTGGGTGAGAATTTCTTGCAAAAGAGGTGAGTGCATGACCATGGCTGATCTAAGCTTGAAAATCCTTTGTTTTGCTTGATTTTTTGCTGTTTGTGGGGTTTTCTTATATGTTTGTGGTTGGTATGTGGTTCCCATGTGCTTCCACGACTTCTGGGTGAGTTTCAGACAATTTGGAGGAGGTAGAAAACGGTTCTATGTGGTATGTTGTCCATATATTTCTCCAACCTCTTATTGAGGAGTTAAAAGAGTTGTGGTCTACTGGAATTGATGCGTACTATGTGACCTTGAGTTAAAATTTTTAATCTAAAAGCAGCGCTGATGTGGACGATCAGCGATTTCCCGGCATATGGCATGTTATCTGGATGGACAACACATGGTAAATTGTATTGTCCAGTTTGCATGGACGATACAAAGTCTCTTTATCTAGCTAATGGAAGGAAGACATGTTGGTTTGATTGTCACCGGAGATTTCTTCCCCATTGTCATCCTCTTAGGCGGAATAAAAAAGACTTCTTAAAAGGTAAAGACGCTATGAGAGAGTATCCACCTGAGTCTTTGACCGGTGAGCAAATTTACTCCGAGCGATTGAGTGGTGTGAATCCACCAAAAACGAAGGACGTCGGTGGAAATGGTCATGAAAAGAAGATGCCGGGATATGGGAAGCAACACAACTGGCACAAAGAAAGCATATTGTGGCAGCTGCCATACTGGAGGGACCGCAATCTACGACATAATATTGACGTGATCCATACAGAGAAGAATTTTTTGGACAACATCATGTATACTCTTATGCGTGTGAAGGGTAAATCAAAAGATACCATCATGTCAAGATTGGATTTACTGAAGTTCTGTTCTCGGCCACACTTACACCTTGATAGTAGGGGTAAAGCACCTTTCCCGGCATATACATTGACATACGAAGCTAGAACAAGCTTATTGGAATGTGTGAAACACTCAATTAAATTTCCAGATGGTTATTCGTCAGACTTAGCTAGTTGTGTTGATATGGAAAATGGAAAGTTTTCAGGCATGAAGAGCCATGATTGCCATGTTTTTATGGAACGATTACTTCCATTTATCTTTGCAGAACTGTTACACAGGAATGTCCACCTTGCGTTATCAGGTACTCGTTAATTAATAAATCAAAATTCTATTTATTTATGAAGTACTTATATAATTCTTAATGTGTTATTGAAGTTTGAATATATCTTGTAGGGGTTGGAGCATTTTTCCGGGACTTATGTTCTAGGACTATGCATACAAGTCACCTTCATATTCTAAAACAGAATATAGTTCTCATCCTATGCAACTTGGAAAAGATCTTTCCACCATCCTTTTTTGATGTGATGGAGCGCCTGCCTATACATCTCCCTTACGAAGATGAATTAGGAGGTCCTGTCCAATATAGGTAGATGTATCCTTTTGAAAGATTTTTTAAAAAATTGAAAGGAAAAGCAAAGAATAAAAGGTATGCAGCAGGATCAATTGTTGAATCATATATCAATGACGAGATTGCATACTTCTTAGAGCACTACTTTGCCGAGAACATACAAACAAAATCAAGGTAAATGCTATCAAGATTTGAATTTATTGTGTGAATATATATTTAATTTTCAATCATTTGGTCAGGTTAACAAGATTTGATGAAGGTGAAAACCTTGTATATCATGTGCCTGGAGTGCCTTCTATATTTACTCACGTTGGCCGTCCAAGTGGGGAAATGCATGAAACATGGCTCTCAAGCCGAGACTATCAATGCGCACACGCATATGTTTTAAGAAATTGTGACTATTTCAAGCCAATTGAGAGGTATATAATTAAGTAGGGATCGCTCAAATTACATATAATCTGCTATGATTTCTCATATATTTGTGTTTGTCTTGTATATATAGTATGTTCGAAGATTTTCTTTCAGCAAAATATCCAGGACTTCCCGAGAAGGAACTCTCCGCCAAAAGAGCAGACGAATATCATTTATGGGTTAAAGAATATGTGTGTGACAACAATACTCTATATATAACAATACTTATTAAAATTATTGAAAATAACTTATACATATATATGCAGGTTACTTACTGGAACGCCACAAATCCATTTCCTACTTGGGTTCAAGAGATAGTGCATGGACCTTTGAATAATGTCAAAACATGGCCAATGTATTTTACAAGAGGCTATTTGTTTCATAAAGAGAATCACGGCGCTGGACGAAACACATGTAACTATGAGGTATGTGGTAAGGGTGAAAATTACACGGATGAATCTGATGCAGCGGATTTCTACGGAACCATAACTGATATCATAGAGCTTCAATATGAGGGAATGGTTAATTTGAGAATCACACTTTTTAAGTGCAAGTGGTATGACCCTGTTATCGGGAGGCACTCGGATCAGCAATGGTGGTGTCATAGACGTACTTTCAACAAAAAAGTACAATAAATACGAACCATTTATTCTAGGTAAGTATATATATATATATATATATATATATATATATATATTTATTTATCTATAAATAAAACAATATTGTTGATATGCAAATGTAACTTTCATAATTTGCAAATGCAGCCTCTCAAGCAGAACAAGTGTGTTATATTCCGTATCCATACATAAAAAAACCGAAGCAAATATGGTTCAATGTTCTAAAGGTGAATCCGAGGGGAAACATTTCTGGGGAATATGTCAACAGTTCAGAGACGACTCTTTTGCAAACCGAAAATGATGATACTGTATTGATGACTACAATTAAAGATATTGTACTTGACAATTTGGAAGAGGAAGTACACCCAATAAATCTAGATTACGGCGTTGACGATGTGGAACCTGAAGATGAATTCTTGTGTAATTTATCATCTTCGGATGATGAAGAACCAGATGATGAAGAATCCTCCTAATTATGTTTATGACAAATTTGTGCAATAAATAATATGTAATATATCCTGAATTGTGTTCTAAATTAAGCCACTGATTAGCGACAATTAAGTGACTAAGTTCAAAATACTTGGGTTTAATTACCCCAATCCGTTAATGGACCAGATTATAGAGTCCTTAAACAAGCCCAGTTTTTTTAAAAAATTTGTCTGCGTATATGCCAACTATTTAGGGACTGATAAGCGACTATATTGAAACTGATTGGGTTAATTAAACACGAAATCCATTTACTTGGTCCATTAACGGCCCATCACACACGACCTAACCCTAATCATAACCTTATCTCTAATCATTCTCACCTTTCTTCTTCTTTGTGTTCTTCGCCGTTTTCTCTCTAACCACGAAACCCTAATCTTCGCCGTTTTCTCTCTAACAACGAAGATGCCTCTTGTCAAGAAGCCTGGACGCAAGAGAAATGTTGCCCCCAACGCTTCTCTCAGACCCGGTGGCTCTAATCCACCGTCTAAGGTGAGAAGACTCAACCCTCTACCGCCTCTATACAACTTCACTCCGGCGGCTGAAAATCCTACGCCTCCGACGCCTCAAGAAGAAGTCCGCGTTTATCCCCAGCTATCGACATCTGCGGCACCGCAGGCCAGAAACTATCCACCACCGCAGGTTCTTTTTCAGAACTCCGTGAATCGAGTTGGTTTAGAGTATCCATCTCGGTCATCAACTGAAGTGATGAACAATCCACCGGTTCAATCGAATCCATTGGAAGATTCTGCGAGATCTCCAAATGCAGCCTCTCACGCTCAAAGTCATCCTTCTTCTCAAGGTCACAACTTCGTAGAGTCAGATCCAGTCTTGCCGGAACTCCAAGAAGACACGTTGAGGGCTCTAAACGCGATACTTATGGTGCCGGACCGTCATAAGTTCACCACCGTCCTCTCTCCGGAACCGAAGCCTGGCACGACTTGGTATGTCTACTTTTTCATAATTTTACAACCGTTTTCTAGTTAGTTGGTTGATTTTTGTTGTCTGATTGTAGTAAATACTCTTAGGGATTCATGTCTGTTATTAGTTGGCTTCAGATTGTAGTAAACGACTTAGTGTTTAATGTCTGTTTCAGTGTGTAGTAAACGATTTTAACTAACAGTGTTCTAGTTAGTTGTGAAACAAATTCTGAAACAACCATGTTCTAGTTTGTAAATTAGTTAGACTTACAGCCGTGTTCTAGTTTCTGTCAACCGTGTTTCAGTGTTTCATGTCTGTCAAAGAACTGACTTGATTCTTTTGTTATATGAGGTTTACTCGTGATGTTAAATCAGCACTGGTTCGGAAGATTACTAGAGTTTTTACAAACAAATTTGATGGTCCATACTACAATTGGTCATGTGTGCCTCCGAAGAGACGAGAAAGATACTTCATTGAGTTTGCCGTATAGTTTTAATAACAGGAACAGTGCAAGAGTATTTCTATGACATATGCCAACGACGGATGAAAAACATGGTTAGCGACGTTAGGACTAGTCGAGTGCGACCTACATGGATCGAGGGTGACCTGTGGAAAATAATGGTTGCTTAGTGGGAGACTGAAGAAGCACAGGAAAGGAGTCAAATCTATTCCAAAGCTCGCATGTCAGACCGTAATGGTCTCGGTCCTCACATGCACTTATCTGGGCCAACATCTTATCAACAAGTCAAACAAGGGTTGGTGAGTAACTTATGTTTTTTTCTTACACCTTTGCAACTTAAACTTATTTCTTAACCCTTTTCTTTGTTTTTGTAATATTCCAGGAAGAAAAACTTGGGAGACCAGTGACTCTCGGTGAGGTTTTCAAAGAGACTCATACAAAGCCAGATGGTACGTATGTGGATCGCAAGGCCGAGAAGATCTTTACAACTTATGAGAAAAACGTACAAGCTAGGCTATCTGAGATTGAGTCAGATCCTTCACGAGTTCAGGAGCTCACAGCAGAAGATTATACTGCCATCTTTCTTCAGGTAAAGTTACATTTCTCACAATCTATATTTAAAGAGTCTTTAACTTTCATATTCTCTATTTACAGTTTAACCTTTTCTTTTCTCAGTCCAATGAGAAGGATTCACGAGGTAATATTTTTGGGCTCGGTAGCCTCAAGGATCTTCTTCAGGGTCTTCTCAATGGCAACAACTATCATCAACAAGGACAGTCATCATCGTTTGTAACATTGCAAGAGCAAATGAAGGAAGCTCAAAGGATCATTGAAGAACAAGTTGCTTATGCGACAAAACGTGATGCTGAGTTTGCTGCTCGTGAAGCCGAACATTCCAAAGTTGTGGCTGAGCAACAGAAGAAGATAGATCGCTTGGAAAATTTCATGCAGAAACTTGATCCGGCCTTTCTCGAGTTCCATGAGTCTGAATCAAGTGATGCATCCATCGACCCTCCTACACAAAGAGCATCTCCTCCTTAGGTTAATTCTTAGGCTACTTATCTCTCTCTATTTCTTACTCTAATTAACTTGACAATTTGGGATGATGTGTTGTTCCTTGTCACTTAAGAGAATCATAATTTTAGGATTTATCATTCTGGTTCTCTCTTTTTGTTATTGCTTATGTGGTGTACTAATTACGATTATGGTTAACTTTTGGTAATTAAAAATGCAAATTTTAAGGCTTTCTTTGATTATAAATTCGAGTTATAAACAAAACAAAAAAGAAAAGATTCTGGTTTTTAATCCCTATAATCTTCAAATGGTCATTAAATCTATCTTTACATAGTTGCAACACAGTCGTCAAATAGTCGTCTCGTAGTAGCCACGTAGTCGCTACATTTAACGACTATATCACAACTATTCTCAAACTAATCTCCTTCACATCGCATTAATCGTTAAACTGTCAGCAAATAGTCGTAAATATTTACTGACTACCTTACGACTATCTGTACACAACGACTGTTCACAGTTTTATTAATCGTAACTTAGTCCCAAAACAGTCGTAAACGTTTACGACTACTTTTACGACTACGTGGATTAGTCTTAAAGTAGTCGCTATTTACCGACTAAATTACGACTGAATTTCTTACCGACTAACGTTTTACGACAACAGTGATTAGTCGTAACGTAGTCGTAATTTCTGAAATAGCGATACTAAACGACTATAAATGCAGTCGTAAATTGCCTGTTTTCTTGTAGTTGATGTTGCCTCTGGTAATATCAGAAAAGTGTGGCGGCGATGGGAGCAGAAGCCGAAGAGCTTCACCCCATTTAGTAAGTCTTGCTTCACCACCGACTTTCATATCTCTTCTTCCAGATGTAGCTTTTTAACGACTACGATTGCACCTGTGAGGTTTGCTTTGTAGACTTGCCGTATCCTCCGATTCCGATCAGGTATCTTGGTATTTGATTTTGCCATCATAGCAAAAGATTGACAAAGTATCTCCAGTGTCAGCATCTGAGGTGTTGTTTCCATTTTTCTGTTTTCGTTTCTGAAGGAAGTAGGTAGGTAAATATCCCTGCGCATATAGAGAGAATGACGAGTGCTCCTACGATCCAAAACACAAGGAAGCCATTCTTCCCTCGGGAAGTAATAGGGCATGTTTTCAACCTTTGTCTAGGAATATTATTGCATAAGCCTCTGTTTCCCTCCAATGAATCTGTTGTTGCCTTTCAAAACGCTGGATTGTCTGGAAGCGGACCCCGAGTTGATTTTTTTTTACCTTGAAACTTGTTGGAATGATACCTAAAAGATTGTTGTGTGAGAGGTCTTGTAGCTTGTCTAGTCTCTGCAAGTAGCTGAGTTGTGATTGGATTTCTCCATCGAGCTGGTTAAAGCTGAAATCAAGATAAGTTAACTGAGCAAGCTTTGTTTATCTGGGAAAGTGTCCATCATATTTGTTTCTTCTCAGGTTCATGCAAAGGTTTGTGAGATCTGAGAGTTGAATCTATTCGAAGATAAGTCCAGAGACTCGAGCTTGGTTAAGAAACTTAAACCTACATGAACTCTTCCAGATAACTGATTCCCATTATGTAGCAGCTTCGACAAACCTGTGAGATTTCCAATTCCTTCTTGAAGCTCACCAGCGAGATTGTTGGTAGACAAATCCAGCACAACTAGTTGTATCATGTTCCAAATCTCTGGTGTGATAACACCCGGGCCGAGATGTTGTTGTTTGACATGATCAAGGCACTTAGCTTTCGACTCTTCCCCCAGTTGCCTGAAATCTCGCCATGGAATTTGTTATGGCTGAGATCAATGAAATCAAGATGTGGGTAAACCCCAAAAGCTTCATAAATATCACCAATGAATAGGATAATTAGAAATATCTCAAAAGTAGTGACGCTTTTTGTAAGAACACATATATCCATACAGATTTTAGCTATACAAAAATTACTTATATTTAGAAATCCAACAAAAAAAAATAAACGTATAGTAATGGGTAATTGTTTGATACGTCTTCCAGTTCTCCCTACTTCAAAATTATATTTTATTTACACATAGTATTTAAGAATTTATCTCTTATAGCATTTCTTGTTTCTCAAGTGTTCTTTTCGTGTGAAACCAACACAAAAATATAAAACAATACTTAATTTAGACGGAAATAATTAAGTACTCATCGAACCGATTATACTGACTCAATGTTTTGCTATGATCCAATATTCATCTTTCGATTCAACTATTTTGTAGAGAACAAAAATCTAAACAGAGAATGTCAGTAAAATCGAAACGGATAAATATGATAGAAATCAGTTGATGGTTAATAATAAAGATATGAAATATGAAAACAACTATTTAAGTTTTTATCAAGCTTCAAGTTTGTTTGCATGAGTATTCTTGTTTCGATTCAAATATTTTATATTCACTTTGAGGAGAACGAAAAATCTAAACGAAGAATGTGACTTTTATTTATAATATATGAGAAGTACACAATAACATATTAAAGGAAACAGTTTTGATGGCTAATAAATAGGAGATATATGACGAAAACAACTATATATATATATATTTAAGTTCTTATTTATAAGCATATTGTTCAGTCCATTTTCGGGCTGTCTGATCAAATTTGAATCTATCATTCTTAAACTGCTCTCCAATCTCAGGTACAAGAGGATCATCTGGGTTTGGGGCCGCCAATAGTGCACTTATGGATAGGAGCGCCTGTTGTTTATATATTAACAAAATTAACATAAATAATACTAAAATAATTAAAAACAATGAAAGATAACGAGAAAGCAGAAAGTGAACAATATAAACCAAAATATTTGAATCGAGTTTTTGAACCTTTTCAACGGTGAGAGAAGGAGTCCACTTGTCTTTAAGAGTGTCAAGACAAATCGATCCATTAGAATTGATATTTGGATGGTAAACCCGAGTTTCGAAAGTAAACTATATATCAAAGAAAAAAAATGTAAAACATATTTACTTTTGTAGTTAAAAAACAAAAGTTAATCTCTATCAAAATACAAGATTTTTATAAATATATAACCTACCTTGGGTGGTTTAAAAGGATAGTCATTAGGAAACTCAATGCGGATCTGAAAGATGCCACCAACATAGGGAGTACCCTGGGGTCCGTAAATCGTCGTCTTCCATTTGAATATATTTGTTTCTATACCTATATTGATACATATCACCAACAAACAATATTATTATAGTTCACACCAAGAAAAATTCTAATAGTTTACGTATAAGTGTGGTTGTGATTACATTAGGAAATGTGAATACAATTTATTTATATAATGTTGAGAGAGAAAACAAAAACTACTAACCAATACTGTACAAAGAGTTTTGGGATTTCATGTCCTTGAGTTCCTTCTGAATTCGCTGTGTTGCTCTAGCCTTAACCGACATTTTTTTCAATTACTCACCAAACTATATATATATACCTTTGCATAAAATGAAATAAGTTGTTAGTATGATGGTGTTACAAACTGTGAAGTAGAAATTATTACAATATATCAAATTGTTAAAATAGATAAAAATCAATCGCTTACTAGGAAGATGTTAGTATGGATTGTGTTGTAATAAAATGGAAGGGTATCAGGCAATATATAGTTTCAGAAAATTGACACAATAAATGTCTTCATAATTATATAATCACTATTAGTAATATAATATCTTTTTATAGTATCTCTGCTTTTAAGTATTGTCTACATGCGTGCATGCATGATAAAAACAAATCTTGCGTATATAAACCGAATTTTTAACCATTAATGGTATATGATTAATTCTTTTAATTATTTTATAGGAAATCTAAATAAATCTATGTACTAAATAAATCTATGTACTATTCTTGAAAAATTTATCAGATTTCATTAGCTAACAACAAAAAAATACTTTATCCAGAAAAAGGGGCAAAATTGTTAATACTACTGCTTTCAAGACTAATAGTCTAATACTGTATTATGTTTTAAAAAAGGCAAAAAAAAAATTATGAAAATTTCTGAAATTTAAGTGGAAAAACAATCTAATAAAATCAAAATGGAATCTCATAAACTAAATGAAAATATATAATTTAAACGGATATTTTTATCTATTTATTTTTATCAATCCATATGTACGTGGTTGGATTCATTGATCGTATGTTGATCATCCTACTTTTCCAAAAAACTGTTGTTTAATTTGGATCCCCTAGGATTCGTTAGGGTTATTACCTGGATGTCGGATTATGCAAAGCATTTAGCTGGAAACCATATTGATGTTAATTAATAATAATTAAGAGTTATATATATATATATATATATATATATATATATATATATATATATATATATATATATATATATATATATATGGATTTCATAAGGATAAGAATACCAAACCATTTGACAAAAAAAGAAAAGTTTTGATTACCAAATAAATGAATGTGTGGAACTCTGAACAATTCTCAAAGACATGACCTCTCTCTCTTCCTAGCAAGTCACTAATCTGTTTTTTGTTTCCTCACAAAATCAAATGATGATATCATACGAAAATTATGTTTTCCCTTTCGAGTTTGGCACATACGTTGCCTACTCAAAAATCAGATCAAATTGAGAAAGTCCTAAAGTGACACTGTCGCTTAAAAATATATTGTACTAAAACTTGAATTTGTCCAGTGTAATTTTCGGTAAACAACACCTGAGTTCACCTATATTATGTAGAAAAAAGCATGACATTAATTAAGACATACCAAATTTCTTTTAAACATGCACAAGATTATTTTTCCCGCTTATGAATTAAACGATCCGTTCAGTCCTAGCTTACCAACCCCACAAACGAATAAAACAATACAAATTAAACGATCCGTTCAGTCCTAGAAGCTAGAAGTAGACTAGACTTCCCGGTTCATTACAAAAAAAAAAAAATATATATTTATGTTCGATCTTCGTATATTGCCTTGTATAGGACAAATGGGATGATATAGAAATGACGTTTTCAAAGAACATTACAACAAAAGAAATCAATTAATCTATCCAAGAAAGTAGAGTATTACAATACTAGTCTCTCAAACTGAAAGACAAGTCATAATTTGGATGTTCCAAACATTCACTTCAAACAGCAAAACGACAAACATAATTATGTAATTATTCTCCTTTAATTTAATTTTTATAATTTGTAAACCATGCGCCCATGAATTCACTAAATAGTAAATATCATATCGTTTTATCCACAACTAAAAATCTTAGTGTTGCGTTACATACTGTCAAATAATGAAATTGTGGATACGTTCAAATGTAAAATTTTTTATTATATGCTTTTTATTTGTATATGAATGTAGTTGAAATTTGTTATCAAAATTTTTAAAATATATACTTCCGGAGTCCTAATTTTTAGAGGCGTAGAAAAGTTCTTATCCTAATGTATGTAACTATATATTGTTAATCGTGATTTAGGATAAAAAGGGACCTAGTGATGAAACCATGCACGTAAGCCATTTGCATTAGTTCAGTGGACTGCAGAACGTGTCACAGGCATGGACATATTAGACACATACTTTATATATATTGTAACATTCGTGAACCAAAATTGGGGATTTTGGGAGTGAGTGTTGATCGACACCAAGAGGAATGTAGATCGACACCATCAATTTTGGTTCGACTGGGTTGTTTTAATTCGTTGTTTTGGTCCGGTTTGATTCAATTGAAGCTCCTAATCGAGGTTTATAAGGTAAAACTCGACCTATGTCGTGGAAAGGGGTTGCTTTGGCCGTTCTAAAGAGAAAAGAGAAAAGAGAGAAGAGAGAGTGTTCTTGAGGGGATTTGGAGATTCTAAGCTGTTTTGGTGAGATCTGTTCTTGTGGAGTAGAGATCTGGTGCTAGGAACGAAGGAGAAGCCTTCTAAGGTGTTGGATTCGTCGTTGTTGGGTGAGAATTTCTTGCAAAAGAGGTGAGTGCATGACCATGGCTGATCTAAGCCTGAGAATCCTTTGTTTTGCTTGATTTGTTGCTGTTTGTGGGGTTTTCTTGTATGTTTGTGGTTGGTATGTGGTTCCCATGTGTTTCCAGGACTTCTGGGTGAGTTTCAGACAATTTGGAGGAGGTGGGAAACGGTTCTGCGACTCAGCTTCAAGCAGAATGATCTGTGGAGTCGTTGTCGATCGACACCAAGTGGGTATCAGTTGACACCAGGGGGAGTGTCAATCGACACCAAATTTCTGTCAGCAGCGGCTGATGCTTGTTTTTCCTGGTTTGTTTGTGTTTGGTTGTTATTTGTTAAACTTTGGTATCTCAGTTGCTTGTGTGTATAGCCTAGTAGATGGAAGGATTGCCTCACTAAGTATTTGTGATAATACTTACGCATCTCAATTGTTGTTTGTGGTGTGCAGGTATGAAACATGGAATCACTTCTAAGAAGTTAAGTTGGAGAATTACTTCGTTTATTAATTTGTGAAAGTGGATGTGTTTCAATTGTGAATTTTACTCTCTATGACTTCATTCAATTTTTGTTTTTTTTGATGATCATATGAATTTTTCACTTTGTTGTAGGAAACAATCTAGTGAAGCAATGGCACTGGCTCCCCTTATAAAAGAGATTGTCGATCATTACATTGGTTCTGATCAATTAACTTCAGCAATGTTGAGTCTTCTGGGTTGAGAAGCTTCGTTGTGCCGAAATCGGAGATATTAGCTTCATAATCGTTACCGAGAAGGATCACTACAAGAAAACAGGCAATTTACGACTACGATTGGCGACTAAACTCGTAGTCGCCAAATTTAGTGACTATATAACGACGTTTTAACTACTACTTTACAACTGCTAAAATTTAGTCGTAAGTTAGTCGTTTTTTACCAACTGAAATGAGTAGTTGGTTCAGTAGTCGTTAATTAGCGACAACTTTACGACTGAAAGACAAGAAAGTAATTTTGTCAGCAAACAGTAGCTAATTTGGCGACTACATGGTGACTACTGCGGCGAGTCGTTAATTTGGCTACTAACATACGACTACATTTGTTAGTCGGCCATTTGGCGACTACTAAGTGATTATTGAGGTGAGTCGCAAACATGTCGGCCAAAAAGAAACACGTTTTATTCGTTTGTGGGGTTGGTAAGCTTTGTTTTGTTGCGACTGTTAGTTTGAGTCACATCACAGTCGTTTTTCAGTCGGTAATCAGTCGCCAAAATACTCTATATATACCACACCTTCGTTTCTTATTTCATTCACAACACAACCAATAGCATTAATAAGAAACAAATCGAGAGTGAGAAAAATAAATTCGAGAGTGAGAAAAAAACAATTCGAGAGTGAGAAAAAAAATCAAAAGAGAAGAAAAATCAAAAGAGAAAAAAAAACGAGAGTGAGAAAAAAACATCAAAAGAGAAAAAAAAAACGAGAGTGAGAGATCTTTAATAATGGCAGGAAGTTCTAATTATAGTCATTTTCAGGAGTGGATGTATAAGAGGCTTGATGAAGTGACGGGAAATTTCACGGAAGAGTTCAGCACCGGGGTAGAGGAGTTCATGGCTTTTGCAAATAGTCAGCGTTTAGCACAAAATAATGGTGGTAAGTTTCACTGCCCTTGTGATAAGTGCAAAAACGGTAGGCGTCTTCCGGGAGGTACAATTTGGAATCATCTTTTTTGCTATGGGTTTATGCCAGATTATTATGTTTGGTATAAACATGGGGAAGAAATTAATATGGGCATAGGAACGAGTTATGTAGATCCGACGTTTGTAAGTGGGAATGAAGAAGTGGGTAATGTGGTAGGAAATAGATATGTGGATATGGTGAATGATGCATTTCATTATAACATAAGTTTAGATGATAATTATCATCAGGATGGTAGTTATCAGAATGTCGAGGAACCGGTACTTAACCATTCCAAGAAATTCTACGACTTGTTAGAAGGTGCAAAAAATCCATTATATGATGGTTGTCATGAAGGTCACTCACAATTATCCCTAACTGCTAGAGTCATGCAAAATAAGGAAGATTATAATATGAGTGAAAAGTTAGTGGATTCAGTTTGTGAAATATTGACTGCTTATTTACCAGAAGGAAACCAAGCTACTGGTTCACATTATGAGACCGAAAAATTGATGCGCAATTTAGGCCTCCCATATCATACAATTGATGTTTGTATTAACAATTGTATGATATATTGGAAAGATGATGAAAAGGAAAATAAATGTCTGTTTTGTGGTGCACAAAGATGGAAGCCTCGGGAGGGCCGACGTAGAACCAAAGTACCATATAGTCGTATGTGATATCTGCCTACTGCTGATAGATTGAAGAGAATGTATCAAAGCCACAAGACTGCAGCAGCAATGAGATGGCATGCCGAGCACCAAACAAAGGAGGGAGAAATGAATCATCCTTCTGATGCAGCAGAGTGGAGGTATTTTCAAGAACAAAATCCTCGTTTTGCCGAAGAACCCCGTAACGTGTATCTTGGATTATGTACCGATGGGTTCAATCCATTTGGGATGTCTCGAAATCATTCTTTATGGCCTGTGATCTTGACGCCATAGAATCTACCCCCTGGTACGTGCATGAATACCGAATATTTGTTTCTTACAATTCTGAATTCTGGGCCAAATCATCCGCGAGCTAGTCTTGATATATTTCTCCAACCTCTTATTGAGGAGTTAAAAGAGTTGTGGTCTACTGGAATTGATGCGTACTATGTGTCCTTGAGTTAAAATTTTTAATCTAAAAGCAGCGCTGATGTGGACGATCAGCGATTTCCCGGCATATGGCATGTTATCTGGATGGACAACACATGGTAAATTGTCTTGTCCAGTTTGCATGGACGATACAAAGTCTCTTTATCTAGCTAATGGAAGGAAGACATGTTGGTTTGATTGTCACCGGAGATTTCTTCCTCATTGTCATCCTCTTAGGTGGAATAAAAAAGACTTCTTAAAAGGTAAAGACGCTATGAGAGAGTATCCACCTGAGTCTTTGACCGGTGAGCAAATTTACTCTGAGCGATTGAGTGGTGTGAATCCACCAAAACCGAAGGACGTCGGTGGAAATGGTCATGAAAAGAAGATGCTGGGATATGGGAAGCAACACAACTGGCACAAAGAAAGCATATTGTGGCAGCTGCCATACTGGAGGGACCTCAATCTACGACATAATATTGACGTGATGCATACAGAGAAGAATTTTTTGGACAACATCTGGTATACTCTTATGCGTGTGAAGGGTAAATCAAAAGATACCATCATGTCAAGATTGGATTTACTGAAGTTCTGTTCTCGGCCACACTTACATCTTGATAGTAGGGGTAAAGCACCTTTCCCGGCATATACATTGACAGACGAAGCTAGAACAAGCTTATTGGAATGTGTGAAACACTCAGTTAAATTTCCAGATGGTTATTCGTCAGACTTAGCTAGTTGTGTTGATATGGAAAATGGAAAGTTTTCAGGCATGAAGAGCCATGATTGCCATGTTTTTATGGAACGGTTACTTCCATTTATCTTTGCAGAACTGTTACACAGGAATGTCCACCTTGCAGAACTTATATAATTCTTAATGTGTTATTGAAGTTTATATATATCTTGTAGGGGTTGGAGCATTTTTTCGGGACTTATGTTCTAGGACTTTGCATACAAGTCACCTTCAAATTCTAAAACAGAATATAGTTCTCATCCTATGCAACTTGGAAAAGATCTTTCCACCATCCTTTTTTGATGTGATGGAGCACCTGCCTATACATCTCCCTTACGAAGCTGAATTAGGAGGTCCTGTCCAATATAGGTAGATGTATCTTTTTGAAAGATTTTTTAAAAAATTGAAAGGAAAAGCAAAGAACAAAAGGTATGTAGCAGGATCAATTGTTGAATCATATATCAATGACGAGATTGCATACTTCTTAGAGCACTACTTTGCCGATAACATACAAACAAAATCAAGGTAAATGCTATCAAGATTTGAATTTGTTGTGGGAATATATATTTAATTTTCAATCATTTGGTCAGGTTAACAAGATTTGATGAAGGTGAAAACCCTGTATATCATGTGCCTGGAGTGCCTTCTATATTTACTCACGTTGGCCGTCCAAGTGGGGAAATGCATGAAACATGGCTCTCAAGCCGAGACTATCAATGCGCACACGCATATGTTTTAAGAAATTGTGACTATTTCAAGCCAATTGAGAGGTATATAATTAAGTAGGGATCACTCAAATTACATATAATCTATGATTTCTCATATATTTGTGTTTGTCTTGTATATATAGTATGTTCGAAGATTTTCTTTCAGCAAAATATCCAGGACTTCCCGAGAAGGAACTCTCCGCCAAAAGAGCAGACGGATATCATTTATGGGTTAAAGAATAAGTGTGTGATAACATTACTCTATATATAATAATACTTATTAAAATTATTGAAAAGAACTTATACATATATATGCAGGTTACTTACTGGAACGCCACAAATCCATTTCCTACTTGGGTTCAAGAGATAGTGCATGGACCTTTGAATAAGGTCAAAACATGGCCAATGTATTTTACAAGAGGCTATTTGTTTCATACAGAGAATCACGGCGGTGGAAGAAACACATGTAACTATGGGGTATGTGCTAAGGGTGAACATTTCACGGATGAATCTGATGCAGCGGATTTCTACGGAACCATAACTGATATCATAGAGCTTCAATATGAGGGAATGGTTAATTTGAGAATCACACTTTTTAAGTGCAAGTGGTATGACCTTGTTATCGGTAGAGGCACTCGGATCAGCAATGGTGGTGTCATAGACGTACTTTCAACAAGAAAGTACACGAACCATTTATTCTAGGTAAGTATATATATATATATATATATATATATATATATATATATGTATTTATTTATCTATAAATAAAACATTATTGTTGATATGCAAATGTAACTTTCATAATTTGCAAATGCAGCCTCTCAAGTAGAACAAGTGTGTTATATTCCGTATCCATACATAAAAAAACCGAAGCAAATATGGTTCAATGTTCTAAAGGTGAATCCGAGGGGAAACATTTCTGGAGAATATGTCAACAGTTCACAGACGACTCTTTTGCAAACCGAAAATGATGATACTGTATTGATGACTACAATTGAAGATATTGTACTTGACAATTTGGAAGAGGAAGTACACCCAATAAATCTAGATTACGGCGTTGACGATGTGGAACCTGAAGATGAATTCTTGTGTAATTTATCATCTTCGGATGATGAAGAAACAGATGATGAAGAATCCTCCTAATTATGTTTATGTCAAATTTGTGCAATAAATAATATGTAATATATCCTGAATTATGTTCTAAATTAAGCCACTGATTAGCGACAATTAAGTGATTAAGTTCAAAATACTTGAGTTTAATTACCCCAATCCGTTAATGGACCAGATTATAGACTCCTTAAACAAGCCCAGCCTTTTAAAAAAAATTTGTCTGCGTATATACCAACTATTTAGGGACTGATAAGCGACTATATTGAAACTGATTGGGTTAATTAAACACGAAATCCATTTATTTGGTCCATTAACGGCCCATCACACACGACCTAACCCTAATCGTGAACCTAATCTCTAATCATTCTCACCTTTCTTCTTCTTTGTGTTCTTCGCCGTTTTCTCTCTAACCACGAAACCCTAATCTTCGCTGTTTTCTCTCTAACAACGAAGATGTCTCTTGTCAAGAAGCCTGGACGCAAGAGAAATGTTGCCCCCAACGCTTCTCTCAGACCCGGTGGCTCTAATCCACCGTCTAAGGTGAGAAGACTCAACCTCTACCGCCTCTATACAACTTCACTCCGCCGGCTGAAAATCCTACGCCTCCGACGCCTCATGAAGAAGTCCGCGTTTCTCCCCAGCTATCGACATCTGCGGCACCGCAGGTCAGAAACTATCCACCACCGCAGGTTCTTTTTCAGAACTCTGTGAATCGAGTTGGTGTAGAGCATCCATCTTGGTCATCAACTGAAGTGATGAACAATCCACCGGTTCAATCGAATCCATTGGAAGATTCTGTGAGATCTCCAAATGCAGCCTCTCACACTCAAAGTCATCCTTCTTCTCAAGGTCACAACTTCGCAGAGTCAGATCCAGTCTTGCCGGAACTCCAAGAGGACACGTTGAGGGCTCTAAACGCGATACTTATGGTGCCGGACCGTCATAAGTTCACCACCGTCCTCTCTCCGGAACCGAAGCCTGGCACGACTTGGTATGTCTACTTTTTCATAATTTTACAACCGTTTACTAGTTAGTTGGTTGATTTTTGTTGTCTGATTGTAGTAAATACTCTTAGGGATTCATGTTTGTTATTAGTTGGCTTCAGATTGTAGTAAATGACTTAGTGTTTTAATGTCTGTTTCAGTGTGTAGTAAACGATTTTAACTAACTGTGTTCTAGTTAGTTGTGAAACAAATTCTGAAACAACCGTGTTCTAGTTTGTAAATTAGTTAGACTTACAACCGTGTTCTAGTTTCTGTCAACCGTGTTTCAGTGTTTCATGTCTGTCAAAGAACTGACTTGATTCTTTTGTTATATGAGGTTTACTCGTGATGCTAAATCAGCACTGGTTCGGAAGATTACTAGAGTTTTTACAAACAAATTTGATGGTCCATACTACAATTGGTCATGTGTGCCTCCGGAGAGACGAGAAAGATACTTCATTGAGTTTGCGGTATAGTTTTATGTTCTAAGGTTTCCTTCTTAGATAGGTTTTGATTAAGTTGTTGTTCACTAACTTAATTCTATTTTTCTTTTTTCCTAGAAAACACACACTTGGGATCCTTTAATAACAGGAACAATGCAAGAGTATTTCTATGACATATGCCAACGACGGATGAAAAACATGGTTAGCGACGTTAGGACTAGTCGAGTGCGACCTAAATGGATCGAGGGTGGCCTGTGGAAAGTAATGGTTGCTTAGTGGGAGACTGAAAAAGCACAGGAAAGGAGTCGAATCTATTCCAAAGCTCGCATGTCAGACCGTAATGGTCTCGGTCCTCACATGCACTTATCTGGGCCAACATCTTATCAACAAGTCAAACAAGGCTTGGTGAGTAACTTATGTATTTTTCTTACACCTTTGCAACTTAAACTTATGTCTTAACCCTTTTCTTTGTTTTTGTAATATTCCAGGAAGAAAAACTTGGGAGACCAGTGACTCTCGGTGAGGTTTTCAAAGAGACTCATACAAAGCCAGATGGTACGTATGTGGATCGCAAGGCCGAGAAGATCTTTACAACTTATGAGAAAAACGTACAAGCTAAGCTATCTGAGATTGAGTCAGATCCTTCACGAGTTCAGGAGCTCACAGCAGAAGATTATACTGCCATCTTTCTTCAGGTAAAGTTACATTTCTCACAATCTATATTTAAAGAGTCTTTAACTTTCATATTCTCTATTTACAGTTTCACCTTTTCTTTTCTCAGTCCACTGAGAAGGATTCACGAGGTAATATTTTTGGGCTCGGTAGCCTCAAGGATCTTCTTCAGGGTCTTCTCAATGGCAACAGCTATCATCAACAAGGACAGTCATCATCGTTTGTAGCATTGAAAGAGAAAATGAAGGAAGCTCAAAGGATCATTGAAGAACAAGTTGCTTATGCGACAAAACGTGATGCTAAGTTTGCTGCTCGTGAAGCAGAACATTCCAAAGTTGTGGCTGAGCAATAGAAGAAGATAGATCGCTTGGAAAATTTCATGCAGAAACTTGATCCGGCCTTTCTCGAGTTCCATGAGTCTGAATCAAGTGATGCATCCATCGACCCTCCTACATAAAGAGCATCTCCTCCTTAGGTTAATTCTTAGGCTACTTATCTCTCTCTATTTCTTACTCTAATGAACTTGATAATTTGGGATGATGTGTTATTCCTTGTCACTTAAGAGAATCATAGTTTGAGGATTTATCATTCTGGTTCTCTCTTTTTGTTATTGCTTATGTGGTGTACTAATTACAATTATGGTTAACTTTTGGTAATTAAAAATGCAAATTTTAAGGCTTTCTTTGATTATAAATTCGAGTTATAAACAAAACAAAAAAGAAAAAATTCTGGTTTTTAATCCCTATAATCTTCAAATGGTCATTAAATCTATCTTTACATAGTCGCAACACAGTCGTCAAATAGTCGTCTCGTAGTAGCCACGTAGTCGCTACATTTAACGACTATATCACAACTATTCTCAAACTAATCTCCTTCACATCGCATTAATCGTTAAACTGTCAGCAAATAGTCGTAAATATTTACTGACTACCTTACGACTATCTGTACACAACGACTGTTCACAGTTTTATTAATCGTAACTTAGTCACAAAATAGTCGTAAAGGTTTACGACTACATTACGACTACTTTTACGACTACGTGGATTAGTCGTAAAGTAGTCGCTATTTACCGACTAAATTACGACTGAATTTCTTACCGACTAACGTTTTACGACAACAATGATTAGTCGTAACGTAGTCGTAATTTCTGAAATAGCGACTACTAAACGACTATAAATGCAGTCGTAAATTGCCTGTTTTCTTGTAGTGGATGTTGCCTCTGGTAATATCAGAAAAGTGTGACGGCGGTGGGAGTAGAAGCCGAAGAGCTTCACCATGTTGCAGTGACGGATCTCTGTTAACGCTCTTACCTCCCTCATTTAGTAAGTCTTGCTTCACCACCGAATTCCATATCTCTTCTTCCAGATGTAGCTTTTTAACGACTACGATTGCACCTGGGAGGTTTGCTTTGTAGACTTTGCCGTATCCTCCGATTCCGATCAGGTATCTTGGTATTTGATTTTGCCATCATAGCAAAAGATTGACAAAGTATCTCCAATGTCAGCATCTGAGGTGTTGTTTCCATTTTTCTGTTTTCGTTTCTGAAGGAAGTAGGTAGGTAAATATCACTGCGCATATAGAGAGAATGACGAGTGCTCCTACGATCCAAAACACAAGGAAGCCATTCTTCCCTCGGGAAGTAATAGGGCATGTTTTCAACCTTTGTCTAGGAATATTATTGCATAAGCCTCTGTTTCCCTCCAATGAATCTGTTGTTGCCTTTCGAAACGCTGGATTGTCTGGAAGCGGACCCCGAGTTGATTTTTTTTTTACCTTGAAACTTGTTGGAATGATACCTAAAAGATTGTTGTGTGAGAGGTCTTGTAGCTTGTCTAGTCTCTGCAAGTAGCTGAGTTGTGATTGGATTTCTCCATCGAGCTGGTTAAAGCTGAGATCAAGATAAGTTAACTGAGCAAGCTTTGTTTATCTGGGAAAGTGTCCATCAAATTTGTTTCTTCTCAGGTTCATGCAAAGGTTTGTGAGATCTGAGAGTTGAATCTATTCGAAGATAAGTCCAGAGACTCGAGCTTGGTTAAGAAACTTAAACCTACATGAACTCTTCCAGATAACTGATTCCCATTATGTAGCAGCTTCGACAAACCTGTGAGATTTCCAATTCCTTCTTGAAGCTCACCAGCGAGATTGTTGGTAGACAGATCCAGCACAACTAGTTGTATCATGTTCCAAATCTCTGGTGGGATAACACCCGGGCCGAGATGTTGTTGTTTGACATGATCAAGGCACTTAGCTTTCGACTCTTCCCCCAGTTGCCTGAAATCTCACCATGGAATTTGTTATGGCTGAGATCAATGAAATCAAGATGTGGGTAAACCCCAAAAGCTTCATAAATATCACCAATGAATAGGATAATTAGATAAACCTCAAAAGTAGTGACGCTTTTTGTAAGAACACATATATCCATACAGATTTTAGCTATACAAAAATTACGTATATTTAGAAATCCAACAAAAAAAATAAACGTATAGTAATGGGTAATTGTTTGATACGTCTTCCAGTTCTCCCTACTTCAAAATTATATTTTATTTACACATAGTATTTAAGAATTTATCTCTTATAGCATTTCTTGTTTTTCAAGGATTCTTTTCGTGTGAAACCAACACAAAAATATAAAACAATACTTAATTTAGACGGAAATAATTAAGTACTCATCGAACCGATTATACTGACTCAATGTTTTGCTATGATCCAATATTCATCTTTCGATTCAACTATTTTGTAGAGAACAAAAATCTAAACGGAGAATGTCAGTAAAATCGAAACGGATAAATATGATAGGAATCAGTTGATGGTTAATAATAAAGATATGAAATATGAAAACAACTATTTAAGTTTTTATCAAGCTTCAAGTTTGTTTGCATGAGTATTCTTGTTTCGATTCAAATATTTTATATTCACTTTGAGGAGAACGAAAAATCTAAACGAAGAATGTGACTTTTATTTATAATATATGAGAAGTACACAATAACATATTAAAGGAAACAGTTTTGATGGCTAATTAATAGGAGATATATGACGAAAACAACTATATATATATATATATATTTAAGTTCTTATTTATAAGCATATTGTTCAGTCCATTTTCGGGCTGTCTGATCAAATTTGAATCTATCATTCTTAAACTGCTCTCCAATCTCAGGTACAAGAGGATCATCTGGGTTTGGGGCCGCCAATAGTGCACTTATGGATAGGAGCGCCTGTTGTTTATATATTAACAAAATTAACATAAATAATACTTAAATGATGAAAAACAATGAAAGAAAACGAGAAAGCAGAAAGTGAACAATATAAAACAAAATATTTGAGTTGAGTTTTTGAACCTTTTCAACGGTGAGAGAAGGAGTCCATTTGTCTTTAAGAGTGTCAAGACAAATCGATCCATTAGAATTGATATTTGGATGGTAAACCCGAGTTTCGAAAGTAAACTATATATCAAAGAAAAAAAATGTAAAACATATTTACTTTTGTAGTTAAAAAACAAAAGTTAATCTCTATCAAAATACAATATTTTTATAAATATATAACCTACCTTGGGTGGTTTAAAAGGATAGTCATTAGGAAACTCAATGCGGATCTGAAAGATGCCACCAACATAGGGAGTACCCTGGGGTCCGTAAATCGTCGTCTTCCATTTGAATATATTTGTTTCTATACCTATATTGATACATATCACCAACAAACAATATTATTATAGTTCACACCAAGAAAAATTCTAATAGTTTACGTATAAGTGTGGTTGTGATTACATTAAGAAATGTGAATACAATTTATTTATATAATGTAGAGAGAGAAAACAAAAACTACTAACCAATACTGTACAAAGAGTTTTGGGATTTCATGTCCTTGAGTTCCTTCTGAATTCGCTGTGTTGCTCTAGCCTTAACCGACATTTGTTTCAATTACTCACCAAACTATATATATATACCTTTGCATAAAATGAAATAAGTTGTTAGTATGATGGTGTTACAAACTGTGAAGTAGAAATTATTACAATATATCAAATTGTTAAAATAGATAAAAATCAATCGCTTACTAGGAAGATGTTAGTATGGATTGTGTTGTAATAAAATGGAAGGGTATCAGGCAATATATAGTTTCAGAAAATTGACACAATAAATGTCTTCATAATTATATAATCACTATTAGTAATATAATATCTTTTTATAGTATCTCTGCTTTTAAGTATTGTCTACATGCGTGCATGCATGATAAAAATAAATCTTGCGTATATGAACCGAATTTTTAACCATTAATGGTATATGATTAATTCTTTTAATTATTTTATATGAAATTTAAATAAATCTATGTACTACTCCTTCCGTTTTTTTTACTTGTCGTTTAAGATTGTTTCATACAGATTAAGAAAACCATTAAATTTTATGTTTTATCCCTTTTTAATATATTTTCAAATTTTTTTATTGGTCAAAACATTAATAAAATTGGATAGAATTGAAATTTTTACCAAACATTTGCATTGGAAATCTAAAACGACAAGTATTGGGAAACAAAAATTTATCTCTAGAATGACAAGTAATAAAAAACGGAGGGAGTATTAGTTATAAAAAAAAACCAGCCTGAAAAATTTATCAGATTTCATTAGCTAACAACAAAAAAGTACTTTATCCAGAAAAAGGGGCAAAATTGTTAATACTACTGTTTTCAAGACTAATAGTCTAATACTCTATTATGTTTTCAAAAGGCAAAAAAAAAAAATTATGAAAATTTCTGAAATTTAAGTGGAAAAACAATCTAATAAGATCAAAATGGAATCTCATAATATAAATGAAAATATATAATTTAAACGGATATTTTTATTTATTTATTTTTATCAATCCATATGTACGTGGTTGGATTCATTGATTGTATGTTGATCATCCTACTTTTCCGAAAAACTGTTGTTTAATTTGGATCCCCTAGGATTCGTTAGGGTTATTACCTGGATGTCGGATTATGCAAAGCATTTAGCTGGAAACCATATTGATGTTAATTAATAATAATTAAGAGTTATATATATATATATATATATATATGTGTGGATTTCATAAGGATAAGAATACCTAACCATTTGACAAAAAAGAATAGTTTTGATTACCAAATAAATGAATGTGTGGAACTCTGAACCATTCTCAAAGACATGAACTCTGAACCATTATGCAAGTCACTAGTCTGTTTTTTGTTTCCTCACAAAATCAAATGATGATATCATACGAAAATTATGTTTTCCCTTACGAGTTTGGCACATACGTTGTCTTAGCCCTGGGCGTTCGGGTATCCGAACCCGATCGGGTTCGGATCTTCGGATTTTCGGATTTTCGGATATATGAAAATAGAATCCGATCGGGTATTTTATATAATCGGATCGGGTTCGGATAAAACCCGAACAGGTTCGAGTATTTTCGGATACACCCGAAGTCCGAACTGAATTTTGGATATCCGATGGATTTCGAGTATTTTTATCCGAAATTGATAACAATACCCGAAATCCTTATTAAAAACTCGAACCCATACCAAAATACCGGAAGAGGCATATAACATAAATATCAAAAAACATAAAGTTTGAAACTCATAATTGAAAGTCTGAAAGAGTAAAGAGTTAAGAGATTCAAAGAGAATGCAAGTCTAAATTATGATGTTTAAAAGAGAGAAACAAATAGATAAAGTTTAAAAAAGAAAAACAAGTAGATTAGACAAGTAAACCAGTCTTCTAATCCTCTTCTTCTTCTGCCATGTAACATGCTCAAGAGTCTTCTTCTTCACATTCAAACTCTGAAAATAAACAAACCAACGTTACAAACTGTAACTTGTAAGTAAGTACTTAACATGGCATAGAGAGATAAGAAAGTAACCTCTTTGAAGCTCATCTTCAAACTCAACTTCTGCAAGAATTTGAGCATTTGTAAGCACCTTTTCTTCAAACTTTATGTCTTGTTTTAACCATTGTTCAGTACACATCAGAACCTCCACCATGTAGTGTGTAAGACAACTTCTGTAGGGATCTATTATCCTTCCACTAGTGCTAAAAGCACTTTCAGAAGCAACAGATGACACTTGCATTGCAAATAAATCTTTAGCCATCTGAGATAAAACAGGGTACCTTGCACTATTGACCTTCCACCAAGAGAGTACATCATACTCAACTCCCATCATCAAATCTGGATTCTCAACTTCTTCTCTCAGATATGTATCTAGTTCATTAGTATCTCTAACTCCAATAGTTCTGAGCAATGTATCATACTTCTGCTCCATCGGGTTGTATCCATCAAACTCATCATCGACCGAGTCAAATAAGTCTTGATGTCTCTCTCGATTACTCTGAGCTGAGCAGTAAGACTGAGTTTGTTCCGCAGATGATGTTGCTTCAGCATATCTTTCACTATACTCTTTATACATATCACGCAAAATAGCCTTAACTGAATCCTTCATTGCCTTAGCTTCTACAGTCTCTACCCCATACAACTCCTCAAAACACAAATTTGCAAACTGCATCTTCTTTCTCGGATCCATAACACTAACAATAATCAACCTCCCGTTAATGTTCTTCAACCCACCCCAATACTTATCAAATTTCTGAAACATCTTCTCAGCATTTAAATTCACTTCGCTATCCCCACTAGCACAAAGTAACTGAAGCTTCACAGCAATGTTAACTATCTCGCCATAACACTGATGTGCATTCATAGTAGTGGAGGCGGATACTACCAATGTAGCCTTATAGAAAACATTAAGAAACTTAACTAACCTCTCAATTTTACGCCAACTTGACTCAAAGGAGGTCCAATCCTTTTTACGCCATCAACATACTCCAAGAAGTGATCATTGTAAAGCTTATCCTCAAACTCCATTTTATCAAATGCTCCTTTAAACTTAATCGCCCTTGTCAGCATCAAATACGTAGAATTCCACCTTGTGCAAACATCTAGTGGCATACTACCCTTTGAGAACCTACCATATTCAACTCTTTGCTGAAACGCCTTTCTTCTATTTGGTCCTGACCTGACATATGAGATACCATTACGGACTGCAGCCACACTAGCATCGATTTCAGTCAATCCATCCTTCACTATCAAGTTTATAATATGACCAGCGCACCTAAGATGCATGAAATCTCCATCCATAACCAGAGAACCATTTGATATCGCAGAGAAGCTTGATTGAAACTGACTCAGAGCATTGCTATTAGCAGTTGCATTGTCAACAGTGACACTGAACACCTTCTCTATCCCCCATTCAGCAAGACATTCTAGAAGTGTGTTTGCAATCGTCGTACCTTTGTGATCTATCACATTCTTAAATCCAATGATTAGCTTCTTCAATCGCCATTGTTTGTCAATGTAGTGTGCTGTGATAACCATGTAACTTGAACCTATAAGAAGAAAAAAATAACAGTAAGTATAGGTTATTAAGAATAAAAAGCTAAGATCAGAATTTTAGTTTTAAAAAAAGTACCTGTTACCAAAGAAACCCAAATATCAGTGGTGAGTGAGACTCTTTGCTTATTAGCCAAAAACCATTGCCTAAGAGTAGCCTTCCTCTCCACATACATTTTCACAATGTCTCTTGTTGCTGTCATTCTTGAATGCGGTTTATAGAGGTTAACCTAAATGAATTACACATAAGAAAAGACTGATTAAAACCGTAACAAATAGATAAGATTGGTTACATCAAGTAGCTAAGAAACATGTATTAAATCATTCACATAATCAAAGACAAAGTGACTGACCTTATCACAAAAAAACTTTAACGCCACTCCTTCTATAAAAGACAATGGCAACTCTCCTATCACCAACATTTGATTAAGTGCTTCTCTGAAAACATGCTCAGGGACTTTTGCATACTGGATATTTCCTTCCTTATTAATCACCTGCTGTCCTCTTGCAGCATCTTGACCTTCTTCCCATGCCTTGTAGGCCTTACATATTCTGAGATGGTTCCACAAGTTCTTCGTCCCTGATTTTGTTGCACATCCTAATTCCTTTCCACAATAGTTACACTTACACCTGTTGCGGCTGCCTGCTAATCTTGTGAAATGGGTCCATACACCAGACCTTAGTGTTAGTGTCCTTGGTGTCTTGTTTTGCTCAGCAGTAGTGCCACCACCAGATCCACTTCCCTCATTTTGTTTCCTTTTTCCTCTTGCTCTCGGTCTCGGTGTCATCATTTCTTCTTCATCGTTTAAATCATCATCAGTATAAACTTCGTTCATTGGATTTGACGAACCCATCTGCATATCATATTAACAGAGATAGCAAAGTCAGAGACTCAAAGTAATCATATAAGGCCCATATGCAAATCATATAAACAGAGAAAGCAAAGTCAGAGACTAAGAGTAATCATATGGTTTTAACTTAACTTAAAACCATATACGAATCAAACTAAGACAAGTACAAATGTATAATCAAAATAAACTAATTGCTTGAGTAGATAGTTTCGGATTCTACAATCTAATCATGTCAAATGGAGTTTGTAGATTCACACTAAGTCTAAAAATTAAACAAGATGAAACATACAACATCAAAGCACCATCAATGCAGTTTCAGACAAATCATATAAACAGAGACCAAAAAATCGAAGGAAGATGAGTTTCAGATCAAAGAACAAACCTGTGATTTCCTTCGTGAAGTCGCAAATGGAGGGGAGGATGCTATTCGATTTAGGATTTCCAGCTTGAACAAGTGAGATTAATATCTGATTTTATTGGGTAAAAGCAAAAAAGTAACTTCGATTTTGAAGCTTGGTAGTCGAACAGGCTATAACAAGTTCTAAAATCGACAAACACATAGAAATGAAAAGGGAATTATGGATTAGGAGGTTAATGGGTTAATGGGTTTTACATTATGATCGGGTATCTTCGGATTTGGTTCGGATATCGGGTATTACCCGAACCCGATCGGATATCCGATCTCATGAAATATCAAATCCGATCGAGTATTTTACCCAATCCGAATCCGAACCGAACTGCCCACTTCAAGTCGGGTTCGGGTTCGGATTTCGGATTCGGTAATTATGCCCAGGGCTATGTTGCCTACTCAAAAATCAGATCAAATTGAGAAAGTCCTAAAGTGACACTGTCGCTTAAAAATATATTGTACTAAAACTTGAATTTGTCCAGTGTAATTTTCGGTAAACAACACCTGAGTTCACCTATATTATGTAGAAAAAAGCATGACATTAATTAATTTAAGAGACATACCAAATTTCTTTTAAACATGCACAAGATTATTTTTCCCGCTTATGAATTAAAATCATCCAAACAGTACAAATTAAACACATATATGTAGAGAATAATTAAAAAGAGAAGATATATATTTTGTTGATATCAAACCATCCGTTCAGTCCTAGAAGCTAGAAGTAGACTAGACTTCCCGGTTCATTACAAAAAAAAAAATATATATTTATGTTCGATCTTCGTATATTCCCTTGTATAGGACAAATGGGATGATATAGAAATGAAGTTTTCAAAGAACATTACAACAAAAGAAATCAATTAATCTATCCAAGAAAGTAGAGTATTACAATACTAGTCTCTGAAACTGAAAGACAAGTCATAATTTGGATGTTCCAAACATTCACTTCAAACAGCAAAACGACAAACATAATTATGTAATTATTCTCCTTTAATTTAATTCTTATAATTTGTAAACCATGCGCCCATGAATTCACTGAATAGTAAATATCATATCGTTTTATCCACAACTAAAAATCTTAGTGTTGCGTTACATACTGCCAAATAATGAAATTGTTAATACGTTCAAATGTAAAGAATTTTATTATATGCTTTTTATTTGTATATGAATGCTTTTTATTTGTATATGAACGCTTTTTATTTGTATATGAACGTTCAAATTTAATTGTTGAAATTTGTTATCAAAATTTTTAAAATATATACTTCCCACTAGTAAAAAAGAATTGTATAGTTACGAAATATTGTGTAGATATAACAAGATTTCCGTAGCAAAAGAAAATTTGAGACAGATTTGTCGTCGCAACAAATAGTAACTATTTACTAGTCGCAAAATAGCCCATTCTAGCAATTTGTCGCAAGTTACTACAACTTAGATACAAATAAATATAAAGCTATTTGCTACAAATCGTGACAATTATATACAAGGTGTTGTTACAATCAGCTTCAAGATTATTAGTAGATACTATTTACAGAAAGTCACAAATTTTTTGTGTATAAACGACTCACAAAAAGCTACAATGATAGTTGTCATTTCTCTGTTACTACTTGAGACGATTTTATTGTTACTACTTTGTTACTTACAAATTTTATTGAATGATTTTATATGTAGCACCAAAAACAAATTATGTGAAAATATAGAGCCAAAAACAGTTTATGTGAAAATATGTTAAAAATTAAATTGCAAAACAAAAGTACACTATTACAATTAATGTTAAACCTTAGTTTAATATCATACATTCAAGACAGAGTTAAGAACCACTTACAAATAGAAGATATATGACCACACAAAAGAGGGATGAAAGAAAGATGAGACAACAACTTCATCCTTCTTAGCCTTCCACATCCGCTGGTGACTTCACTTGTCATTGGGACCCGAGGGCATTGATATGACACGACTGTAATCGGATTATAAATTCAACATCAGCTGGTCACATAAGAAATGCTGTAAAATAGATTCAAAAAATCACCAGCTAAAACATAATTGATCTCTACTTCTTACCGCACAAAACAAAGATGATATGCATTTACCAAACAACGGCATTATAACAAAGACCAACATTTCAGATACCATTCAGATCTTTAAAAACACCATGTCAGTGATATGTATTTTAAATTAAGAGATTTAATTAGTGTTGGAAGTACCTTGTGAGCAGACACATACATTTAATCTGATCTTTGCCTCATTCAATCTGTCAAACAAACAAACGCATAACATTAATTAATGCTTAAGAAACAAATCTGCTTTATGACCAATCTAAACATTGGTTTCTACAATGATTTAGACTTGACAAATGATGCACAAAGCTTGGACACACGTGCAATATAGTAAAACCCAAACTTGTGCTTGAAGAGAGAGGACTTAAACCCTTAATACATGTTGAAGACTGAAACTTAAATGATAACTTATGAGAGTTACTGCTGAGAATTAGAACATAACAATTAAAGAGACTGAAGCTCACCTAATTCTGTTTCAATTGATAGAAACAGAAGCTCTAGTTCCAGTTGCTTGAACGTTCTTAGTGATTATCTAGCGGACTTGAGGATATTCAGCAAGAACTTGAACTGAATTTGTTTTCTCTGTTATGGCCTCCATGAGTGACATTTTCTTCTCATACCATTAATTCTCTTTGTAGAATGAATAAACAAAATCTGAAAAAAAAAAAAAAAAAAAAAAAAAAAAGGTAACTGGGGCAGCAAATTAATAATACTCAAGCATCTTGGTCCTGGTCTATTACCTGTTCTTGTATCTTCTGCTCAGTCATGTATCCTTCATCCTCTTTTGCTAATTGAGAACTTACAAACAGATTAAACAGAAAGAAGAACAAACTCAGAAGTTTCATTTTTTTTTTTTCTCCAAACAAGAGAAAGAGAGAAAGAAAAATAAATCAAACAAAACCCTAAAATAAAAAAAATTTCACAAATTTAATGTCTTTTTTTTTGTTTGATCTCCCTCCTTCTCTCTTATATCTCTCTCTCTCTCTCTCTCTCGAGAAATCGAAATTTTTTTCAAGTTGCAGCAAAAGAAGAAACTTTCTTTTTCCCAAAAAGAAAAAAAAAACATGGAAGAAACAAAAAAGCAAGTTGGGGAAAGTTAAAAAAAAAATAACAAAAACGAGAAGAGAACTTACATAAGTTGTGTTTGTCTATTGTCTCACGTCCCAACCAAACACGGACGCACGCACGCGGGCCTTACTTTGCTTAAATTTAAAGTTGAACCGAATCCAAAGCCAACTATTATATACCGATTTGCGAAAGGACGTTAGAGTTAGACAATTCAAACGTCTGTAATACATGCATGTTTTGTATCCCTCTATTAGTAAGGCACGTATGATATTAGATAATACTGTATGTCTATCCTCAAAAGCTATTATAAAACATATCTGCAAGCCATTATCTCTTAATAAACAGTGAAATATCAGAAAAGAAGAGTAAACTGTAAACTTTAGCTACTCACTTGCTGTTATGGGTCTATCATCATTACTCAAACTCGATTCTACTTTTTTCTGAAACTCCCTATTACCCAAACCAAGCAACTTAGATGTGTTGCATCAGCAGAAACACAAAAAAGCCAGGAGAATCAAAGTGAACCTTATTTCCTTGTTCAGCTCTTCCATTTGGCTTATAAACTGATCTATGTATATCACAAAGAGAATTAAACAATCACCAAAGAAAACAAAAGTTGTAAACCTTTGGTCTCTCAATGAATCTAGGCAAATGAGAGTACAATTGCTAGGGCTGATATAAACGGTCTCTTCCATGTAAGAAACCAAAATCCATGTATGTAAGAAACCAGAATCCATGTAAAAAAAAATAACTTGTGTATGAATCTGAAATATAGTAGGCAACCAGAGAAACCAAACAGTGATGGTGAACACGGCTAATGAATTCAATAGCTACCTTAAACTCACAGTCCCCTTGATCGCTACCCACCTTAAGCACAACAACATTGCTTATCACTTAAACCCTCCTTCCCCAAATATGAATTGTTTAGTTCTTCAGTTCTGTCCATTAGCTCTTTATAGGTAAAAAGCCTCTATCCACTGTCCATGAATTCTTCAAGATAAAAAAAAACAAACACAACTTAACTAGAATAGGCGGTATCGATGTAGACGATGACGCATTCACGACCGCGAATTGAACCGGAGGAAGCGAAACAGACGGCGTCGATTTAGACAATAAAAAATTTCCAACCGCAAACTGACCCAGAGGAAGCGGATGCGGCGGCGAACGACCACCGCTGCCACTGTTTTGGATATGCGACTAAGCAGAGGGAAAGAGCCATCGTCGCCATCGCCAGGAGCTTGAAATTTTGATTGACACTGTTTCCCAACAGCAACATAATCACTCCTGCTCATGTTCTTCTAAATCCACCATCGAATTTGTCAACCCGTGAAAACTGAGAAAAAAAACCCCAGTTGCTCGCTCAGAGAGGCAATGCAAGAGAAAAGAGGAGATCGAAGAGGAGATGAGAGGAATGGCATACAAAGAAAGAAGAGGAAATAATGAGAAGATAAGATCTGGAAACAAAGAAAGAGAAGTTGAGATCTGGAGGCCAAAAGTTTTTTTTTAGAAATTTTGTATTTAGGTTTACAACACAATCGATTTTTTACTACAATATGTTTTGTGTTGTGTGTATCAGTGCTACACCATTTTGCGTCCATAAATGTGTAGCAATTTTGTTACAATTTATCTCTGTTATTATTTGTCATTATATACCTACATTTAGTAACCAATTAACTACAAATTTAATTAACTAAAATTTGGTCACTAATTTGTAACTATTTATAGTTAATATCTGTTATTATTTTTTCTCGTAGCAAAACACGTAAGTGACGTAACTATATGATGAAAGTTTTGTAGTGTCCGGAGTCCTAATTTTTAGACGCGTAGAAAAGTTCTTATCCTACTGTATGTAACTATATATTGTTAATCCTGAGTTAGGAAAAAGACCTAGTGATGAAACCATGCACGTAAGCCATCTGCATTAGTTCAGTGGACTACAGAACGTGTCATAGGCATGGACATATCACACACACACTTTATATATGTATTCTTTGAATCATTTTCCATAAAGACTAAATAATTTTCAAAGAAAGGTCGTCATTGAAAGAATTAAAGTTTACGGTACTGCAAATTTCCACATTTTCCAGAGCTAGCTACGTAAAATGCATGAAAATGTACGGTCAACTAAATTTTAAATACAAGTAATCTTTCAAAATAACTAAAAGATATATATCAAAGAAGAGAGATCTTTCTTTACCTTCTTCACTTTGGTTACTGTTTCTTTTTTTTTTTCTTTTGTTTTTCAAGCTGGTTGTTTTGTCTTTGTTGGACATTTGAAGTTGGAAAAAAAAAGAGGAGAGAAAATTTTAATAATTTTTAATCCTACATGACTCCTAGTTTTGTTTTGTTTTTTTTTTTTATTATTATAAGTATCAGTTATTTGGAAAGACGAAAAAATGACAGCCAAAAGATAACAATTATATAACTTTAATAATATAGTCTAAATGATAAAAAATGAAAGTATATTATACACACCAAAAGAAAACTAACAAAAATTTACACCTTATTTCAGTTCTATAGTTTATAACTTTATTATTTATTCATAAAATCCAAAAATTCCACTTTAACAAAAATAAATTCAAAAGTTCCAACATTGCCGAGTCTTTAATATAACATATCGTTATCTCCGTATTGGGTCAAGCTATAAAGCAAAAAAAAAAAAAAAAAAAAAGAGAATAATAACGGAGAAGAAGAAATCAAGAAACAAAAATTCAAGAATATAGGAACGAAAACTATATTAGTATAAAACTAAGTGGATTAGATAAAATAACATTAAGTAATAGATTACTAATTTATACATTCAGTCAAAAACCCCTCCACGTACGTATATGTAAACAAAGCCATATAAAACTTTGATTGGCTCGGCCACATATAGCTTGGCGACAAATAAAAGTGAAATTTATTTGCTTGCTTAAATACAATTAAAGGACTTTGTCAAATAAAAATAATCAAAAGGACTTTCTTACAACATAGTAATTAATTTTGATTTAATAATCCACCCGATGTCGACACTCACTAGCACGTTAATTCTATTTTCCAAAGTTTTTTGTTAAGAAAAAATGTCCTTTTCTTAGAAAGAAGGAAATCTCTGGACGTCAAAAAGAGAAAACTTAAATCTGTTTTTTAGAGAAAATATTGGAATACTTTATTGTGAGAACAGAATTTTATGTTAGTTAAAAGAGGATTGTGTAAATGGAATAACCGAATTGTTTTAGTGTTTGACGATTTCTTGCCATCTGCTCAGCTTATGGCAGCAAACATATATAATCCAGTTTACATGGTAATCATATTTTATGGAAAACTTCTTCGTTATGAAATTATAGAGCAAACCATGTATGTGTCGTAACTAGTATACTACTTACTTGGTTCCATGGAAACCTCACAATTGGTTCACCCTCTCTATTCTATATTATGTATGTATTGGCCGTGCCTGTTTTTTCATAACCTAAGCATAAGAGCTCTAAGCTTTGGTTTTGTTTTTTGGGTTCATTTTGTAAGGCCTCCAAAAAATTTTCTCTTTACGCCCACCAGTTTTGATCGCAATATATATATATGTCCGTCTTTGATCGAAAGCTAATTACTAATACAAGGCTTTTGTGGCCCAATTTTATTTGTTTATGGTTCATGCATATACTGATATACATTAAGAAAGCGAAAAATTCCAAAAAAAACCCGAAATTATTTTTATTTGGACGTTTAATACTCAATGGTTTCGAATTCGAATAATATACATCAAATACAAAAAACGTGTCATTTAAAACCCAAAATAATTAGAGTTGTTATTTTCAAACTTACTATTTTTCAACAAAATCAAAATTCATTTTATCCTGTTATCTAATTAATTTTTAAATTTTAATATAAATTTTTTTTGTTTTCTACTAACCATATCAAACCGAAATTAACTGGTTATCTTCTTTCTTTCTATTCTTCCTCCTCCTACGCTTCACCTACGCTGATAGATGAGAGAGATCACTCAGATCAGAACATTGCAAGATGAATTTACATATTGGTTTTAATCAAATGTTACAAATTTCCCCAAACAGCAAATTTAATAAGAACAGCAGAAAAAAAACCAGAAAGAAACAAAAGTGAAGGAAAACACAAAACACCATAGCTATCTCCATTCAAACCAAAACGTCTCCATTTCAATGGAGGAGTCTCCTCTAAATGTTTCATCTGAGAATCGATTCTCCCTGAGTAAGCAAAGTCATCAGGCTCAACCACCGTTTGCAAATAATCAGGAACTAATCCCGATGATTTCACTCTAGGGTGTTTCCGTGCTTTACCCATCATTCACTATAAGCCATTCAAATTCAGGATTTTAAAGACTCGAATTAGAATACAGAACTAGCTATGCTTTTCTTGCTTCTGATTCAACAATGAATCTATTGTTAACCCCTTTGGCGAGGTTCAATCGAAAGTTGCAGTAATCAATCAAATCCTTTTTCACAATCAACCTTCCTTTGCTATCGAGCGAAGACCACAATTCGCCACAAAAAGAATCACAAAGATGCGATTACCAAATCAACCCGATGATGGTATTCGTATGAATTGCACAACATATACTTACCAAAATCAAATTCGCAATTGGTCTAAGTTTCTTTCCTTCTCTTCCCTCAGATCAAAATCAAATTCAAAATCACCGAGTGAGAGATATTCTTCCTCAACGGCAATTGGGGGAAGAAAGGTAAATTGAAACCCTAGAAAAACCCTCGACTGAGTAGAGAGAAAGAAAAAAAAAATCTTAAATTCGAATTTGTTTGCTATGTTCTCTCAAATCTCCAATCATTTATCCAAACTGCTCTCCACTGATCTCGATTTGCTCGTACTCAAATTTTCGCAAAGTCTCTCTAGTCTGTAGCATCTGATTGAGACGTGAATTAAAAATGCTGGGTTTTTTCTACTCTGATTCATTTTCTACTTCTTACCCTCTTGTGAAGTAGTTGGTGATTCTTCCTTCTGATGAATTCGACGATATGAGAGACGAGGAGGAAGAATAGAGAGAAAGAAGGAGATAACCGGTTAATTTCGGTTTGATATGGTTAGCAAAAAACCAAAAAAATTTATAATTAAAAATTAATTAGATAATCAGGGTAAAATTGGAACTTTGATTTTGTTGAAAAATCGTAGATTTGAAAATAACAATTCTAATTATTTTGAGTTTTAAATGACATGTTTTTTTTATTTAATGTATTTTTATTCCAATTCAAAACTATTGGGTATTAAACGTCTAAATAAAAATAAGTTCGGGTTTTTTTTGGCATTTTTCCCTATTAAGAAATAAGAAGACCACAGAATTTTGAATTTATTGGAAGTTACTTATATATATATATATATATATATATATATTTTTTTCTATTGTACTTTCATGTGTCATGGGTGGCATGTGCGAGTTATGGCCTAGGCTCGTGAAACCCACCTGACTGCATTCTTTGTTCAAACTTAACATGTTAATGTGTTTTTTTTTTTAAAACGTTACATTAACTAAAGCCTAAAATGTATAATTAAGAATTTGTTTTATTTTGAACAAATGTCAAACAATGACAAGGGATCATTCCCTAACTATATATGTGAATCTACGATTTCGATCTAGCGTTATAAAACCAACCGACCAGATTGCTTGTTCTTATAGATATTTGTGATCTGAATCATATCGATCGAGACCACCTCACAAATCTCAAAATTTAATATTTTTCTTTAGTAAGACCATATATTCGGTCGATAATAAAGTGGACAAGTTCTGGATGGTCGTATGCAAACAATAACATCATTGATTAGAAATTTTCAGATCATAAGAATATCAACCAAAATTCTCAAAATCAATATTACGTGTCTATATTATCTCTGTAATTGGAAAATACCTTATGTTATACAACCCAACGACCAATATAATGATCCTCACATGTTAGGATCATTATATGTCTTTTACGGCCGATTTCTCCGGTTTTGATACAAAAACGGAACAAAATCGTCATACTGGATATGTTGTTAGATTTCCTTTTCTTTTTTTTTGAATTAAGAAAAATGTTGATGAGCGATATTTTATTAAATCTACGTAGTATGAATTCGATTATTTCGTTCGTAGTTGTACCAACAAAAAGGTTACAAAGCACATGTAAGTTTTTGGAATAGTTTAGTTTTGAGAATATCATGTCTACGAGAAAAGCATCATAATCTTTGACCGGTATGTATGATAAATTGATAAATGATCGACTATAATTTAAATAAAGAGTTACTTGATTCATAATATATTTTAGGCTTTAGATTGATAAAGTACTATTATTGCTCATAAGTGAAAAATGAGAAGCTGACACAAAAATAAATTTTGAACACCTCAAAATTTGTTGTGAACTATGTTATAAAATTGGAAGTAATAAGATGTCTGTTATGAGAAGAAACGAAAGAGAAGAGATTTAGAGAGATGAATGTATCGATTTAAAGAGAAGTTAGAGAGAAAATTAGAGAGAAATTAGAGAGATGGTAAAACTTCTCATTACACTTTTTTTTTTTTACATGACTCTTATTTATAGAGGGAGGAGAGAAAGAGAGGTTTGGGACAAGTGGTGAACAAGTGTTACATGCATTGCATGAAGGGAGACACTTGTTGTATGGTTTGCATGAAGAGGGATATTTGTGCAGGTGATGTATATTCACACTAATTCTATAACACTCCCCCTTGAGTATCCATCACCAGTGATGAGTTACACACTGCCTCATCAAAAACCTCATCATGGAAAAATCCAGCGGGATAAAAACTATGACAAGGGAAAAAGAGTACAGTAGTGTAAACTCCCTCTCAAAAAAAAAAAACTTCACAGATCTCGTAGATGCCGCGTTCCAATACTATGAACATGTTTTCTGAATGTTGAAGTAGGAAGTGCCTTTGTAAATAGATCTGCTGCATTTTCACTTGAGCGGATATATTGGATATCAACTTCCTTCTTTTGCTCGAGTTCTTGAGTGTAGAAGAAAAACCTTGGAGGTAAATGTTTTATTCTGTCGCTCTTGATGTAACCTTCTTTGATTTGGGCGACACAAGCAGCATTGTCTTCAAATAATGTTGTTGGCTCTTCACTGGTGACTATTCCACTCGATTCTTGTATGTGGTTAGTCATTGATCTTAGCCATACACATTCCCTCGATGCTTCATGAAGAGCAATTATTTATGCATGATTTGAGGAAGTGGCGACCAAAGTCTGTTTCTGTGAGCGCCATGAGATTGCAGTTCCTCCAATTGTGAAAACATATCCAGTTTGGGATCGAGATTTATGTGGATCTGATAAATATCCTGCATCTACAAAACCAACAAGACCAACTGAAGAGTTTATAGGATAGAATAATCCCAAGTCAATCGTACCTTGAAGATAACGGAGAATATGTTTTATCCCATTCCAGTGCCTGCGGGTAGGGGATGAGTTGTATCTTGCAAGTAGGTTAGTAGCAAATGAAATATCTGGTCTAGTGCAATTTGCAAGGTACATGAGTCCACCGATAGCACTCATATAAGGTACTTCGGGACCAAGTATTTTCTCGTTATTTTCACAAGGTCTGAATGGATCACTACTGACATTTAGAGATCTATTGACCATTGGAGTACTCAAAGGATTCGCTTTATCCATATTAAAGCGCTTTAAAATCTTTTTCGTATAATTTGATTGATCCACAAAATATAATTTGATTGATGCACAAATATTTCATCTTGGAAATACTCTATTTGAAGCCCGAGACATAATTTTGTCTTTCCAAGATCTTTCATTTCAAACTCTTCTTTCATATGAATTCTTGCATCATCAATCTCCTTTTGAGTTCCAGTTATATTCAGATCATCAACCTATACAGCAATGATCACAAATCCTGATGAAGATTTCTTTATGAAGACGCATGAGCATATTTCATTATTAACATACTCTTTCTTTAATAGGTATTCGCTTTAGCGATTATACCACATGCGCCCAGATTGTTTTAACCCGTAAAGTGATCGCTGCAATTTGATCGCACAAATTTCATTATACTTAGAGTCTAATGCCTCAAGAATCTTAAATCCTTCGGGGATTTTCATATATATATATATATATATATCATTATCCAATGATCCAAATAAATATGCTGTCACTAAATCCATAAGGTACATTTCTAAATTCTTAGAAGCCGTTAGACCCATTAAGTACCTAAATGTAATTGCATCCATGACTGGAGAATATGTTTTTTCATAATCAACTCCAGCTCTTTGAGAAAAACCTTGTGCAATAAGTCGGGCTTTATATCGTGTGATTTCATCTTTCTCATTTCTTTTTTGCACAAATATTCACTTGCAACCAATATGTTTAACATCTTTAGATGCAGTGACAAGAGGTCCAAAGACATTTCTTTTATTGAGGGAGAGCAACTCAAGTTGCATAGCCTTATTCCATTTCTCCCAATCAGGCCTATGTTGGCATTCTGATACGGACCTTGGATCTAGATCATCTTTTTCATGATCGATCTCTTTAGATACAGAAAAAGAGAATATTCCCTTATCATCATTGATTTCATCTCCATACTATAATATTCTATTTTGGGCATAGTTCATTGAAATCTCATATTTTTCTATATCATTTTGAGGACTTTTCTCTTTATTTGGTTATTCTTGAACCTTTTCATCTCCCATTTTCTTTTTCTTTCGAGGATTTTTATCTTTAGAGCCCACTGGCCTCCCCTTTTTCAATTGATCCTCATTAGGTTCATTAGCTTTGCTTCCATCGAGTTTCTCTCTAGGAATTTCATCTTGATGGTGCATTTGCAGCGGGGATATGACTTTATCACCCTTTTTGTATCTATGAACGCATCTGGTAATTGATTTGCCAAACTTTGTAAACGTACAATTTTCTGAACTTCCAGTTCACGTTGATTTGTAGGGAGATCAAGATATATCAAGGATGGTGTATACCATGTAATATCTTTTGGTACTTGTTTAATTCCTACCCCTAACACTGGAAATTCATCTTCATTAAAATGGCAATCGGCAAAACGTGCCGTAAACATATCACCAGTTTGCGGTTCAAGATATCGCTTGGTGATGCATAACCGACATATATACCCAATTTTCTTTGTGGCCCCATTTCTGTTCTTTGCGGTGGGGCTATAGGAACATAAACCTCACATCCAAAAATATGGAGATAGGATATGTTTGGCTCCTGGTCAGATTCTAATTGTAAAGGGGAATATTTATCATATGCGATTGGTCGTATTTGGACCAATGTTGCAACATGCAATATAGCATGACCCATATAGAAATTGGGAGCTTTGTTCTCAATATTAACAGTCTAGCAATGAGTTGTAGCCGTTTAATTAAAGATTCAGCCATGCAACATTATGCGTCATGAAAACTTGTGAAGTGAATTCACCAGCGTTATTAAGCCTGACTTTCTTTACGGCATAATCAGGGAATTGAGCTTTCAACCTAATTATTTGGGCAATGAATTTTACGAAGGCCGTATTTCGTGTTGTCAATAGAGACTCATTTGACCCTTTACTAGATGCGTCAATCATTACCATAAAATAACGAAACGGCCTGCATGAAGGGTGGATAAGTCCACATATATCACCATGTATTCTCTCTAAGAACAATGGTGATTCATTCCCAATCTTGGCTGGCGATGGCCGAATTATGAGTTTTTCTTGAGAACATGCATCACTAAAAACTCATCAGATCTAAAAATATTTTGGTTCTGTAATGGATGGCCATTAGAATTTTGCACAATCTTTCGCATCATGACTGAATCAGGATATCCAAGTCTTTCATACAATATCTTAAATGTACTAGTAAACTTAGAGTTTACTGTAACATAAGATGCAAACTTATTTATTTTTGTGCAATACAGTCCAGAAGATAACATTGGCAATTCTTCCAATATGTGTTTCTCCTCAGATGTTATGCAAAGATATTTAATGCCATTCTTATTCGTAGTCTCTATATGATATCTATTTCTTCGGATATCTCTAAAATCAATCAAGTTTCTATGAGACTTAGGACAATATAATGCATCAATTTAAAATTTTGTCCCCTTTGACATTGAAAAATTGGCTTTTCCAGAGCCAATAATAATCTTTGCATTACCACATATAGTACTCACGCTTTTAGCGGAGTCTTTTATTTTAAGAGAGAAATATTTTTTCTCTTTAAGTATTAAGTGTGTAGTAGCATTGTCTGATAGACACATATCTCCATCCTCAATCTCACAATTTGACATTTTATGAGATAGAATATTTATAAAATAAAAAAATGAAACAACCCGATTCTTTTTTTTATTATTAAATATAATATATAATAAAGCTTCCCATACCACTTAATTAAACAAACCAACCCACACACACTAACCAACCAATAATAAACCAACATCTAATAATGACGGCACTACTGGAACCTGCCCACCATCCACTGGCGGCACCACTGGATCCTGCCCACCAACCTCTGGCGGCACTACTGCTGGAAGTCGCTTCAAAACCTGAGCTAGCAAGTTCATCAAGACATCCTCCCTGCCCGGAGCACCCTCTGCTGTAACCCTTACACCCGGGGCAACACTGTGACTGACACCGGGCCCATCCGCCCTGCCGTCACCCAAACCAGCCTGGTCTCCAAACACACTAGGATAAACCTGTGACTCCGCTACCTCCTTACTGGCCATGCTCTGGGTCACACTCTCACTGGCCTCAGGAACCTGACTTCGTCCCCGACCACGACCACGACCACGACCACGACTACGCCCGCGACCAACAGCACCCTCTCTAGCCATCTGCACTACCCAGAACAGAAGGCTAAGCACACAATTCAAAACCGCACAAAAGTACACATCTTACCGTGAAATCTCATTGAAGGCTCGAAGAGGATGATACTAGGACTCCATACCACAAACAAATTGACTAACTACGCATATTCAATTTCATCACAAAACATCATGCATCCAGCAACAAGAAACAATTCAACCAATTAAAGCTCTAAACCATTCACTTAACCATCCTAGAACCGTATGGGCTCTGATATCAAAATGAAACAACCCGACCCTTTTTTATTATTATTAAATACAATATATAATTAAGCATCTCATACCACTTAATTAAACAAACCAACCCACACACACTAACAAACCAATAATAAACCAACATCCAATAACATGCACAGCGGAAACATATCAATAATACAAACCAATACAATAACATTTCTAACCATTCTATCCAGCAACCTAACATAACACTAACCAAGGTTTCAACAACATATCCAATAAAACCAATATCACACAAACGAGACCCTAGATCATCCTCCTCCTCATTGCCATGATTCCACTTCACATACCTGCACACCACAAACAATAATTGAGATGCGTAAGTATTATCATAAATACTTAGTGAGGCCGTCCTCCCATCTACTAGGTTATACACACAAGCATTTGAGACCCTCAAGTTTAAGCAGAACAAAAAACACACAACAATACATCAAACCACGAAAATCAGTCTCGGATGAGACCGGTGTCGATCGATGCTAGGAGCCATGGTGTCGACTGATGCTTGAACGGTGTCGACCGATGCTGACACAAACGGTGTCGACCGATGCTCGAACGGTGTCGATCGATGCCATACCTAAAGACAAGAACTGCACGAACACGAACGTTAAATCCCGATTCTAATCATCCCGATTTTGTCCCCAAACTCACCCAAATGACACACAAACCTATGGGAAACTCGAAAACAACACACCCAAGCAAGCAAACACCACAAATAGACAAAGAACAACCAAACAAAAGAGATCTCATGCTTAGATCAACCATGGTCAAGCACTCACCTCAAAAACAGGAAGATTGGATTGAGAAACGGTGGAAACAACAGCCTAGGAAGCTTCTCCTTCGTTCCCAGTAGCAGCTCTCCCTTCTCCAGCCACAGATCTCTCCAAAAACGCCAAGAACAATCCCAGAATTCACAAACGTTTTCTCTCCTTTTTCTCTCTTTTCTCACTCAACGGCGACAAATGAAACTTCCCCAAAACCCTTAATTCGTCGTTTAATCACTTATAAACACGATTCGGGTTTCTAATTGAACCAAACCGAACCAATTAGCAATTAAAACAAACCCGACCAAATCGAAAATCATGGTGTCGATCGATACACCAAGGGTGTCGATCGACACCCACACCAAAACCATAAAAATTGGTTCGCGGATGTTACAATTCTCCCCCACCGATAAGGATTCGTCCTTGAATCCCGCAACACCGTCCATCCGTCAAGGACCTCCGTGCTACCGTCAACACGGCCCGCACGTCCCCGACCGGACTAATCACCTTCAGCCAAGGTTTCCCGTGCACTATCGCAACAGTCCGCACACCTCCGACTGAACCATGAGGCCCCCCCCCTCTAGCCAATATACTCGCATCAAAGACACTATTTGCTCACAACTCAGTGCTTCCCCCGTCCGTGGTCGCAACTAACGAATCATGCCGGCTCACTATCAGGCCAACCGCCTTAAGCTACGGCATCCAGGAAGTCACTCACACACGCTCCCCCCGCTCTCGGATCGCAACCCTCGAGACATACCGGCTCACTGCCAAGCCACGTCTCACAGCTACGGTATCCAGGGAGTCCCAAATATCTCGCTCTTGGTTCGTCACCCTAAAGCGCGCTCTCGGATCGTCATCCGAAGCAACATACCACTCCCACTCTCTGACCACAAAGTCCATCGAGCTATCGGTATCACATGAGTTGGCCCACACGGCCTTGAGCAAAAACAAGTCTGATGCCATCGAGTATCTCCCGGCTAGATCTACCTCAACACTTCCCACAAAAATTCCCGTTTTAGAAACTTTCTAATTCTGGAAACCTTTCTTTTGTGGAAACTTTCTATTTATGGAAACTTCCAAAAAATAAAAACCAAGCTATTTCTCTTTTTCCCGTGACAACAACAGTCAACATAAAGAAAAATACTCATTTTTATTAATCTCAAAAATGTCATAATCGTTACAACCTCAACGAAAATACTTAATGAAAGAAAGAAACCAAAATTTAAAACTAAACGCCGGAATGGACACTCGGTCCTCCTTTCGGCTGCACCGCAACCTCCATCCTCTGCCTCCTCTTAGGACAGAAAGGCCTGATATGCCCCTCCTCCCCACAATGATAACACACTCGACGGTACTCTTGCGAGTCACCTCCCCTGGGCCGCTTGCCAACACGTGATCCGTGCTCCCGCGCCCAAAGCATCCCTGGCCACCTTGGTTTGCCACTGTCATCTCTTCCCGCTTCCTTTTACGCCTTTGCTCCAACTGCCTATCCTTGCTTGGAATGCTCTGCTCCAATGTCTCCTCTGACTGAGCCGCTGGATTGACCACCACTAACTGTGACCTCAAGTCATCCTCTATCCCAGCTGCAACCTCAACCAGCGCCGCCCTTGTACGATAGCTCCTCACTCTTGAAACGACCAACCCTTTTTTTTTTTTTTTTAAATAAATAAATAATAAATATAATATAATATAACAACTACAGCTAGTGGTCCCATACCCACTAGCCACCTAACCACAACACATTCAACAGCGGAAAGACATAATCAATATCCAATAATAACTCAATAATAAACCAATATTATAGCAAGGCAATGTCTCAATACCAAACAACAAGAAACATGAAACCAGCAACCTAGCAATGTTTCTAATGACTCAACTCTAGCACCCTAGCAAAAGCCAGACAACATCCAATTGAGTCCCTAGAACATCCTCCTCTTCATTGCCTTGATTCCACGGTCACACTTTGCCTTTACCTGCACCACAAACACAAATTGAGATGCATGAGTATTTGATAAACACTCAGTGAGGCAATCCTCCCATCTACTGGGCTATACACACAAGCAATAAGGTCTCTACACGCCACAAACAACAATCAATAAGACAAACCAGGCAATATACGAAGCATGCAACATCCATCGTAACTGAACAAGGGGTGTCGACCGACACCAGATGGTGTCGATCGTCACTGGCTATCTGGTGTCGACCGACGCCAAACTGGTGTCGACCGACACCCTGCCCGGCACTCCCGAAAACCCTAGTTTGTGTCGACTGACACCTCCTAATGGCATCGATCAACACTCGCCAAGGTCCCGAGCCGTCCTCGCGTTGGTGTCGACCGACACCCCAACTGGTGTCGACCGACACCGATACCGAGCAGCGTTTTCCCTCGATCAGAAACTCCGAATCTCGCCTCCAATCCGCTCCTTGCACTCCCAGAAGCCAAACCCAGCCCAGATAGCAACGAAATAGCATAGAGAACTCAAAGAAGCAACCACATAAGCACCAAATCACATAGAATCTAGAAATCTTAGCTTAGATAAGCCATGGTCATGCACTCACCTCTTTGCAGGAAGATTCTGACCAACAAGAACGAACTCTCTCACTCCTAGCAAGCTTCTAACACCTTCCCAGCCTTAGATCTCCCAAGAACAGCAAGGAAATCTCTCAAACTCTTCCCAAAAGCTCAAGAACACTCTCTCTTTGTGTTTTCTCTCAAAAACGGCGAATCACCAAAATAACACGACCCTAGGTCGTTTTCTACCTCTAAAAACTCGATTTAGGGATTCCCTAAACCAACCACACAAACCGGACAATTAAAAATTGAACCGACCAAACCGGCCACAACTGGTGTCGATCGACACTCCTGTGTGGTGTCGATCGACACCCTCACCAAAATTCCCAGAAAATGGTTTGCGGGTGTTACAATTCTCCCCCACCAATCTAGATTCGTCCTCGAATCTCGAACAACCATCAGTCAAGGACTCCCGTGCAACCGTCTCCACGGCCCGCACTCCTCCGACCGATCTACGAAGGTCACCTCTAGGCGATAGACTCACGCTCCAGCGTCATCATCTTGACTTTTGGACTTTCCTTTACTCATAGGCCTAAACCTTGAGTTTTTATTGGCTCCTCATCAGACCTAAGTCTGCATGCCAAATGTTGGCTCCTCATCAGGCGAAGCCCGCATGCCATAATATATAAGGAAAAGTCCAAACTCGTCTCTCGGGTTGCCACCCTACAGCGCGCCCCGGATCGTCATCCGAAGTCGATATACCAACCATTCTTCCGAGCCACAAAGTCTCTGAAAATGGCAGTACTAGGAGAACCTAAGTCCCCCAAGAGTCGCGAGCAAACGATTCTGAACACGTCCGAGTCCTATCCCTATCCAGGTTTCCTTCCCGTGGCTCGCGTAAAACATCTCAATGTCCTACCAACCACATATTCCCTCACTGGAATACCTCATGACCACCCAAGGATCATATACGCCACAAGGGCCGCCACAAAGGCCAAACAGAATGTCCTAAAGAGGACCGCCACCAAGGCCAAACAAAATGTCCTAAAGAGGACCGCCACCAAGGCCAAACAAATGTCCTAAAGAGGACCGCCACCAAAGCCAAACAAATGTCCTAAAAAGGACCGCCACCAAGGCACTCTGGCTAAACAGCCCGCCACAAAGGCCATCTGTCCCGAAGGACCGTCACAAAGACCATCTGTCCCGAAGGACCGTCACAAAGACACTCTGGCTAAACAGCCCGCCACAAAGGCCATCTGTCCCGAAGGACGGTCACAAAGACACTCTGGCTAAACAGCCCGCCACAAAGGCCAAACAAACGTCCTAAAAAGGACCGTCACCAAGGCCACACAAATGTCCTAAAGAGGACCGTCACAAAGACACTCTGGCTAAAAGCCCGTCACAAAGACCCCACAATGTCTAAAAAGACCGCCACACACGGGCACACTGACTCAAAAGTCCGCCACAAAGGCCACAAAAGCCCCTCCAAGGCTTCCCACCGCTAAAATGGACAAATTCTGACTCCCGCAAAACTTTCCATATTTAGCACTTTCCATCTTTGGAAAACTTCTATTTCAGGAAACTTCTCTTCACAACCCCGCCTCACGGAAACTTTGTACCCCAATCACCACCTCATCTTGTTACTGAGTCGCACAACCAACCACCCCAAGCGACCGAGTAACAAGAGAGATGGGCTGGAATACTCCATTCCCGCTCCAGCCACGGATTACAGATGGGACCCGGCTAAACAAGCTCAAGTCGCGGCTTGCTTCTCATACCACTTCTTGAACCTTGCCTTCATCTTTGTCTCGGGCTCCCAAGTCTGCTCCTCAACACCATCACAGTCCCAAAGGACTCTCATCAAAGGAATCTTCTTCTTCCGAAGTTCCTTGATCCTCCTCTCGAGAACCCTCACTGGTCTCGCCTCCAAAGTCATGTTAGGCTGAAGATCCTCAGGAATCTTAGCCAACACCTCCTCTCCCTCACGGAGACACTCCGCAACATAGACACATGGAAAACCTTATGGAATGCACGCATCACCTCAGGTAACTCCAATCTATATGCCACTGGTCCAACCCGCTCAATCACTCTGAATGGACCCATTTACCTCGGACTCAACTTAGTCTCGACAATGACCTGTTCGGACCCCGCAACATGGCCATCTTGAGGTACACTCTGTCTCCTACCTGAAACTCAAGATCTCTCCTCCTCCTATCTGCATAACTCCTCTGCCTATCCTGAGCCTCTTTCATGTTCAGCTTGAGAACCCGAATCTTCTCTGAGGTCTCTGAACAAAACTAGCACCAAACATGCTCCTCTCCCCCACCTGAGTCCAGCATAATGGTGTACGACATGGCCTCCCATACAAAGCCTCATAAGGAGCCATCTTAATACTTGCCTGATAGCTGTTGTTGTAAGCAAACTCTACCAGGTTCAGATGATCTGCCCAATGGCCACCCCAATCCAACACACACATCCTCAGCAAATCCTCCAACGTCTGGATCGTCCTCTCTGACTGTCCATCAGTCAGGGGATGATAAGCTGTACTCATATGCACCTTAGTGCCCATCTCTGCCTGAAATGCCTTCCAGAACACCGAAGTGAACTTAGAATCCCTATCAGACACAATGCTTGCTGGCACCCCATGCAACCCGACTATCTCCTCACATACTTCTTAGCCAAGACCGCTGCTCCATCAGTCTTCTTAATGGCCAGAAAATGTGACTTAGTCAACCGGTCCACAATGACCCAAATAGCATCAAAGGTCCGTGACACTGGCAATCCTACCACGAAATCCATAGTGATCATATCCCACTTCCACTCAGGAATGGGTAAACTCTTCAGTAACCCGCCAGGAACCTGATGCTCAGCCTTCACTAGCTGACATACATCGCACCTCGAAACCCAACTAGCCACATCCTTCTTCATCCCGACCCAATGATAGTACCTCTTGAGGTCACGGTACATCTTGGTCGCTCTGGATGAATGGATAACTTGCTCGCATGAGCCTCTCTCAGAATCTCCTGTCTCAACTCCTCATCCTTGGGCACACACACACGTGCACCAAGATAGTACCATTATCTGAGACCTGATACTCTGAATCCACATCCTTAGAGGCATTCACTAGCCCCAAATCCTTCTCCTGAGCCAACCGCACTCTACTCAGAAGATCTGCTCTATCTACTGCTTCCAAACCCAACGGTTCTGTGAAACAGCACATAAGCTCAAAGCACTGATCTCCCCTACCAGAGACTCCATCTCCTGCTCCTGAGCCGAAGCTACCCTCTTCCGACTCAGAGCATCTGCAACCGTGTTAGCCTTACCAGGATGATAGGCTATCTCCAAATCATAATCTGCCACAAGCTCCATCCACCGCCTCTGTCTCAAATTCAGCTCAGGCTGAGTGAATATATACTTCAGGCTCTTATGATCTGTGAACACCTGTACCTTTGCACCATAAAGATAAGATCTCCAAATCTTCGGGCAAAAACTACAGCACCCATCTCCAAATCATGAGTAGGATAGTTGCCTTCATGCACCCGCAACTGCCGCGAAGCATAAGCAATCACCTTCCCATGCTGCATCAGAACACAACCCAACCCAACTCTAGATGCATCTGTATAAACCACATAGGGTTCTCCCTGCTCAGGCAAAGCCAACACTGGCGCAGTAGTCAACATCTCCTTCAGGCTTGCAAAGCCTTCCTCACACTCTTCGACCAGACAAAAGGAACATCCTTCCCTGTCAACTTAGTCATAGGACGTGCTCTGCTTGCAAACCCTGCACAAATCTCCTGTAGTAACCTGCCAATCCAAGGAAACTCGATCTCTGTGGCATTTTGCGGTCTAGGCCAATCTCTGATAGCCTGAATCTTCTCTGGATCTACTGAAACCCCCTCAACAGAAACAATGTGACCCAGAAAGTCCATCTCACGCTGCCAGAAACTACACTTGCTCAACTTGGCAAACAACTTCTGCTCCCGCAGCTTCTCCATAACTGCCCTCAAATGCACTGCATGCTCCTCAGGACTCTTAGAATAAACCAGGATATCGTCGATGAAAATGATGACAGATACATCCAGAAACTCCTGAAACACACTGTTCATCAATCTCATAAACGCTGCTGGTGCGTTAGTCAACCCGAAAGGCATCACCACAAACTCATAATGCCCATACCATGTCCTGAAAGCAGTCTTCCTCACATCTGCCTCATCTATCGGTATCTGATGATAACCCGATGCCAGATCCACCTTGGAGAACCAAGTAGCACCCCTCAACTGATCCAACAACTCGTCAATCCTCGGGAGAGGGTACTTGTTCTTCACAGTGACCCGGTTCAAACCCCTGTAATCAATACACAACCGGAAACTCCCATCCTTTTTCTTGACAAACAACACCGGCGCTCCCCACGGTGACACGCTAGGACGGATGAATCCCTTACTCAATAAATCCTCTAGCTGCTTCTTCAGCTCTGCCATCTCTGCTGGAGCCATCCTGTAAGGAGCCTTGGATAACGGTGTCGTCCCCGGTTCCAGTTCAATGGTAAAAGGATCCGACCGAGATGGTGGTAATCCTTGCAGAGACTGAAACACATCCTCAAACTCCTCCACTACTGGAATACCGCTAACCGTAGACTTCCCCACTGACTCTGGCATAGATATAGTAACCAAATAAGCCTCACGGCCCTTCTCGATCATCTTCCCAGCCTGAATGGCTGAGATCACGAGACTCCCTGAAGTCGGTCTAATACCCTGAAAAACCAACTTCCCTCCTGGTCGCTCAAACTCCACTCTACCCCGATAGCAATCTAAATGCACCATATGCCGATGCATCCAATCCATCCCGAGAATAACATCATATAGCTCCACGGGACTGATAAGCAAATCCGCTGGCCATGACTCTCCTGCGATCTGAATATCAATTCCTCTAGCTCGTCCAATAACTCTCAGGAACTTGCCTCCCGCAACTCTAACAACTCCTGTGCGCTCTCCAGGATCCCCGCTGATCCCCGCACACTCTGCACACTCTGGAGTAATGAAGCTATGCGAAGCTCCAGAATCAAACATAACGTGGGACTTAAACCCGCCCACCAACAAGGTCCCTACACAAACCTCATGTGTTGAGAACCTAACACTTTATCACAGGAACATAAAATCTGACCCTACTAAAATTCACAAAGATTAAGTACCAGAAATTATACATGTGATCGCCCCGGCACTGGTTCCACCAGTCTCCACTGTCGTGTAAACCCGAGGCCCCTGCTCAATCCGTGCCACCTGCTGACCCCCAGGCTGCACCTGCTGCAACGCTGCCACTGCTGCCGGCTGCAGCTTGGGACAAAAAGGCTTGATGTGCCCTGTCTCCCTACAATGATAACACACCCGAGGTCCTGCCGTCGGAACACTCCTCTTGGGACAACTAGCAACCCTGTGATCCCTGCTCCCACAACCGAAGCAACCCGCACCGCTCGGCTTCTGCGTAGCCTCCCACTTCCTCTTGGTTCCCTGGGCATGCCTACCGCCCCTGCTAGAACCACCCTGCTGCTGAGCCTTACTAGGCTGAACTGCTGGAGCTACCGCCACTGACTGTGCCCGGATATCCTCCTCAATCTCTGCTGCAGTCTCAACCAGCTCTGCACGCGTAGCATAACTCCTCCCTCTACAGTGAACTCTCAAGTCATCACGTAGAGCCCTCAAGAACCTCCTGATCTGAGCCTCTTCAGGCTCCATAGCCCGACCTCCATAACAAAGAAGTCGACTGAACTCCAGGTCCAACTCCCGCACTGACCGTGCCCCTGAGACAACTGAAGGAACTGCACCTCCAAACGATCCAATGCCTCTCTAGGAAAATACTTGCAGTTGAACTCCAAAACGAAGTCAGCCCAAGTCATCTCCCGCTGCACCCTCCTAGCAGCCACAGATCTCCACCACAAATCAGCATCACCACTCAAAAAGTAGACCCCTATGTCCACCCAAAACTCCTCAGGACATCTCAGAGTGTGGAAGTTACGTTCCACTCTCGTCCTCCACGCATCCGCAGCAGTAGGATCTACACCTCCTGAAAACTGCTCAGTACGCAACCGACCCATCTCTGTCAACATGCTGAGATAACGAGCATGGACCCCGCATCCGCAGCCACTGGCTGCCGCTCCTCCGCCACCACTGGTGGCACTACCTGAGCCTGAGCCGGTACCACTGGTGGTAACCGCTCTAACACATGTGCTAGCAAAGCCGCAAGGTCAACACCAGGGACTCCACCCGCTGGGACCCCCACACCCGGAACCCTAGCATCACCGGCCACTGGAGCATCAACACCGCCCCCTCCTGCCACACTCACGGAATCCCCCGGAACACCCTGCGACTCGCCAACACCCTCAGCTGTCACACTCTGGTCCTCGGTCTCACTAACCACTGGGACTCTGCCCCTACCACGACCACGTCCGCGTCCACGACCACGTCCGCGTCCACAACCTCGACCAGCCACAGCATCCTCTCTAACCATCTGCACTACCATGGACAGAAGGCTAAGCAAACAATTTCTATTATAACACCGAAACATAAACTCACCGTGGAATCACACACTCGGCTCGAAGAGGATGTTCTAAGACTCCATGCCACACACAATTGACTAACTCACATAATCAATCAAGACATGCAATCCCAAACATTTACAACAGAAACCTAGTGAACCCCAAACCTAGAACCGTAAGGGCTCTGATACCAAAATGAAACGACCAACCCTTTTTTTTTTTTTTTTTTAATAAATAAATAATAAATATAATATAATATAACAACTACAGCTAGTGGTCCCATACCCACTAGCCACCTAACCACAACACATTCAACAGCGGAAAGACATAATCAATATCCAATAATAACTCAATAATAAACCAATATTATAGCAAGGCAATGTCTCAATACCAAACAACAAGAAACATGAAACCAGCAACCTAGCAATGTTTCTAATGACTCAACTCTAGCACCCTAGCAAAAGCCAGACAACATCCAATTGAGTCCCTAGAACATCCTCCTCTTCATTGCCTTGATTCCACGGTCACACTTTGCCTTTACCTGCACCACAAACACAAATTGAGATGCATGAGTATTTGATAAACACTCAGTGAGGCAATCCTCCCATCTACTGGGCTATACACACAAGCAATAAGGTCTCTACACGCCACAAACAACAATCAATAAGACAAACCAGGCAATATACGAAGCATGCAACATCCATCGTAACTGAACAAGGGGGTGTCGACCGACACCAGATGGTGTCGATCGTCACTGGCTATCTGGTGTCGACCGACGCCAAACTGGTGTCGACCGACACCCTGCCCGGCACTCCCGAAAACCCTAGTTTGTGTCGACTGACACCTCCTAATGGCATCGATCAACACTCGCCAAGGTCCCGAGCCGTCCTCGCGTTGGTGTCGACCGACACCCCAACTGGTGTCGACCGACACCGATACCGAGCAGCGTTTTCCCTCGATCAGAAACTCCGAATCTCGCCTCCAATCTTCTCCAATCCGCTCCTTGCACTCCCAGAAGCCAAACCCAGCCCAGATAGCAACGAAATAGCATAGAGAACTCAAAGAAGCAACCACATAAGCACCAAATCACATAGAATCTAGAAATCTTAGCTTAGATAAGCCATGGTCATGCACTCACCTCTTTGCAGGAAGATTCTGACCAACAAGAACGAACTCTCTCACTCCTAAGCTTCTAACACCTTCCCAGCCTTAGATCTCCCAAGAACAGCAAGGAAATCTCTCAAACTCTTCCCAAAAGCTCAAGAACACTCTCTCTTTGTGTTTTCTCTCAAAAACGGCGAATCACCAAAATAACACGACCCTAGGTCGTTTTCTACCTCTAAAAACTCGATTTAGGGATTCCCTAAACCAACCACACAAACCGGACAATTAAAAATTGAACCGACCAAACCGGCCACAACTGGTGTCGATCGACACTCCCTCTGTGGTGTCGATCGACACCCTCACCAAAATTCCCAGAAAATGGTTTGTGGGTGTTACAACTCTGCACCGAGTCCTCAGATCGTCCCGCAGAGCCAACAAGAACCTCCGCACCTGAGCTGACTCTGGCTCCCATGCCCGGCCTGCATACCCTACAAGCCGACTGAACTCTGCATCCAGCTCCCGCACTGTACGGTCCCCCTGAGTCAACCCCAAGAACCGTGCCTCCATGCGATCAAGCGCCTCCTGTGGAAAATACTTGGAGTTAAACTCCCTCACAAAATCCCCCAAGTCATATCCCTCTGCACCCTCCGTGCTGTCACCGACCTCCACCACACACGTGCATCACCTGACAAGTAGTGCACTGCCAAATCCACTCTATACCGGTCGGGACACCGAAGCGACTGAAAAATATCCTCCATCCGCTCCCTCCACTCATCAGCTACACTCGGATCGGTACCTCCTGAGAAATACCCCGCTCCCACTCGCTGCAGCTGCACCATCATCTGCACATACTGAGCATCCACTACCTCGACCCCCGGCTGCACACCTGCCTGCAAACCCGCCACATGCTGCACCGCTGGAACATGCCCACAAACCACTGCCGGCACTACTGGAACCTGCCCACCATCCACTGGCGGCACCACTGGATCCTGCCCACCAACCTCTGGCGGCACTACTGCTGGAAGTCGCTGCAAAACCTGAGCTAGCAAGTTCATCAAGACATCCTCCCTGCCCGGAGCACCCTCTGCTGCAACCCTTACACCCGGGGCAACACTGTGACCGACACCGGGCCCATCCGCCCTGCAGTCACCCAAACCAGCCTGGTCTCCAGACACACTAGGATGAACCTGTGACTCCGCTACCTCCTCACTGGCAATGCTCTAGGTCACACTCTCACTGGCCTCAGGAACCTGACCTCGTCCCCGACCACGACCACGCCCGCGACCAACAGCACCCTCTCTAGCCATCTGCACTACCCAGAACAGAAGGCTAAACACACAATTCAAAACCGCACAAAAGTACACATCTTACCGTGAAATCTCATTGAAGGCTCGAAGAGGATGATACTAGGACTCCATACCACAAACAAATTGACTAACTACGCATATTCAATTTCATCACAAAATATCATGCATCCAGCAACAGGAAACAATTCAACCAATTAAATTCCTAAACCGCTCTAAACCATTCACTTAACCATCCTAGAACCGTATGGGCTCTGATATCAAAATGAAACAACCCGACCCTTTTTTTATTATTAAATACAATATATAATTAAGCATCTCATACAACTTAATTAAACAAACCAACCCACACACACTAACCAACCAATAATAAACCAACATCCAATAACATGCACAGCGGAAACATATCAATAATACAAACCAATACAATAACATTTCTAACCATTCTATCCAGCAACCTAACATAACACTAACCAAGGTTCCAACAACATATCCAATAAAACCAATATCACACAAACGAGACCCTAGATCATCCTCCTCCTCATCGCCATGATTCCACTTCACATATCTGCACACCACAAACAACAATTGAGATGCGTAAGTATTATCATAAATACTTAGTGAGGCCGTCCTCCCATCTACTAGGTTATACACACAAGCATTTGAGACCCTCAAGTTTAAGCAGAACAAACAACACACAACAATACATCAAACCAGGAAAATCAGTCTCGGATGAAACCGGTGTCGACCGACACTAAGCCGGTGTCGATCGATGCTAGAAGCCATGGTGTCGACCGATGCTTGAACGGTGTCGACCGATGCCGACACAAACGGTGTCGACCGATGCTCGAACGGTGTCGATCGATGCCATACCTGCAGACGCGAACTGCACGAACACGAACGTCGAATCCCGATTCCAATCATCCCGATTTCGTCCCCAAACTCACCCAAATGACACACAAACCTATGGGAAACTCGAAAACAACACACCCAAGCAAGCAAACACCACAAATAGACAAAGAACAGCCAAACAAAAGAGATCTCATGCTTAGATCAACCATGGTCAAGCACTCACCTCAAAAACAGGAAGATTGGGTTGAGAAACGGTGGAAACAACAGATCTCTCAAAAACGCCAAGAACAAGCCCATAATTCACAGAAACGTTTTCTCTCCTTTTTCTCTCTTTTCTCACTCAACGGCGACAAATGAAACTTCCCCAAAACCCTTAATTCGTCGTTTAATCACTTATAAACACGATTAGGGATTCTAATTGAACCAAACCGAACCAATTAGCAATTAAAACAAACCCGACCAAACCGAAAATCATGGTGTCGATCGATACACCAAGGGTGTCGATCGATACACCAAGGGTGTCGATCGACACCCACACCAAAACCATAAAAATTGGTTCTCGGATGTTACACAGATCAATTGATGACAGCTTGTCCTATGAGAAGGTTGTTAAAGGGTGGGGACCACGGTTCGAGGAACGCCTGGTGCACCAATAACCTACTGTGGATTTGGATGAATAGTTCCATTTGCCCAGTGAGGGGTTAGGATCGATGCCCTGCAGGGCCAGTTTGGGGTCCGTTTGGGCAGCTAGCAGTGAGGCTAGCGGGGTCCACGGGACGGGTTGTCAAATAAAAATCGATTTTTAATGTAACAACCCGTCCCGTGGACCCCACTAGCCCCCTGTTAGCTTCTCCAACGGACCGTCCGTGGACCCTGCTAGCCCCCCGCTAGCCGTCCCAACGGACCCTAAGCTGGCCCTGCAGATCAATTGGTGACAGCTTGTCCTGTGGGAAGGTTGTTAAAGGGTGAGGACCAGGGTTCGAGGAACGCCTGGCGCACCAATAACCTACTGGTGGATTGGGATATCCACAGTGATGGGTTAGGATCGATGCCCTGCAGGGCCAGCTTGGGGTCCGTTGGGACGGCTAGCGGGGGGCTAGCAGGGTCCACGGACGGTCCGTTGGGGCAGCTAACAGGGGGCTAGTGGGGTCCACGGGATGGGTTGTTACAAAATTAATAAAATAACAAAAAGTCTTACAAAAAGGCTTATTATATATTACATTAAAACTACTATTCAAAGAGACATTTTATAAAACATAAAGTACATATCAAACTATGACAAAGCATATTATGGCATATCGACCTTATTCGCATGATTTTCCGTTTTCATGATCAACGAGAAGATCTGCTATATCGAGATGGGGTTCATCGTTTAGGTCATGGAAAGAAGGTCCAGCTTCATCATAGATGAGGTTGGTCTCAACATCCCTTTCTTTTGTCTTTTGGGATGTTTGGTACAGATTGGCCAAATGTTTTGGAATACGACAGGTCTGATACCAATGTCCTTTCATGCCGCATTTGTAACAAGTAGGTATTTTCACATTGTTTCTTTAAAACGTGACCAACATTCTTGATTTGAAGGTTTTTGTTGGTTTTTCTTGCGTTGAAGTCATTATGAGAGAGACCCTTTCCTTTTCTTCTTCCATGACCTTCTCCACAACCTCCTCCACGACCATGACCACGGCCTCGACTGCGTCCACGTCCTTGTCCTCTTCCTTGCCAATTATTATAGCTCGATGTAGCAACATTCACTTCTGAAAGTGGAGCTGATCTAGTTGGACGGGTTTGAAGATTTATCATCACGAGCTCATTATTTTGTTCAGCAACATGCAGAACTTACATCTATTCAGAATATCGAGTATACCCTCTTTCTCAATATTGTTGCTGCAGGAGTACATTTGAATGATGGAAAGTTTGGAATATTTTCTCGATTATATCATAGTCGGATACTTCTTCTCCGCAGAGAGCCATCGTTGAAGTGATTTCGAACAAAGCGGAATTGTACTCACTTACACTTTTACAATCCTGAAACCGCAGGTTTAGCCATTCATGTTTGGCTTTTGGTACGATCACATACTTTTGGTGATCAAACCTATCCTTGAAAGCGATCCAGAGATCTGCGGAATTTCCTCTCGTGATGTATTCATTTTTTAAACCATCGTGAAGATGGTGACGCAAGAACATCATGGTTCTTGCTTTTTCCTCTTCTAACCCTGTTTCTGACGGATCAAGGGTTTTGAGAAGCCCATTCCCTTTCAGAAAGAATTTAACATCTAATGCCCATGTCATATAGTTTTTTCCCAGAGACAACAAGGGCGGCGAATTCAAGCTTTGCCAAGTTTTACATGAATACTATATAAATAATAAAACAAATTATTAAATATATAATTTTATGAAACACTATTGTAAAATCTTGTTTTAGCAATAAATATAAACTATATAAAAAAAAATTATAAGCTATATAATATATTCATAAATTAAAACAATCATTTTAGGAGGCATAGCCTTCCATACGATTTAAAATATATAGATCTGAACATATGATCAAGGAGGCAGAGCCTACCATTAGATCAAGAATGTATATCAAAATGATCAAGGAGGCTGAGCCTACCATTATGATCAAGAATGTATAGTCTTTTACTCTATAAACAATATGAATATAAGCTTAAATGAATTTAACATAATTTAAATGTTACCTCAAATTTATGATGGATCACTAATCGCTTATGTTCAAACTTATAACGGATCGAGAGTCGTGCGTGCTGATAACGTGTTGTGAACTATGTTATAAGATTGGAAGTAACAAGATGTTTATTATGAGAAGAAACAAAAGAGAAGAGATCTAGAGAGATGAATGTATGGATTTAGAGAGAAGTTAGAGAGAAAACTAAAGAGAAACTAGAGAGATGGTAAAACTTCTCATTACACCTCTTTCTCTTCTACATGACTCTTATTTATTGAGGGAGAAGAGAAAGAGAGGTTTGGGACAAGTGGTGAACAAATGTATATGCATTGCATGAAGGGAGACACTTGTTGTATGATTTGCATGAAGAGTGACACTTGTACAGGTGATGTATACTCACACTAATTCTATAACAAAATTAACTTCTTCTTTTTTTCGTCGAAAGTGATGTTGTTATATTGATGATTGAATAAAGTCACAATACAATTGGTTTTGAAGCCATTTTGGCGGTAAGAAACAACTTGAGTAGAACTCAGAAGAAATACAACTAAATTTTGCAAGTAAATGAGCTACATTATTACAACGTCTTCTTGTGAAATTGAATTGGATTTCTTTAAATTTCTTAGCCAAATATGATCCACATTCATACCACGAATATCCAGTCTGGTAATTGATGGTAGGGATTTTGATAGAATACGCCAGAGAAAATATTTTATTTTTGGCAGAATCTTTAGTTTCCAAATCTTTTGTTTTGTGTGGCACTGAACCATGAGTGATAACTGTATGTGGTGGACTGATATTTGGATGATGCATAGTAAGCCAGTATCAAGAGCGAACAGAGTATCCTCCTAATTTATTATAATGCCAAATAAGTTTGTCATGGGAAATTGATTTGGACAAATAAATTTTGTGAATCTCTCGATGATTATCCGAACAAAATTAAGTTTATGTGTTTGTTGGTTTTAAAAAGTTTAGAAGCCAGATTTAATTTCGGAGTACTGTATATGTTACTCCGAACTGTTTTCCTATATATTTTATTCCATTAAAGCTAACTAAGTTGGCCTAGGACTGAGTCTATGACTATTCTATTGGTTTTCTCCGTTGCAATTTAACTAGTTTCTGTTACATTAACGATCATATGAGTCAAAGGAGAACCTATTACACGTTACTTAAGAAAATTTCGGAACGTTGACTAGAGATTGAAATACAATAAAAATTATAAAATTAATGTGTGTGTTATATATATACGTACATGGTTAATATTTGTATACTGCAAGAGATATCAAAATTTATGAGCTATTAGATGTAAACAATTAGTATTTTAGAAAATGGACATATGTATTAACATTTTCATGGATATACACGTAGCTTTTATTGACATTACAGAAGGTAGATATATAAATAGCCATTACAAATCGAAATTTGGATCAAGTGCACTTAATGATAGTACAACTTACATCCAAATCAAAAATTGGCTTACAAATTCTCAGCCAAACATATATAATATAAAGAAATGAATATAATATAGTGATATTAAAAATATAATATTCAAGAAAATGTATATAATGTAATATACTTTTCCCCAATATTAAAAAACGAATTATATATTTTCAAATGAATTGGTATAGGAAGATTTGCTTTGTCTTAACTTGGGACGATGAATTTAGTTTCATCGTTCATCAGGTACACGGTCGGTCCATGAAACCCGGAAAACCCAGTTAGAGACAGTCCTCTTCCTCAAACTCTTGATCCTTTCGTGGCTGCTTTTTGAAATCATTCTTCTACTATCTGTTGACTCTACGTACTCTTTGAGCCTCTTCATCGCCAAATCGAGCGTGTCTTCACTCATGTTGGCGAAACAAACCCTAAACCAACCCGGTTCAGTACAATGGCACGATGAACCGGGTGAAATATTTAGCTTGACTTCATATACAATCTTCTTCCAGAGCTCAAGCTCTGCTTCGAATGTGTTTGTATCCAAGAGATGTCTCATGTCAACCCAACAGAACAAGCCAGCGTTGCTTTTAAGACAAGTAACCCCTGCAGCTTCTAGACCGGAGGCGAGTTGCTTCTGGCGAATCTTGAGTCTTTTCTTGTTTTCGTCGAGGTATTTACTTGTGAACTTCTTGTCTGAAAGCAATTCTGAGAGGAGGTACTGTGTTTGAGACGACACGAGGCCAAAACTTGACATTTTTGTTGCAGCGGAAACAACCATTTCGTCGTTGGAATAGATTGCCCCAACACGAAAACCCGGTAAACCGAGATCTTTGGAAAGACTATAAACAACGTGAACTCGTTTGGAGACTTCGCTGTTCTCAAGGTTCTTGTCTTTTAAGACATCCATGACACTCACAAACTGTTCAAACCCAAAAACGGTACCTGAATAGATTTCGTCGCTTATGAGATGAATGTTTTTGGAAGAAATGAAGTCAACGAGAAGATTAATTTCTCTTCTGGTCAACATAGTGCCAAGAGGGTTAGACGGGTTGGTAACAAGAACTCCTTTGACCTTAAGATCAAGCTTTTGAGCTTGTTGATAAGCTTGTTGGAGAGCTGACTCCGTTATTTGAAACCCATTAGAGCTCGTGCAATGAATAGGTACGATCTCTGCACCCGTTCTCCATTTCAAATCTCTATCGAATCTGTATAAGCAAAACAAATAACGTCAGCTCAGGTTTCTTGTGACACAAGTAAAGTAAATATAACACCTATGAAATAGGATATAGAAATTACCCTGGGTAGTAAGGAGTCGGTAAAAGGAAAGCGTCACCGGGTTCGGCGAGACAAAACATGAGAGTTTCGTTGGCAGAGGTTGAACCAGCAGCTAGGACAATCTTGCTTGGATCAAATGTTACTCTATTACCTCTTATTTCCTCCATAAACTCTGCCAAAGCCTATAGAAAAAAAATAAACACCCTGTTAAGTTAGTTACTCGCGTCCTAAGTTACATATTTTTTGAAATGTGAAGGAGAAAAGGTTAAATACTTACTTTCTTGAATTCGGGTAGGCCATGATAGTCTTGGAAGAGAGCAAGCTCTTTGAAAATGGATTGACCGTCCTTCTTGAGACCGGCTGCGTCCGGATTCTTAGCTAACCATGTCTCTATGAGATCAAAACATAGCTGCATATAAATAAAAAAAAACATCATATTATATAAGTATCCAAAAAAAAATACAACAAAGATTTGTCAAAGACTCGAAGTTATAATTACCTGATTTTCGGCAAGACCCATTTGAATAATCCCATTAGGGTTCTTGATTTCGTCGTAAGGGTTCTTCTCATATTCTTCCCATCCCAAGAAGTAGGAAGAGTCTTGTCCATGAGCGTTGCTTGTCACTTTTGTCGACAGTTGTTTCATTTTTTGATAGAAGAAGGAAAACTAATAAAGAATGTTTGCTTTGATGAAAGATGATTAGTAATGAAGAACGAGAGAACGGTTGTGAGAGAGATATGTTGTATTAGGGTTTAGTTAGTTGGTGAAAAGTGAGATGTGGATTGTGGAATGTAGTTGCTTGAGGTATGTGGGAGGTATATATACATTTTTATTTTGTTCCTTTGAACAAGTTAGTTTAATTGTCTTGTCATGTGAGATAGACAACTTCCGTTTTTCACTTGACGTAACTAATAATTTATCAGTTATCATTTATTGTTTTCATGAACTCTAAAAAATTCAAGATTTGGTACTAAAGAATATTCAACGTACTATTATTGAAAGTGTCAATTTGCTGTTTCAATTAATTCTATGACTAATTATATACTCTTATATATATTCTGCTAATCTTATACATATCTAAACATATCTTTAAGTCTATGCCTATATTAAGTTATATTCAATCATTTCATTTTTTTTTCTAAAGTTTGGGTGAAATGGCCTAGCTAATTACATAGAAGTGGGCTAAAATGTTCTAAAATATTGGAGGATGTAAAATAATATTGTTTAACCCTCACTAAGTTAAAGTCACTAAATCACTATATTACACAAACAAACACATGAGATAAAATAACAACTATAATAATGATTGGTGAAGTATAGAACAGAGAAAGCTTTAAACTTAGTCAAATAAAAATAATTTGTCCATAAAACGCGTTTTCTGTCACCGCCCATACATGCATGACAGTGAATTAGCGACCAAAACAAAACAAAATCTATTTTTAGATCGAATGTCATGATGATGTGTTGGGTATTTCACCTTGTATTTCGGGAGTTATCTGAAATGTTTATGATTGTTACTATGGTCGTATACCTAATTAGACTCATAAAGGCTTTAAATTTCACTCATCAAAAATATGTAAAAAAAAACACGAATTATGACACATTATTAAATATACAAATGTATATCTAAACAAGTTTTTCTGGATAAATTTTGTAATCTCAATTAATTGTTGGAAAAAGATATCAACAAGATCGAGTTTGGATATGTTGAGTATTGACCACCTTGCCGAAGAATACGTAAACCATAGTTACCGACAAGAGATATCATCAGAAAAGGAATTTGCTCCATACAATTATAGAATTATTAATCAAACTATACAACACTAACACAACAAGAAAATCAGATGAAAGATCTTGAATACTCTTTATTTGTATGATAGACAGAAACAAAAAACAATTTAAAGAAGTTGTTATAATATGAGATCTCACCCATATCTACAACTACACACTCACAAACTCTTTTTTATAAAACAAAACAAAATTATATTTGGAGAACAGTATCATCGTTTTGGGATATGTATCATCGTTTATAGAGAGGCAAAGCTATTTGATTCTTCATTCTACAAATCGTGCTCAAATCTTTATTTTGTCACCTTCACAAACTAACACCCCGAATCCGTTTATTTTAATACTAAAAAGATAATTTAAAAAACTAGAGAGTAAATATAAATCTCTGGATCTTTTAAGCCCATATTAACATCATCAGGTGAGACGACTTTCAATCACTTTACAAAAAATCTGGATTTGTGTAAGGAACCACATGAAATAAAAACTTTTCAATCTCTTGCCACACCAAGTTTGAAAATTTATACAAAACCATTTAAATTGTTAAGTTTTGTCAATCTCACTTTAAAGTTTAATCCATACCAAATAGTTAATCATTTTATCTAATTTTACAATTTAAACGATGAACCATTCTTGTATGTCCAAAACTCCAAATTAAGTACCTAACCGTTCTTCGTATATATTTCACTAGAAAATAGAAGTAAAATTATAAAAATAAATATTTTATTTTAATGAAAATTAACTAAAACATACAAAAAAAATCTACAACAAATATACAAAATGAATGGTATTCTTTCTTACAACGTAGTAGCATACTACGGAAATAGACTTTAGCACAAGGAAGAGCTTTGTCAATGATTAATAATTACTATGCTGTAAGAATTAAATCCTAAAATTTAAATACTTATCCCCTTATATTAAATAATTTCAAACTCTTTCTCAGATTTAGATTCATACCCAGACTCATCAAATCAAATGGTACTAATTCATAAGCACAGTCTTTTTGTCATCAAAATTTCTAAATAAGACTGATATATATATATACATCCTTAATATTTCTATTTGGATTTAATTTATAAAATTTAAGATTTTGTACAAAATGTGTTAGTCATCCTTTTAATATGATGATCTAGACAAATAACATGTATCTCCTATCAATTAGCCTTGATAAAGTCATTATGGTTAAATGATGGAACAAGAAGAGATATTCTCTATTTGTCTAATTAGTTTTTAATTAGGTTTGCAAAATTTTGATCATTAGTGTTGTTTTTGATTTAACAAAGACATAACATGATAAAACCAACTAATGAACTGACTTTTTTTTTGTTGCTTCAATGGACTTAAAAACACTACAGTAGATTATACGATTATGATCATAAATCTATTGTGGCCAATTCTGAAAACAGGTTAATGAGTTGAATAAATCCATCATTAATGACAGTGAAATATCCATTATTGATGTTTTCAAAAAATAAATTTTTTAAGATTTGATTGTTAATGAAAAATCTTCCGCATGATAGTTAACTTAAGATGATTTGAAAGATACGGTATGTGAATTTATTTAGAATAAATCCATATATCGAAAATATCTAAGGAGGTGGTATTGGTTTGAGTTTATGAAGATTTTTGAAGAGTTCAACAAAATTATTAAAAGTGAATAAGTGAAAGATTGTTAATGATTGCTAGAGAGTTTTATTGATTAATTTTCAAAAATTTTGTAAAGTCCTCCAAACAATCGCTGTATTTTATGATACTTTCCATGACTTTATTTTGTAAAGAAAGTGTCTAAAATCATAAACCAGTAACATAATAATTGAACTCATTAACAATCCTAGATTATTTTGTTTTAATTGAATAACACAAAACTTTTAATGACTTTATAAAAGTCTGAATCCAATAACCCAGATTTGTTAAGATTTTAAATGATTTTTTACAAATCACAAACTAATAACACTAAACTTTAACAAAGTTTAACAGAATATTGATCTTAAACCAATAACCCTCGCTAAATTAACCTGAAAAAATATAATCCAAATGAATGTGCAATATAATAATAACGAAAAATAAGAGAAGTAGAAGAGCCCATATAATATGGGCCTTAAAGAGAAGACTAAGCCCAAATTGATTAACGAAAAATCAGAGACGAAAACTAAACTATGACTTTTGTTCAGCTGTCTTATTCTGAAAACAGAACCTGCAAATGCGAGAAACAGAGTCATTACATACAATCTCTGAGATTCACTTGTTGTTGTAACAATTAGATGAACCAGACGCCATGGAAGTTCAAATATTTTCGAGACCTTCTACTAAAATCTGTAGCGGAGAGAGATCTCTTCACTGGGAAATCACTTCACGCTCTACGTGAAGTGTATCGTAGCTTCTTCCACTTACCTCTCAAACCACTTCGTGAATCTTTACTCCAAGTGTGGTTCTCTTTCCTACGCACGAGCCGCGTTTGACTCCACGGAAGAACCCAATGTCTTCTCTTACAATCGTCAAAGCTTACGCGAAAGATTCGAAAATCCATACTGCACGTCAGTTGTTCGACGAAATTCCGAAACCAGACACTGTTTCTTACAATACCCTCATCTCTGGGTACGCTGATGCTAGAGAAACTGTTGCCGCGATGGTTCTGTTTATGAGAATGAGAGAATTGGGATTTGAGGTTGATGGGTTTACGTTATCAGGGTTGATAGCAGCTTGCTGTGGCCGTGTTGATTTGATAAAGCAGCTTCATTGTTTCGCTGTCTCCGGAGGGTTTGATTCTTACTCGTCTGTCAACAATGCGTTTGTTACGTATTATAGTAAAGGCGGGCTTTTGAAAGAGGCGGTGACTGTGTTCTACGGGATGGATGAATTAAGAGATGAAGTTTCGTGGAATTCGATGATTGTGGCTTACGGACAGCACAAGGAAGGAGCAAAGGCTTTAGCTTTATATAAAGAAATGATCTTTAAAGGGTTCAAGATCGATATGTTTACATTGGCTAGTGTTTTAAATGCTCTCACGAGCTTGGATTGTTTGATAGGTGGCCGTCAGTTCCACGGTAAGCTGATCAAGGCTGGGTTTCACCAGAACTCACACGTGGGAAGTGGTTTGATCGATTTCTACTCCAAATGTGGGGTCGTGACGGTATGTCTGAATGCGAGAAGGTGTTTCAAGAGATTCTATCGCCGGATTTGGTTCTTTGGAATACGATGATTTCTGGATATTCAATGAACGAGGAACTCTCTGAAGAAGCTGTGAAGAGTTTTAGACAGATGCAACGTATTGGACACAGACCTGATGATTGCAGTTTTGTCTGTGTCACCAGCGCTTGCTCAAACCTCTCCTCTCCTTCTCAGGGCAAGCAGATTCATGGCTTGGCTATCAAATCTCACATCCCTTCCAATAGAATCTCTGTGAACAACGCGTTGATTTCGTTGTATTACAAAAGTGGAAACCTGCAAGATGCAAGGCGTGTATTTGATCGAATGCTGGAACTTAATGCCGTGTCTTACAATTGTATGATTAAAGGTTATGCGCAGACGGACATGGGACAGAAGCATTGCTTTTATACCAACAGATGCTGGACTCGGGTATTGCGCCTAACAATATAACCTTTGTAGCTGTTCTTTCGGCTTGTGCACACTGTGGTAAAGTCGACGAGGGTCAGAAGTACTTCAACACCATGAAGGAGACATTCAAGATCGAACCAGAAGCTGAGAGCACTATTCTTGTATGATTGATCTTTTAGGCCG